>CM035419.1:57868381-58047427 GCA_020310875.1 Ceratopteris richardii
AACCACTACCATATATGAACCAAATACAAAATTGTGGCGCACCACTTCCATTTATGATCCAAATACAAAATCATGGCCACAACTGCCGTTACACAAAACTAGAGGTATCAAAATATCTATATCTGTAGTACTGCAACAAAGCACATTCATGAAATGGGACAAATTGAAAAGCTATTTATAAACAACAACTAAGAAAATGCTAAACCAAGTTCCAAAGCTCACCACATGTAGATGCTCTCATGAAATGACCATTCCACATCCCTCCAAGTCCTCCAATAGCACAACCAACCCATGAAGATGTCCATATGCCTCCTCTTCTCATGTCAAAAGACAAACCGCTACCAACTCCTACAACAAATATGCAAAATGTGAGATCAACAAACATGATGCTTAACAAAAGAAATTCATTCATCAAAATGATATTTAAAAACTCATGATGCATACTATCATACCTATCACTACCCAAATGCAACACTCTAATTGTATCTAGAGGTGTGGCCACCGCATCTTGCTTTTGACAATATTAGTCAGGAGTCTGCTGTTGTTGATGGAGAGTGTTAATCTCCAAAAGAACAAGTTAACCTTGAAATTAGATCACCTCTATATCAAGGTTAACCTTAGACTCCACCAAACTTAGAGATCATCCACCAAATTATCAGAAATATTGAAAGTTCTGAAAAATCAACTTCTCAGAAAAGTCTGCTGCAGATTAGTCACTCATTGACTAATTAATTCTGTAAAGTTTTTGATAAAACTTTGCACAACACTTCGCCTTGAGGTTGCACAACTTTGCCAAGTTAAATCTCTCAAAAAGATTAAGTACACACTGAGAAATGTGTGAAACACTTTACCTATGTCTGGAAGTGCTTCTCTGCAATGGCGACTTTGACACCTGCAACTTCTTAGCACTGGTTCTCCCAACTCTGAACCCGTTTCATCAAGATCTTCTAGCCATAGATGGCTTACCTTCCAACTTAGATTTTAAGCCCTCATTTGTGTAAAACTTTACACTATAGACTGAGCAATGATCATTTCATTGAAGATGAAATGTGCGCCAGATTTCTCGACTGTTAGAACATTCTTACATATGAATGTTCCTAATCAAAATTCTCACAGCCTGATTACAATTAACCTCTCAAATTCTAGCCATAGATAGATTAGCTATGGACTTAGATACGTGCAAAAGGATTTCTCAAAAGATTAAGCACAGAAGGAGAATGGGAGAGAAGATCGACGCGCAGAATTCTACAAAATTTTCTTCTTCATTACTTTTCACACATATGGTTGATGATACATACAATGTTCATCACCTCTTCACCTATTCTTCTCTATCTGATCTATATCACTCTTCTCTACTTATGAATACGTATCTGTAGATATATATACGAGTCTAACTCGTCATCCTTTTCAAAATATATTGAACTATTTACAAGAGTAATATACAAAAGAAACATTTCTGATTCCATTTTCTTCCTCTGAAAATAATCTTCATTCTTCCATATGTCTTCTCACTTTGATCTTCATAAAATCACTATTGATGATTGTTCTGCTCCAACAGCTCCCCCTCAATCTTCAATTGTGATTACCTGCATCTTCTTTATTCCTGCCATATCTTTAAACCTCTGCAATTTAGGTCCATCCAAACTTTTAGTCATCATATCTGCAAGTTGATCTTTTGTAGGGGTGTGTATGACTTCAATTTCCTTCTCAATGACCTTCTCTCTCAGAAAATGATATTGTATTTCAATATGCTTAGTTCTAGCATGAAATACAGGATTAGCTGCCAAGTATAATGAACTCATGTTGTCTCCACAAATAATAGGAGTACTCTGAATCACATCAAAAACTTTCAAAAGTGTCTTTAGCCATATTACCTCTTTTGCAGCTTCCACCATACCTTTATATTCTGCCTCTGTAGATGACAAAGCAACTGTATGTTGCTTCTTGGAACACCATGAAATCAATTTGTCTCCTACATAGCACAAGTATCCATGTGTTGATCTTCTATCATCCACATTACCTGCCCAATCTGCATCACTATACATCTTGATTCTTGTATCTGAAGTAAACCCATAGTACAACCCTTCTTTGAGTGTACCCTTGATGTACCTAAGTACTCTTTGTCCTGCAATCCAATGTTCCTTTCTAGGACAATGCATGAATTGTGAAAGCACACCAACTGCATATGACAAGTCAGGCCTTGTCAATGTAGCATAAATCAAGCTACCAACCAAACTTTGATAGATTTTCATATCTCTGAACTCTTCTCCTCCAAACCTAGACAATTTATGGTTCACTTCCAAAGGTGTAGGTGCAACCCTGCAATCTTCCATTTTAAATTTGGTTAGCAAATTTTTAAGATACCTTTCTTGGGTCACATATACTCCATGTTGAGTATAAGTGATCTCCATTCCCAAGAAGAATGATAGATTCCCCAAATCACTGATTTTGAACTCTTTCTCCATCTGCTTTTTGATCATTTGTATCCCCTTATCATCTGTTCCTGTAAGTATTATGTCATCAACATAAATACACACATAAATGAACCCATCTTCACTTGCTTTGACTAGCAAGCTACTATCTGCCTTTGATGCTTGAAAACCAAGATCATTCAAGAATTTTACAAGCCTATAATTCCAAGCCCTTGGGGCTTGCTTCAACCCATATAAAGCTCTCTTGAGCTTACACACATAATTTGGACTCACTTGATCTTTGAACCCATCTGGTTGCTCCATGTAGACTTCATCTGAAATGTAACCATTTAAGAAAGCATTTTTAACATCTAATTGAGACAACTTCCAACCTTTACAAGCAGCAATTGCAATGAGTGTCCTGATGGTTGTCATCTTTGCCACAGGACTATAAGTCTCATCATAGTCCACTCCATATGTCTGTGCATACCCTTTCACAACAAGTCTAGCTTTGTACCTAGACACACTTCCATCTGCAAATCTCTTTGTTTTGTAAACCCACTTACATCCAATAATCTTCTGACTATTAGGTTTAGGAACCAAATCCCATGTTTGATTCTCTATCAATGCATCATACTCCTCTTGCATAGCATCTTCCCAATTCTTCTTCCCTTTGGCTTCTTCATATGTAGAAGGATCTTCATCTGCTTTTACCAAATAAGCATAATCTTTAGTAGTCAAGAATGAAGTGTCATAGCTATACCTTGTAGGTTGCCATTTGTGCCTAGATGATCTCCTAACTTCTGCACTTCTTGAGGTCTCTGGTTCATCACATTCTGGATCAAACCTTGGCCTCTCTTCAACTTCAATCTGCACTTCATTACTCTCACTTTCATCAAGTAATTGAACCTTTGCTTTACCTTTCCTTTGTTCCACTACTTCTTCATCATCTGCATGTACATTATATTTACCTGCATACCAAGTACCTTGCTCATCAAATGTAACATCCTTGGATACAATAAATTGCTTTGTGGATGGACTCCACAACCTGTATCCCATTTGCTTATCATCATAACCAATGAATACATACTTCTCTGCCTTAGGCTCCAACTTATGCCTCAATTGAGATGGCACATATGCATATGCCAAGCATCCAAATATTCTGCAATGATCCAAGGTAGGTTTCTTACCCCACCAAGCTTCATATGGTGTCATACCCTGCAAAGCTTTACAAGGCAATCTATTAACCAAATATGTAGCTGTATTAACAGCCTCAGCCCACAAATAATTTGGGCAATTCTTCTCTTTCATCATGGACCTTGCAAACTCAACAAGAGTCCTATTTCTTCTTTCTGCTACCCCATTTTGTTGAGGAGAGTACCTGCAAGTAACTTCTCTCTTTATACCTGCATTCCACAAATAATCATTGAACTCATTTGAAAAATACTCTCCCCCTCCATCTGACCTTAGTCTCTTCAATTTTTGACCTGTAATCCTTTCTGCATATGCATGATAGTGTTTAAATGTATTAAACACTTCTGACTTTTCCTTAATCACATAAATTGTGATCCACCTGGTAGCATCATCAACATATATGACATAATATCTTGAACCATTTATACTAAAGTCCTTTGAAGGACCCCACACATCTGTATGCACCAATTCAAGTCTTTCTGAATACATAAATCCATGCTTGGAATAGGATTGCTTATGAGCCTTACCTAATTGACATGCCTCACATCTGTATGTCATGTGTTGACCTGCAATGTTAGGCATTCCAAGCACTGAATCATTGTTAATCATTTCTTTGATACCTCTTTCATTAAAGTGTCCAAGTCTTTTGTGCCAAAGATCCAATTCTGACACCTTCTGCTCTCCATATGTGAACATAGCATGTCCAACATTTCCTTGTACCTTCAATGTGAAAAGCCTTCCTTCTTTCTTTCCTGCAATAACTTGTTTATACCCTTGTCTAGGGTCTTCCACATAAACTCCATCATTTGTGAACCTTACCTCATATCCTTTTTCCACAATTTGACCTACACTGATCAAATTCTTTGGAATTGTGGGAACATAAAGTACCTTACTCAGAAGAGTGCTCCCATCCTTAGCTTTGACTGAACCAATTGACTTTACCTTATGCTTTGTATTATCACCTGTCTGAACTGTATGATTAATTGCATTATGATCTAGGTCAGTCATCAGAGCAATATTTCCACTTAAATGATTACTACATCCTGAATCAATATAGAACACTCTCATGTCCTCATGTGAGGTTTCACATGTATTCATAATGAGAGTCGAATCCTCCTTTTGATCTGATGCATAGTTGTAGTAGGTGTTATTATAGGATTGACTTTGGAAGTTTCTTCCACCACCTCTTCCAAAAGAATTCCTACCACCTCTACCTCTGAAATTTCCTCTCTGAAATCTACCTCCTCTTCCTCTTTGATTAAAGTTCTGATAATTACCATTGTTTTGATTATTATGCCAACAATCATGAGATAGATGATTGGTCTTACCACATATCCAACAAGCTCTTGCATTCTCTTTGTTGTTTCTGCCTCTTCCTCTACTTCTGCCATTTCCTCTTCCTCTTATGAAGTTTGCTTGGTTTGATGTACCTTCTTCTTCACCTGATTGTTGCTTCCCTTTGTTGGCTTTCTTCTTGTCTTTAGAATACATTGCATGACCTGCACTCTTATCAACATCTCCTTTGATATCATTCTCAAAAGTTAGCATATGACCTAACAATTGATTCAAATCAGGAGTAAAGTGATCTAATGAAAGTTCTGTAGATAAAATGAAAGGCTTCCATTTCTCATCTCCTCTTAGCCCTGTAAGTATTTGTCTTACCAATTTGTCTTCTTCAATATCTTCATCAACTGCACCTAAAGAATCTGCAATGTCCTTCATCTTTGTCACATAATCAGAAATTGATTGTGAGGCCTTCTTCTTGAAGGTAGTAAACTCTGCCCATAGTGAAGCCTTCCTTGATTTGGTTGTATTTTGGAAATGCTCTTCCAAAGCATTCCAAATGTCACAAGCACTTTCAAGTCCTCTAATGTGAGGAAGCAAATAGTCATTGACTGCCATGTAGATGATGCTTCTTGCTTGAGCATCCTTCTTCATCCAATTCTTCAAGTCTGCAAGCTCCTCCCTAGTTGGAACACTAGGATCTCTGAATTCTGGCTTTTCTTCATCTCCTGTGATATATCCTATCAAATCTTTGCTCATAAGGTGAGCTTCCATCCTCATAGACCATGCAGGATAGTTCTCTCTATCCAACTTTTCAATTTGGAGACTATCTCCCATCTTTACTTCACTTGTAACTTCAAATCTTTAACCTTTACAGATAATAAATGTACCTTTACTTTGAATGTTGCTCCTTCTGATCCTTTTGATGCTCTTTGTATGTCTTCCTTTGATCTTTCTTCAACCTTTACCCTTCTGCACCTTCAAGATGTAAAGTTTTGTACTTCTGCAATAGTCGGAGTCTTCTTCACTTCAATTTTGACACAACCTGCTCTGATACCACTGATGGAGAGTGTTAATCTCCAAAAGAACAAGTTAACCTTGAAATTAGATCACCTCTATATCAAGGTTAACCTTAGACTCCACCAAACTTAGAGATCATCCACCAAATTATCAGAAATATTGAAAGTTCTGAAAAATCAACTTCTCAGAAAAGTCTGCTGCAGATTAGTCACTCATTGACTAATTAATTCTGTAAAGTTTTTGATAAAACTTTGCACAACACTTCGCCTTGAGGTTGCGCAACTTTGCCAAGTTAAATCTCTCAAAAAGATTAAGTACACACTGAGAAATGTGTGAAACACTTTACCTATGTCTGGAAGTGCTTCTCTGCAATGGCGACTTTGACACCTGCAACTTCTTAGCACTGGTTCTCCCAACTCTGAACCGTTTCATCAAGATCTTCTAGCCATAGATGGCTTACCTTCCAACTTAGATTTTAAGCCCTCATTTGTGTAAAACTTTACACTATAGACTGAGCAATGATCATTTCATTGAAGATGAAATGTGCGCCAGATTTCTCGACTGTTAGAACATTCTTACATATGAATGTTCCTAATCAAAATTCTCACAGCCTGATTACAATTAACCTCTCAAATTCTAGCCATAGATAGATTAGCTATGGACTTAGATACGTGCAAAAGGATTTCTCAAAAGATTAAGCACAGAAGGAGAATGGGAGAGAAGATCGACGCGCAGAATTCTACAAAATTTTCTTCTTCATTACTTTTCACACATATGGTTGATGATACATACAATGTTCATCACCTCTTCACCTATTCTTCTCTATCTGATCTATATCACTCTTCTCTACTTATGAATACATATCTGTAGATATATATACGAGTCTAACTCGTCATCCTTTTCAAAATATATTGAACTATTTACAAGAGTAATATACAAAAGAAACATTTCTGATTCCATTTTCTTCCTCTGAAAATAATCTTCATTCTTCCATATGTCTTCTCACTTTGATCTTCATAAAATCACTATTGATGATTGTTCTGCTCCAACAGTTGTTTATTGTGAATCACCTCCCACTCCTCAGCAACTAGCCATACAAGCTTCCATAAACCTCCTTTGAAAGCATTGTGAGCCTTTCATCGTCGATGGGTCATCACCTCACATGTCATGTGTTGAATTTACTCTGAGCTGACAAGAGGGTGCCCATGTGTTGGCTAGTACTTGTGATAGATTGCCTCTCTGATGTATTTTTTGTGATCCTTGTCCTTTTCACTCCATTTGACCATGATAGAGTGTACAAACTATGTTGTGTAAAGTTGTCATTTGCACTGATGCATGGCGTTTTTAATTGAATCCATCACTAGAGCTCCATCATGTATTGGGAAACACCTTGGAATCATCATAGTCATCAACACCCCAAGGTGTATGTGGTGTATTGTGTGGCATACCTGTTGGTGCAAGGCAATCAACAATTGAAGTTCCGATGAAGAATTGAAGTCAAGGACTGAAGAAAAGATCAAGTTATGAAGCATGAAGGAACTACATATCCAGAAGATGAAGATGTGTACACATATGTACATTAACTTAGAGTTAGCTTACTTATACTTTTGTATATTTATGAGCTTGTACATATTTGCCTATATATATAAGTAAAAAGTCGGGGCAAATATGAGAGAGTGTTTAAGAACAAGAATTGAGGAGAATTAGATGTCATTAGACACTTGTGATGTAAATAGAATAGCTCTCTCAACCAGATGAAAAGGTTTCCAGGAATGAAGAAAATGTATGCCCGATATTTCTGAGAGTTCTCTTTCTGTGTTGAACCTTTTGTGAAATGCTTTTGTACAAGTCTAAGTCTATAGTTGATTGACCTCTGTACAAATTTTCCGCTTCTAATTGTGATCAGGTGGAGAGAATTATGAATAGGAACATTCATATGTGAGAAAGTGTCAAGTATCTTCTAAAATAGGTGCAATCCTGATGGTCAAAGAAATGATCAGTTCTTAGTGTACAGTGTAAAGTTTTGCACAAATCAAGAGTCAAAATCTAAGTTGGAAGATAAGCCATCTATGGCTAAAAGCATTTGATTAAACGGGTTCTAGATTGAGAGAACCAAGCCTTAGAAGTTACAGGTGTCTGAATCGATTACTCAGAAGAACAAGTTTAGACATAGGTGACTTGTTAAGATCAGTTCTCAAGATCTAATGAGTCTTTTGGAATGATTTAACTTGGAGGAGGTGCCCAACCTATAGGCGACACCTTGTACAAAGTTTTATAAAAAACTTTACACGTTTGATAAGTCAATAGATGAGTTATGTGCAGCAGACTTTTTGTGTATTGATGTATGAAACACCATAAGAAATTAATTAATGTGATACTAGAACACCTCTATGGTCACCATTAACTCATTTCCACTCCAAACTTTGAGAAATGATAGTCTAAACTGAGAACCTTGCTTCTATAGAAATTCCTAGTCACTAAAATGACATAGCTTCAGTATTTTGCTAATTTCTCTTAGCACAAAAATTATTTCTCCAAGATCTTTTTGTTGATAAAGTAGAAGAGTAGAGCTTTCCAACAAGCTACCATATGCAAGAAATGGATCTCTAGAACTCAAGTTATGCCCTTCACAAGATCACCCTCTATGACTTTCCAAAACTAGAAATTTTGCCTCTTTTAGTAATTCTGAGTGTCTAAAAATGAAAATTCGATGCCTAGCATCAACTTGCAACCAAAATTCGATGCCAAGCATCGACTTTGAGCTTTTTCAGCCACTTTTTCAGCACCAAAATTAGCCTATGAACACAAGACATAAAGAAGACCACTTTTATGTGGGAAGTCGATGCCAGGCATTGACTTTATGTTGAAACTCAATGTGAGGCATCGAGTTCCTCCACAAACATCATCCTTTCAAGAAGATTTAATAGTAGGTAACACTCAGAGAAAGAAAACAATGACTTATCAACACAAACTCGATGCCAGGCATCCACTTGCTTGGAAAACTTTCTGAAATCATTTCACACAAGTCAAACTCTGGAGATGGAAGAAGAAGACTTATACACAGAACTTTAATAAACTCTTTCAATAATTATGAAAGCTCACAAATGCACAGGTGCTTTCTCATGCAGAGAAGCCGGATAATTCTCAGTCATACAAAATGAGTACTAACTCACTTTCTCGCTGTCTTCCTCATCGTGTCAGTTGATACAAACTAACGTATATAGATTTTCTTATTCTTGTGATTTTTATAAAACTTCTAGAACTAAAGTGAATTGACTTTACAAAATATAATACACTTGTGAATTTTTCCCTTCACATAGGCATGTGGTTTTCTTCTAAAGCTTTGACCTTCAAATATATGTCCAATTAGTGATTGTTTCTCCACTAGCTCCCCCTCAATCACTAATTGACATTCTCAGTTTCTTCATATCATCTTCTTTCTTTTACTCCTGCCATGCTTTTGAATCTGCTGGCCTTCACACCATCCAAGCTCTTTGTCATTATGTCTGCTACCTGATCTTTTGTAGAAATGTACTCCACTTCAATTTCTTTTTCCATTACCTTTTCTCTCAGGAAATGATAATGTATCTCTATATGTTTTGTTCTTGCATGAAATATTGGATTTGGTGCAAGATAAAGTGAACTCATATTATCTTCATGTATTGTAGGTATACCTTGATCAATGCCCAAGCTTTTGAACAGTGTTTGCATCCATATGACCTCCTTAGTTGCTTCCACAAGTCCTTTGTACTCAGCTTCAATTGATGATAATGCTACTATATGTTGTTTCTTTGAAGACCAACTTACAAGCTTATCACCAATATATATCATGTAGTCATGAGTTGATCTTTTGTCATCTTGATTACCTACCCAGTCTGAGTCACTATATGCTCTCAACTTCAAATCTGATGTAAAAGAATAATACAATCCTTCCTTTATAGTTCCTTTGATATATCTGAGAACTCTTTGACCTACAATCCAATGTGGGTCCTTTGGACAATGCATGAATTGTGACAAAACTACCACTGCATAACTAAGATCAGGTCTTGTTAGTGTAGCATAAATCAAACTACCCACAAGAGATTGATACTTCCTCATATCTTTGTATTTTGGACGATCATATTTACTGAGCTTGTGATTAACTTCAAGTGGAGTTGAAGCTTCTCTGCAATTTTCCATATCAAACTTCTTCAATAAATTCAGAAGATACATTTCTTGTGATACATATATGCCATGATCTGTATAGGTGACTTCCATTCCAAGAAAGTATGACAACTTTCCTAGGTCACTGATCTTGGACTCTTTCTCAAGTAATCTCTTTAGCTCCTTGATTCCTTCATCTCAAGTACCTGTGATTATAATGTCATCTACATAAATACAAATGTAGATTGTACCTTCCTCTGCTCTTTTGATGAGTAGACTTGGATCTGCTTTTGAACTTTGATATCCAAGATTATTTAGATACTTCACCAGTCTATAGTTCCATGCTCTTGGAGCTTGCTTCAATCCATAGAGTGCTCTTCTCAGCTTGCAAACAAAATTTGGATACCTGGAATCTATAAACCCTTGAGGTTGTTCCATGTATACCTCATCTGATATGTATCCATTCAAGAATGCATTCTTTATGTCCAATTGACTTAGGGTCCATCCTTTTGAAGCTGCAATAGCAATGATTGTCCTTATAGTTGACATCTTGCTACAGGACTAAATGTCTCATCATAATCTATGCCATAGGTTTGGGCATAGCCTTTCACCACCAGTCTAGCTTTGTATCTGGCTAGACTTCCATCTACAAGCTTCTTCACTTTATAAACCCATTTATTTCCAATTACTTTCTTACCATTTGGTTTAGGAACAAGTTCCCATGTCTTGTTCTCCTCCAGTGCATTGAACTCTTCCTTCATTGCTTCTTCCCATTGCTTCTTACCTTTAGCTTCATCATAGTTCTGAGGTTCTTCATCATCTTTGACCATATATGCATAATTCTTCTGAGTTATGTAAGAAGTATCATAAGAATACCTTTCTGGTTGTCTTCTAGTCCTGCTTGACCTTCTTGGTTCACATTCTTCATAAGTGTCCGGATACAATTCTTCATCAAATATAGGAGCTTCTTCATTTCTTCTTGCTAATCCACTTCTGGATGTGCTTGCTTGCATATATTCTTCATCTCTATTTACCTACACAATTGATTTTCCTTTCTCACATCTTCTTACCTCTTCTTCAAATTCTTCATCTGTATGACTTTGATCTGCATACCAACTTTTCTGTTCATCAAATGTAACATCTCTAGAAACAAGAAATTGTTTGGTTAATGGATTGCACAACCTGTAACCCATCTGCTTTTCATCATAACCAATGAACACATATTTTCCTGCCTTTGGTTCAAGTTTATGCCTAAGCTGTGATGGCACATAAGCATATGCAATTGATCCAAACACTTTACAATGATCTAGTGTTGGTTTCTTACCCCACCAAGCTTCATATGGAGTCATTCCATTGAGAGCTGCACATGGTAATCTATTCACAAGATATGTAGCTGTATTTATAGCTTCAGCCCAAAGATAATTTGGACAATTCTTCTCCTTCAGCATAGCTCTAGCAAACTCAACCAAAGTCTTGTTCCTTCTTTCTGCTACACCATTTTGTTGTGGTGTATACCTGCAAGTTATTTCTCTCTTAATACCTGCATTCCAAAGATAATCATTGAACTCTTGGGAGAAGTATTCTCCCCCTCCATCAGAACTTAGTCTTTTAAGCTTTTGACGTGTGACTCTCTCTGCATATACATGAAAATGCTTGAAAGCTCCAAACACTTATGATCTTTCCTTCAAAACATATAATGTTATCCATCTTGTAGCATCATCAATGAAAAGAACATAATACCTTGAACCACTGAGAGATCCTTCTTTTGTTGGTCCCCATACCTCTGCATGAATGAGCTCTAGTAATCCATCATGTTTGAATCCTTTCTTTTGAAATGGTCACCTGTGTGCTTTACCCATTTGACATGCTTCACATTTATAAACCATATGTTGACTCTGCACATTTGGTAATCCTAGTAGAGACTGATTTTCAACCATAGCTTTAATTCCTCTTTCATTTAAATGACCTAATCTCTTATGCTAGAGATCAAGTTCTGTAATCACTCCTTCACCATGTGTGAGCAAAGCTTGACCAATGTTCCCTTGTACTCTTAAAGTAAAGAGTCTACCTTCTTTCTTACCACAAACAATCTGATTATATCCATTCTCTGGATCTTCAACAAATACTCCTTCATTTGTAAACCTGATTTGAAAACCTTTTTCAACTATCTGTCCCACACTAATCAAGTTTTTAGGTATTGTAGGAACATACAAAACATTGGTTAGCAAATCTGCTCCACTCTTGCATTTCACTTTTCTAATTGAATGTACACTATGTCTTGTATTATCACCTATTTGAACACTATGACTAGAAATGCCTTTTTCCAATTCTGACATCAATTCTATGTTTCCTAACAAATGATTAGAACATCAAGAGTCAATGTAAAATACCTTTAGATCTTCTTTATCTGATGTGCTGATTGAATTCATCATCAATGATGTATGACTTTCATTATGTGTGTCATTTGCATAGTTGTAGTAGGTAGTGTTGTAGGATTGATTCTGTCCCCAACTTCTTCCTCCACCTCTACCATAGCCTCCTCTTTGACTTTGTCTACCTCTTTGAAAATTACTTTGATATCTTCCACCTCAGCCTCTGTGATTGTTGTTTTGATTCTGGTTTGATCCTTGTTGATTATGCCAACAGTCATGGGCCAAATGATTACTCAATCGACAAATCCAGCAAGCCTTCTTGTTGTTATTTGATTACCTCTTCCTCTTCCAAAACCTCTTGCTCTTCCTCTGCCTGTGCCTTTACCTCTTGCATAATAAAGTTGAGAACTTGAATCTTCTTAATCCTTTGCTTTACTTTTATCTCCCTTCTTCTTGTTCTTCATGTACATTGCAGAACTTTGTCCTTTATCTCCATCTCCCTTCAAGTCTTGCTCAAATGTGAGCATCAAACCAAGCAATTGGTTCAAGTCTGGAACAAAATGATTCAAAGAAAGTTCTGTAGACAACACAAAAGGTTTCCACCTTTCATCTCCTCTGAAACCTACAAGTAGTTGAGCAATCAGTCTGCGATCTTCAACATCTTCATCTATGGATCCAAGACTATCTGCTATATCCTTCATCTTAGTGACATAATCACTAATACTTTGACTTGGCTTCTTCTTGAATGTTGTAATCTCGGACCATAGACTTCCTTTTCGTGCTTTAGTAGTGCTTTGGAAATGACAATGCATTCCATACATCTTCAGATGATTTCAATCCTCTGATGTGTGGTAGTAAATGATCTGAGATTGTGTTGTAAATGTATGCCTTTGCACTTGCATCCTTCTTTTGCCAATGCTTTGAAGCATCAAGTTCCTCTTTCTTTGGTCGGCTTTCATCTTCAAATACTGGCGTCTCTTCTTCACATGTTATATATACCATGAGATCCTTACTCATAAGTAAGGCTTCCATTCTCATTACCCATGAGGGGTAATTATCTCTCTCCAGTTTGTTAATGGAGATATCATCTGCCATACTCCTTTCCTTCTGCTACAACCTGTGAGCTTAAAGGCTAAAGAATAATACCTTTTGGAGTTCTTTGTGTATGAATATACTTTTGAACTAACCTTTTGATGCCTCGTGTCTTCAAATGCTTCACCTTTCAAACTTTAATGGAAAACTTTCCAAAACTTCTCGTACCTTCGCTCCCTTCTGCTCTTTAGGACCTTTTTTCTCTGATACCACTTGTTGATGTATGAAACACCACAAGAAATGAATTAACTTGACACTAGAACACCTCTATGGTCATCATTAACTCATTGCCACTCCAAACTTTGAGAAATGATAGTCTAAACTAAGAACTTTGCTTCTACAGAAATTCCTAGTCACTAAAATGACATACCTTTAGTATTTTGCTAATTTCTCTCAGCACAAAAATTATTTCTCCAAGATCTTTTGATCTATCAAAGTATAACAGTAGGGCTTTCTAACAAGTTATCATATGCAAGAAACTGATCTCCAGAACTCAAGTTATGCCCTTCACAAGATCACCATGTATGACTTTCCAAAACTAGAAATTTTGCCTCTTTTAGTAATTCTGTGTGTCTAAAAATGAAAATTCGATGCCTAGCATCGACTTGCAACCAAAAGTCAATGTGAGGCATCGACTTTGAGCTTTTTTAGCCACTTTTTTAGCACCAGAATTAGCCTATGAATGCAAGACATAAACAAGACCACTTTTATGTGGGAAGCCGATGCCAGGCATCGACTTTATGCTGAAACTCGATGCCAGGCATCGAGTTGCTCCACAAACATCATCGTTTCAAGAAGATTTAACAATAGGTAACACTCTGAGAAAGAAAACAATGACTTATCAACGTAAACTTGATGCCAGGCATCAACTTGCTTGGAAAACCTCAACTTCTGAAATCTTTTCACACAAGAGAAACTCTGGAGATGGAAGAAGAAGACTTATACACAGAAGTTTAATAAACTTGTTCCATAACTATGAAAGCTTACAAATGCACATGTGCTTTCTCATGGAGAGAAGCCCGACAATTCTCAGTCATACAAAATGAGTACTAACTCACTTTCTCATTGTCTTCCTCATCAGGTCAGTTGATACAAACTAACTTATATACATTTTCTTATTCTTGTGATTTTTATAAAACTTCTAGAACTAAAGTGAACTGACTTTACAAAATATAATACACTTGTGAATTTGTCCCTTCACATAGGCATGTGGTTTTCTTCTAAAGCTTTGACCTCAAATATATGTCCAATTAGTGATTGTTTCTCCAACACTATGTAGTCACCTTCTTCACAGTTTGTTCAAAATTTTGATAATTGATCATTGATCCTCCAAATTGGTGAAGGTTTTGAGTTACTCTTGTTATAGAGGTGTTCTAATTCAAGAGTAGCTTGTTCTTTTGGAGATTAATACTCTCCATTAGTGGTATCAGAGCAGGAAGCATCAAAACTGAAGATAGGAGGACCCCAACTGTTGCAGCTGTAAAGAATTCAACACTTGAAGGTTCAAAAGGTGAAAGCTTGAAAGCAAAGCTTGAGAAGGAGACGAGAAGTTATCAAGAAGGTCAAGAGGAACTTCATTTGAAGTAAAGGTACATCTATTACTCATAAAGTTTAAAGAATTCAATACACAAGTGAAGAAAGGATGGGAGATTCTCTTCAAATAGAGAAGTTGGATAGAGAGAAATCCAGCATGGTCAATGAGGATGGAGCTCATCTTATGAGCAAAGACTTGATAGGTTATATCACAGGTGAAGAAGAAAAGCCTCAGTTCCGAGATCCTAGTGTTCCAACTAGAGATGAATTGTCAGATTTGAAGACTTGGATGAAGAGAGATGCTCAAGCTAGGAGCATTATCTATATGGGAGTTAATGACTACTTGCTACCTCACATTAGAGGCCTTGAAAGTGCAAGTGATATATGGAATGCTTTGGAGGAGCATTTTCCAAAACACCACAAAGTCAAGGAAGGCATCCTTGTGGGCAAAGTTTACCACATTCAAGAAGAAGGCCTCTCACTCCATCTCAGACTATGTAACAAGGATGAAGAACATTGCAGATGCATTAGGAGCAGTTGATGAAGATATTGAGGAGGATACATTGGTAAGACAAATCCTCACAGGTTTGAGAGGTGATGAAAAATGGAAGCCATTCGTTTTGTCTACTGAATTATCACTAGATCATTTTACTCTTGATTTAAATCAGTTGCTAGGACACATGCTAACCTTTGAGCAGGATGTCAAAGGTGAAAGTGATAAAAGTGCAGGTCATGCAATGTATTCAAAGGATAAGAAGAAGAATATCAAAGGGAAGCAACAAGCAAATGAAGATGGTACAACTAGCCAAGCTAACTTCCTAAGAGGAAGAGGAGGTGGCAAAGGTAGAGGAAGAGGGAGGAGTAATAAAGATGGAGTCAAAGCTTGCTGGATTTGTTGTAAGACAAATCACTTAGCTAATGATTGCTCGCATAATACTCAAAGTAATGGTGAACATAATCAGAACTTTAATTCAAGAGGAAGAGGTGGAAGAAATCAAAGAGGTAATTTCATAGGTAGAGGTAGTAGAGGTTACTTTGGAAGAAATGCAGGTATAGGATTCCAAAGCCAACAATACAACAATACCTACTACAATTATGCTTCAGATCAGAAGGAGGATTCAACATTGATAATGAATGCAACTTGTGAAAGGCAAAGTGAAGATCAAAGAGTCTTCTACATTGACTCAGGATGTAGCAATCATTTGAGTGGCAACATAGCCTTGATAACTTATTTGGAGAATAAGGTAACTAATCATGTAGTTCAAACATGTGATTATACAACGCACAATGTGAAGTCAATTGGATCAGTGAAACCCAAGGATGGAAGTACTCTCTTGAGTAAGGTTTTGTATGTTCCTACAACTCCTAAGAATCTGATAAGTGTAAGACACATTGTTGAAAAAGGTTATGAAGTTAGGTTCACTAATGAAGGAGTGTTTGTGGAAGACCCTAGCAATGGGTATAAACAAATTTTTTTAGGGAAGAAAGAAGGAAGATTGTTCACATTGAAGATTCAAGGTAACATTGGTCGTACACCTATGGAGGACATAAGATCTCTGAGTTAGATCTTTGGCACAAAAGGCTTGGATGTTTCAATTAAAAAAGTTTTAAAGATATGGTTAACAATGGTTCAGTGCTTGGATTTGTTGGTGCATTTTGCCCAAGCCTACATGCTTGATATGCTTGATATTATCCTCATTTGTAAGTCACATGAGTAGTCATGTGAACACCTCTTGTAAAAGAGTTCATTTTATCTCTTGTAAATGGAAAAAGAAAAAAGGAAAAGGATGGCTTACCTCATCCATGATGTAAAAGCAAAGTCGTGGCTCTATCTACCTAAAACCATGAATTTTTTAGCTGAGGGAATCTCTCCTAACTTTGGAGATCACTTTTAGGTGGAGCCATTTGAATTCAAATTCAAAACTCCCTCCAAGAATAGCTATAAAAAGAGCAAGATGGAAGAGGCGATTAGCAAGCCTTGTACGTGAACACTTCATGTTATTTTGTAGAGATTGAAGAGCTTACTCCATAGCTCTATCATTCTACTCCAATTGTGCAAAGATTCATTGCCAATGTGGTTGTAATCATATGTGAATCTATACATTTGTCATTATCTACTTCTCTGTTTTGTTCTCTGCTATACTCACTCAGAGCAGTACCTTCAGAAGGTCATATCTCGAGTTTTATTGAATCTTTTTCAGTGACTTAACGTGCATTGGATAGCCCTTACTGTCTACTTTTTACTTATAAATTTTTATGGTCATTGAATGAATATTTTGGAGATATCTGCAGTTTATTGCTCACTGGTCTATCTCTCCGGAGCCCCAAGAATGGTGGGCATGTTTGAGAAATTGATGAAACTTGTTCTCAGTGCTCAATCCATCATTTGACGTTTTTTAACTTGGATTGCGAAGCTTTCTAAGTCTATTTGCTATGCCCAAAAGGAATTTTTCTAATTCCTACCAGGTTAAGAGCATTGTTCATTTTTTTCAGTAGGTGTATGTCTAAAAATAGCAAGTTTTGGGAGCTAGTCATTTCGCAACTAGTCTATCTTGACTTGAACTTTTGGGATACATGTTCCAAAGTACTTGGCTGATATTTTGGTGGACTTAGGAAGTTCAAAGAGTCTACTAATCAACTCTGAAGTCTCAGTTGTCTGGTGTGAAGCTGGTTGTAGCGGCACCTACTCATCTTTGGATTGCATCCACCATCTCTCTTCACAGTGGTATCAGAGCATAGTCAAGCAACATGGGAGATGGATTTCCATCAACAATTGACAAATTGGATCCAAACAACTACCGGGCATGGTCTCTAAGGATGGAGGCTTATGAAGCAATGCCAACCATGAGGAACAAAGGGCAACCATCACATGAAGAAGTGGAAGGACTTTCAAATTGGTGTTCGAAGGATGCACATGCAAGGTCCTATATTGTAAACTCAATCTGTGATTTTCTTTTACCTCATGTCAAGGGATGCAAGACATCAAGAGAGACCTAGAATGCACTTTCTTCTTTCTTCTCTTCCAACACTCGAGCAAGGAAGAACCAATTGTGGATGGAGTTCACAACAATGAACAAAAGCCCCAAAGCAAAATGTGACTGATTATGTCACAAAGATGAAGGAGATTTCCGACCAACTTGGAAGCATTGGAGAGGTGATTGAAGAGGAGCAAATCATTAGACAAATCATAAATGGAATCAAAGGAGACAACAAGTGGGAGTCATTCACAACAGCCATGGATTTATACATGGATATGCATGTACCCGACCTCAACACACTCATGGGCCAACTCTTCACTCATGAAGCAAAGATTAGCAAAGGTGGTGAGTCCTCAAGAGGTAATCAAACTTCTGCCTTATATTCTAATAAAGCTAAGGTCAAGGACAAGTCAAAGAATAGGAAGAATGAAAATGAAGGTAGCTCTTTCCAAGCAAACTTTGCAGGTAGAGGAAGAGCTAGAGGAAGAGGCAGAAGTGGAAAGCAAGGCAGGGGGAGATTCCAATCATCTCAACCTTGCAACATATGTGGCTTATCTAACCATACTACTGAATAATGTTTCAGGAATTCAAGGAACTCAAGAGGAAGAGGATTCAATAGAGGTGGCTATGGATCAAATAGAGGCAGGTACAATGGAGGCTACAACAACAACTCCTACAACAACAATTACAACAACAACAACTATCAAAGTGGCCATAGAGGAAGAAGAGATTACAATAACTAGGGAGAGGACCAAAGTCAAGAAGATTCATTATTGATTATGAATCTATCAGTGAAGAAGGGTAAGGATGATGATCACATATTTTACATTGATTCGGGATGCTCAAACCATGTAGCAGGAAATGTGGCTTTACTTTCTGATTTGGAAGATCCTCATAACAAGCATGAAGTGCAGACAAGAGATGACACAAGGCACTCAGTGGAGAAGATAGGTAATGTGAAGACATCAGATGGGAATATGAACCTCTTAAGCAAAGTCTTGTATGTCCCTACAATTACCAAAAATTTAATAAGTGTTGGACAGATTGTTGAAAAAGGATTGCAGGTTAGATTCAATTGATTTGGAGCATATGTTGAAGACCCAAGGCAAGGCTTTCGAAGGATTGCCAAAGGAGAAAAGACAGGAAGGCTTTTCACTTTTGAAGTGGAAGATACAAAGAACATAGCTTTGTTTAGCTATGGATCTCAAACTCTAACAAAGTTGGAGATATGGCACAAAAGGCTTGCTCACATTGGTGAGAGGACACTCAAACAAATTTGCAGGGACCAAAGTGTACTTGGTTTGCCTAATATCACAAGGCAACACATGATCTATAAGTGTGAAGCTTGTCAACTCGGGAAGGCTCATAGACAACCTTTCAATAAGAAAGGATATATGTATCAAAATCCTTTGGATCTAGTGCACACGGATGTGTGGGGTCCAAGTAAGGAGCCATCTATATCAGGCTCAAGATATTATGTGTCTTTCATAGATGATTGTAGTAGGTGGACCATTCTGTTTTTCATGAAGCACAAGGATGAAGTGTTTAATTGCTTTAAGAAGTATATTGCTCTTGTTGAAAACCAAACAGGTAGGACTTTGAAACGACTCACATCAGATGGTGGAGGAGAATACTTCTCTTCTGAATTTGATGCCTTCTTGCATGAAAGAGGCATTAAAAGGGAAGTCACTACAAGGTATACACCCGAACTCAATGGTGTAGTAGAGAGGAGAAATAGAGCTATTGTCGAAGCTGCAAGGTCCATGCTCAACGAAAAGGGATTGCCAAACTACCTATGGGCAGAGGCTGTATCTACAGCCACATATCTCATAAATAGACTTCCATCTAAGTCACTAGATGGAACCACTCCATATGAAGTGTGGAATGGAAGAAGACGTAGTCTAGAGCATTGTAAAATCTTTGGATGCTTAGCCTATGCTCACATTCCTTCTCAAGTAAGAGGGAAATTGGATCCCAAGGCAGAGAAGTGCGTATTTATTAGTTATGACCAAAACCAAAAAGGATATAGATTGTACAATCCAACCAATAAAGGATTTTCTGTGAGTAGAGATGTAATTTTTGATGAAAACAAATCATGGTTTGATGATGATAGGAAAGTGAAGCTTCCATATGACTTGGATGAAGATTTTCCATCACTTCAACCAAAGGAGCCAAAGCAGATTGAAGAAAGTGATTCGGAGATTGACCTAGAAGACTTGGAAAGACTAAAGCTATGGAAGAACAAAGGTAAAGCAAAGATGCAGGATGCTACATATGGACCCGAGAGCTCACATCAACCACTTAGAAGGTCTTCGAGGGAGAAGAAGAAACTAGAGAGGTTTGGTTATGATACTTCTTTGGTCACCAAGCACTCAATCTACATTGCAAAGGATTCAACCAATGAAGAACCTACCACATTCGAAGAAGCACAAAGCAAGAAAGCTTGGAGAGATGCAATGGATGTAGAAATGGAAGCCTTGAAGGAGAATGACACTTGGGAGCTTGTACCTAACAAGCTATCTATGAAGGTAATTGGATCTCGATGGATATACAAAATCAAGAGGAATCGAGATGGAAGTATAAATAGACACAAAGCAAGCTTAGTTGCTAAAGGGCTTGCTCAAACCCATGGTATTGATTATGAAGAGACTTTCTCTCCTGTTGCAAAAATGCCTACAATTAGGGTTCTCATTAGTCTTGCTGCATCTAGAAATTGGAATCTCTATCAACTTGATGTAAAGAATGCTTTCTTGAATGGATGGATTTCTGAGGAAGTGTATATGGCACAACCTCCTGGATATGAGGATGCACATCATCCTAACTATGTATGCAAACTAAAGACAACTTTGTATGGATTGAAGCAAGCTCCAAGAGCTTGGAATTTTAGATTGATGACTTATTTGCAGGACCAAAGGATTCAAAGCTAGCAAGGCAGATACCTCTTTGTTCATAAAGAGGAATGGATCTGAAGTGATCTATTTATGTGTGTATGTTGATGATATTATTATCACAGGCAATGATCTTGAAGGAATGAAACAGGTAAAGAGTCAAATGAAGGAGGAGTTCAAAATAAGTGACCTCGGACCACTCACTTATTTTCTTGGATTGGAGTTGATCTACACAGATTCAGGTATATACATCACACAAAGGAAGTATGTGCATGACATGCTCGTCAAGTTCAAGATGGAAAATATCAAGTGTGCAGGTACACCTATGGAGCAAAATCATAAGCTTAGTGCTTATGAAGGAGAGCCAATTGAAGACATCACAAGCTATCAAAGCTTGGTTGGAAGTTTGAATTATGCAACTCTCACAAGGGTGGATATATGCTATAGTGTTAGCATATTGAGTCAGTTTATGCATAAGCTGAGAAGACCACATATGGAAGCGGCCAAGAGAGTCCTCAAGTACCTAAAGGGGACCATGAATGAAGGTTTGTTCTATTCATGTACTTCAGATATTGAGCTAAAGGTCTACTCAGATGCAGATTGGGCCGGATCTAGAGATGATAGAAGAAGTACATCCGGGTATATATCATTTGCAGGTTCAAAAATCATTTCTTGCTCATCAAAGAAGCAATCAACCGTGGCATTATCCTCTACGGAAGCTGAATATAGAGGTTTGGCTAATGCAACTCAAGAAATCATGTGGTTAAAGTCTTTGTACACAGATCTTGGACTTCATTCTTCAACACCTCACATTTTTTGTGACAACACAAGCTCACTACATCTAGCAGCTAATCTGGTATACCATGCTAGAACCAAGCATATTGAAGTCCACTACCATTATGTAAGGGAGAAGCTAATGAGCAAAGATTTCAACTATCCTATGTCTCTGCAGATATGCAATGTGCAGACATGTTGACTAAAGCTCTTGGTGATATGAAGTTAAGTAGATTCAAGTTGATGATTGGCTTGCACAAAATCAAGGACAATTGAAGACTTATTTGAAGGCCAAGCATGTTAGGCTTGACGGGGAGCTATTGGTGCATTTTGCCCAAGCCTACATGCTTGATATGCTTGATATGCTTGATATTATCCTCATTTGTAAGTCACATGAGTAGTCATGTGAACACCTCTTGTAAAAGAGTTCATTTTATCTCTTGTAAACGGAAAAAGAAAAAAGGAAAAGGATGGCTTACCTCATCCATAATGTAAAAGCAAAGTCGTGGCTCTATCTACCTAAAACCACGAATTTTTGAGCTGAGGGAATCTCTCCTAACTTTGGGGATCACTTTTAGGTGGAGCCATTCGAATTCAAATTCAAAACTCCCTCCAAGAATAGCTATAAAAAGAGCAAGAAGGAAGAGGCGATTAACAAGCCTTGTACGTGAACACTTCATGTTATTCTGTAGAGATTGAAGAGCTTACTCCATAGCTCTATCATTCTACTCCCATTGCGCAAAGATTCATTGCCAATGTGGTTGTAATCATATGTGAATCTATACATTTGTCATTATCTACTTCTCTGTTTTGTTCTCTGCTATACTCACTCAAAGCAGTACATTCAAAAGGTCATACTTCGAGTTTTACTGAACCTTGTTCAGTGATTTAATGTGCGTTGGATAGACCTTACTGTCTACTTTTTACCTATAAATTTTCATGGTCATTGGATGAATAGTTTTGGAGATATCTGCATTTTACTGCTCACTGGTCTATCTCTGCAGAGCCCCGAGAATGGTGGGCAGGTTCTAGAAATTCATGAAACTTGTTCTCAGTGCTCAGTCCATCATTTGAAGTTTTTTAACTTGGATTGGGAAGCTTGCTAAGTCCATTTGTATGCCCAAAAGGAATTTTTCTAATTCTTACCAGGTTGAGAGCACTGTTCATTTTTTCCAGTAGGTGTATGTCTAAAAATAGCAAGTTTTGGGAGCTAGTCATTTCGCAACTAGTCTATCTTGACTTGAACTTTTGGGATACATGTTCCAAAGTACTTGGCTGATATTTTGGTGGATTTAGGAAGTTCAAAAGGTCTACTAATCAACTCTGAAGTCTCAGTAGGCTGGTGTGAAGCTGGTTGTAGCGGCACCTACTCATCTTTGGATTGCATCCACCATCTCTCTTCACAGTGGTATGAGAGCATAGTCAAGCAACATGGGAGATGGATTTCCATCAAAAATTGACAAATTAGATCCAAACAACTACCCGGAATGGTCTCTAAGGATGGAGGCTTACCTTCAAGGAAGAAATCTATATGGATTCATATCCGGAGATGAAGCAATGCCAACCATGAGGAACAAAGGGCAACCATCACATGAAGAAGTGGAAGGACTTTCAAATTGGTGTTCGAAGGATGCACTTGCAAGGTCCTATATTCTAAAGTCAATCTCTGATTTTCTTTTACCTCATGTCAAGGGATGCAAGACATCAAGAGAGACCTGGAATGCACTTGCTTCTTTCTTCTCTTCCAACACTCGAGCAAGGAAGAACCAATTGTGGATGGAGTTCACAACAATGAAGAAAAGCCCAAAGCAAAATGTGACTGATTATGTCACAAAGATGAACGAGATTTCCGACCAACTTGGAAGCATTGGAGAGGTGATTGAAGAGGAGCAAATCATTAGACAAATCATAAATGGAATCAAAGGAGACGACAAGTGGGAGTCATTCACAATAGCCATGGATTTATACATGGATATGCATGTACCTGACCTCAACACACTCATGGGCCAACTCTTCACTCATGAAGCAAAGATTAGCAAAGGTGGTGAGTCCTCAAGAGGATGAATAGTTTTGGAGATATCTACATTTTACTGCTCACTAGTCTATCTCTGGAGAGCCCCGAGAATGGTGGGCATGTTCCAGAAATTGATGAAACTTGTTCTTTGTGATCAGTCCATCATTTGAAGTTTTTTAACTTGGATTGGGAAGCTTTCTAAGTCTATTTTCTATGCCCAAAAGGAATGTTTCTAATTCCTACGAGGTTGAGAGCACTCTTCATTTTTGCCAGCAGGTGTATGTCCAAAAATAGCAAGTTTTGGGAGCTAGTCATTTCGCAACTAGTCTATCTTGACTTGAACTTTTGGGATACATGTTCCAAAGTACTTGGCTGATATTTTGGTGGATTTAGGAAGCTCAAAGGGTCTACTAATCAACTCTGAAGTCTCAGTTGGCTGGTGTGAAGCTGGTTGTAGCGGCACCTACTCATCTTTGGATTGCATCCACCATCTCTCTTCACAGGATTGCCTAATGTTGCAGGTCAGCATATGACATACAGATGTGAGGCATGTCAATTAGCTAAGGCTCATAAGCAATCTTATTCCAAGCATGGTTTTATGTATTCAGAGAAGCTTGAATTAGTACTCATAGATGTGTGGTGACCATCAAAATATTTTAGTATCAATGGTTCAAGGTACTATGTGATTTATGTTGATGATGCTACCAGATGGATCACTATCTATGTGATCAAAGATAAGTCTGAGGTATTCAATACATTCAAACATTATCATGTGTATGCAGCGAGAATTATAGGTCATAAGTTGAAGAGACTAAGGTCAGATGGAGGGGGAGAGTATTTTTCTATTGAGTTCAGTGATTACTTGTGGAATGCAGGTATAAAAAGGGAAATTACTTGCAGGTACTCTCCTTAATAAAATGGTATAGCAGAAAGGAGAAATAGAACCCTTGTTGAGTTTGCAAGATCCATGATGAAGGAGAAAAATTGTCCAAATTATTTGTGGGCTGAGGCTGTAAATAGAGCCATATATTTGGTCAATAGATTACCATGTAAAGCTTTGCAGGGTATGACACCATATGAGGCATGGTGAGGTAAGAGACCTACTCTAGATCATTGCAAAGTATTTGGTTGTTTGGCATATGCATATGTGCCATCTCAATTAAGGCACAAATTGGAACCTAGAGCTGAAAAGTATGTGTTTATTGGATATGATGATAAGCAGATGGGATATAGGTTGTGGAGTCCATCCATAAAACAATTCCTTGTATCAAAGGATGTTACATTTGATGAGCAAGGTACTTGGTATGCAGGTACAATCAATATTTATGCAGGTGATGAAGAAGTTGTGAATCAAAAGAAAGGTAAATCAAAGATTCAGATATTTGATGAAGAAGAGAACAATGAAGTACAGGTTGAAGTTGAAGAAGTGCCAAGGTTTGATCCAGAATGTGATGAACCAGAAACCTCAAGAAGTGGAGAACTCAAAAGATCATCAAGACACAAATGGCAACCTACAAGGTATAGCTATGACACTTCTTTTTTGGCTACCAAAGATTATGCTTATATGATAAAGGTAGATGAAGACCCTTCTACATATCAAGAGGCAAAAGTTAAGGAAAATTGGGAGAAAGCTATGCAGGAAGAGTATGATGCATTGATGGAGAATGAGACTTGGGATTTGGTTCCTAAACCAAGTAGTGAAAAGATCATTGGATGCAAATGGGTCTACAAGACAAAGAGATTTGCAAATGGAAGTGTGTGTAGGTATAAAGCTAGACTTGTTGTGAAAGGGTTTGCTCAGGCATATGGTATAGATTATGATGAGACCTATAGTCCTGTGGCAAAGATGACAACCATCAAGACACTCATAGCCATTGCTGCATGTAAAGGTTAGAAATTATGTCAATTAGATGTGAAGAATGCTTTTTTAAATGGTTACATTTCAGATGATGTTTTCATGGAGCAACCACAAGGATTCAGAAATGGAAGGTATCGAGATCATGTATGTAAGCTCAAGAGAGCTTTGTATGGTTTGAAACAGGCCCCAAGGGCATGGAATTATAGACTTGTGAAGTTCTTGAAAGAACTTGGTTTCCAAGTATCTAAAGCAGATAGTAGCTTTCTTGTTCAAGCAAGTGATGATGGGTTCATTTACATGTGCATTTATGTTGATGATATAATTCTTATAGGTACAGATGAGAAAGGCATTCAAAGTCTAAAGAAGCAAATGGAAAAAGAGTTCAAGACTAGTGACTTGGGAGGCTTGTCATATTTTTTGGGAATCGAGATATCATACACTCAACATGGAGTGTATGTAACTCAAGAAAGGTATTTGAAAAACTTGTTGATCAAGTTTAAAATGGATGATTGCAGGGTAGCACCTACTCCAATGGAGGTGAATCACAAATTGAGCAGATATGAAGGAGAAGAGTTCAAGGATATGAAGTCATATCAGAGTTTGGTTGGTAGTCTTATCTATGCTACATTAACTAGGACTGATTTCTCATATGCAATTGGAGTATTGTCTCAATTCATGCATTGTCCTAGGAAAGAACATTGGGTTGGAGGACAAAGAGTGTTGAGGTACATTAAGGGTATAGTCAAAGAAGGTTTGTATTATGGTTTTACATCAGATTCAAACATCAAGATTTATAGTGATACAGATTGGGCAGGTAATCCTGGTGATAGGAGATCAACATATGGATACTTATGTTATGTGGGAGATAAGTTAATTTCTTGGTGTTCAAAGAAGCAACACACAATTGCTTTATCATCCACAAAACCTGAGTACAAAGGTATGGTGGAAGTTGCAAAGGAAATGATATGGCTTAAGACTCTTATGAAGAGTTTTGACATCATTCGGAGCATACCCACTATTCATGGAGATAACATAAGTTCATTATATTTAGCTGCTAATCCTATGTTTCATGCCAGGACTAAACACATTGAGATTCAGTATCATTTTCTAAGAGAGAAGGTGATGGATAAAGAGATTGAAGTCATACATACTTCAACAAAAGATCAGATAGCTGATATGCTAACCAAAAGCTTGGATGGACCAAAGCTACAAAGATTCAAAGACATGGCAGGTATAAAGAAGGTAGAGAAAACCTCAATTGATGATTGAGGGGGAGCTGTTGGTGCAACGCAATCAACAATTGAAGTTTTATGAGGAATAGAAGTCAAGGACTGAAGAAAAGATCAAGTTATGAAGCATGAAGGAAGTCCATATCCAGAAGATGAAGATGTGTACACATATGTACATTAACTTAGAGTTAGCTCACTTATACTTTTGTATATTTATGAGCTTGTACATATTTGCCTATATATATAAGTAAAAAGTCAGGGCAAATATAGGAGAGTGTGTAAGAACAAGAATTGAGGAGAATTAGATGTCATAGACACTTGTGAAGTGAATAGAATAGCTCTTTCATCCAGATGAAAAGGTTTCCAGAAATGAAGAAAATTTGCACCCGATATTTCTGAGAGTTCTCCTTCTGTGTTTTCATCTTTTGTGAAATGCTTTTGTACAAGTCTAAGTCTATAGTTGATTGACCTCTGTACAATTTTCAGCTTCTAATTGTGATCAGGCTGAGACAGTTCTGAATAGGAACATCCATATGTGAGAAAGTGTCAAGTATCTTCTGAAATAGGCGCAATCCCGATGGTCAAAGAAATGGTCAGTTCTCAGTGCACAGTGTAAAGTTTTGCACAAATGAGGAGTCAAAATCTAAGTTGGAAGATAAGCCATCTATGGCTAAAAGCATTTGATTAAGTGGGTTCTAGATTGAGAGAACAGAGCCTTAGAAGTTACAAGTGTCTGAATCGATTACTCAGAAGAACAGTTTTAGACATAGGTGACTTGTTAAGATCATTTCTCAAGATCTATTGAGTCTTTTGGAATTATTTAACTGGGAGGAGGTGTGCAACCTATAGGCGACATCTTCTACAAAGTTTTATAAAAAACTTTACACGTTTGATAAGTCAATGGATGAGTTATGTGCAACAGACTTTCTCTGTAGTCACCTTCTTCACAGTTTGTTCAAAATTTTGATAATTGATCATTGATCCTCCAAATTGGTGAAGGTTTTGAGTTACTCTTGTTATAGAGGTGTTCTAACTTCAAGAGTAGCTTGTTCTTTTGGAGATTAATACTCTCCATAAATACCTACATCTGAGGTACTCACTCTAGGAGTAGATTTGGGTGATGCAATGTCCATCACACTCCCTCCACAACATCCACCTTCTCCTCTAGACCCACCCGTAGATCCACCTCTAGAATTTGCTCCTCTAGAACATGACCTAGATGGATGAGATGGATGAGATGGATGAGACAGACCAACACATGTATCTTATTGTGGTGTCCAATGTTGGTGCATACATTGACTCCTCGAGCCACTAGGGAATGGTTGAGAAGAGGATAATGGTGGAGTCATAAAGCCAAGAGTGCCATCAACAAGAGTAGTCCTGCCAAAGGGAGTTCCATCCGTGGGAGTAGTCTCATCAAAGGAAGTGCCACTATCGAGAGTAGTCCCATCAAAGGGAGTGTTGTTAGTGGAAGTGTTTCCAATGAGAGATCCAGTTTATGATGTGGTGGCCTGATAAACAGGAGATGCCTGAGATATGAACTCTAAAAGTTGCTCCTCTATCATGGAATGCAGAGTGTGTTGGTGTAAATCACAAGCCTACACATTTGTCTTTGAATATATCTTGAAGATCCTACATATGTGAAGAAGCATAGGAACTAGTGCTAGTGGTTAATTACCATTTTATCTCCTTGTAAAAGTCAAATTGACTTGGCATCTTTTGTAATCACCTACCAAAAGGATTCTTGGAAAAAATTTATCTATTTGATTGAAAGAATATCTCCTAGGATATAGGATCTTGAACATAGGGAGCCAAAAGTTTGAATTTGAATTCAAATTTTTGCTCATTCTCTATAAAAATGGTCATGGAAAAGTCGCGGGTAGAGCTCATCACTCCCGAGTTTCTCATTACTGATTTTGAGTGTGTGTGAGGCCTACACTCTAGCCCACACCTTACACCATTAGGCAATGATTTTCATGACAATGGATTTATATACAAGTGTTCATTAATACATACATTCACATTGTTCATTTCTGAGTTCTCTGTCATACTACTAAAAAGGCTGTCAACTTGTGGAGTGCATATCTCAGTCATTTCTCCATCACATTCAGTGCTTCAAAGCTTGTTGGATTCAGCTTAAAGTTATCTACATACTATCAAGGTTTGAAGAGATTCTATTCAGCCATTTCAGAGAAATATGCATCGAGGTGATCACTCGTCAAACTCTGCTACAGTCTGAAAAAATCGGGGGTATAGCCTTACTTGCTAAATTGATTCTCTTAGCATAGTTTATCTTTTTACATCATTCCACTTGGAATAGTTACCTTGCTAAGGTAATTAGATACCCCTAAAAGGAATGTTTCCAATTCCTACTGTGCTGGTCATACTGAGCAAAATACCCAACAAGTATCAAGACATAAATGGAAGGTTTTCTTGAGATTGTGAGTTTCAAAGTTATCTATTTTGGTTCAATCATTGCACACATTATTTCCAAAGTACATAGGCAATATTATGGTGTCATTGGAAAGCTAAGAAGGTCCACTTATCAAGTTTGAAGCAAAAGTGGGCTGGTACAAAGCAGGTTTTGGCAGTACCTACTCAATCTCTTGGAGCATCCATCCATCTTTCCCAACAGTGGTATCAGAGCTAACTAAGGTAAAATGGGAGATGGTTTTCCTTCATTTATTGATAAATTGGACAGGAACAACTATCAAGCATGGTCTCTGAGGATGAATACCTACTTACAAGGAAGGAGTCTTTATGGGTTCATCTCAGGAGATGAGGAATTGCATTCAAAACAAGAGGATTGCCAACAAAGGAAGAACATGAAAAGCTCAACACATGGTGTTCTAAGGATGCATTGTCAAGGTCTTATTTACTCAACTCCATCTCTGATTTTCTTTTGCCACATATTAGAAATTGTAAGACATCCCAAGAGACTTGGGAAATCTTGTCATCTTATTTTTCCTCCAACACACGGGCTAGGAAAAATCAGTTGTGGATTGAATTCACAACATTAAGGAAGCAACCCAAGCAAGTTGTTTCAAAATTTGTGACCAAGATTAAAGATGTAGCAGATCAGTTAGCAAGCATAGGAGAAGAGATTGAAGAAGAGAAGATTGTAAGGCAAGTGATCAATGGGATCAAGGCTGATGACAAATGGGAAAGCTTCACCACTGCCATGGACCTTTACATGGACATGCAAATTCCAGATCTTACAACTCTCATGGGACAATTGTTTACTCATGAAGCAAAGCTCAACAAGAATGGGGATATATCCAAAGGTAATAACTCTTCTGCCCTATACACTAATAAGAAGTCTAAAGATAAAGGCAAGAGCAAGAAGGTGGAAGATGAAGGCTCTACCTCCCAAGCCAACTATGCCGGGAGAGGTAGATCATCAAGAGGAAGGGGCAAAGGAGGTAAGCAAGGTAGGGGGAGATCCTATAACTCCTCACCATGTAACATTTGTGGCTTATCAAATCATACTACAGATGAGTGTTTCAGAAATTACAAGAATGCGAGAGGAAGGGGATACCAAAGAGGTGGATACTCACAGTCAAAAGGTAGATTTAATCATCACCAAGGCTACAACAACAACTACAACAACAATTACAACAATAATTACAATGGCAACTACCAAGGAGGATTCAAATCCAGAAAGGACTACAACAACTACACAGAGGAGCAGGATGATTCTCTTCTGATCATGAACATGACTTCAAAATCAGGTACAAATGATGACCACCTATTATACATTGGCTCAGGATGCTCAAATCATGTGGCTGGCAATGTAACACTACTCTCTGATCTTGAGGAACCAAAAGGTAAGCATCAAGTCCAAACAGGAGATGACACCAAGCACTCAGTAGTTAAAGTTGGAAATGTTAAGACTTGTGATGGAAATCAGAATTTGTTGAGCAGGGTACTCTATGTACCAACCATTACCAAAAATCTGATGAGTGTTGGACAGATTGTGGAGAAAGGTTTGCAAGTTAGATTCAACTAATATGGATCATTTGTGGAGGATCCAAGGCATGGGTTCAAGAGGATTTCTAAAGGAGAAAAATCAAGTAGACTTTTCACTTTTGAGTTAGAAGACACAAAGAATATTGCAGTATACAGTTATAAGGATCAAACATTTTCAGAACTTGAGATTTGGCACAAAAGACTAGGGCATATAGGAGAAAGAACTTTGAAGCATATATGCAGGGATCAATGTGTGCTTAGAATACCTAATGTATCCAAGCAACATATGATTTACAAGTGTGGTGCTTGTCAATTTGGGAAGTCTCACAGGTTACCCTTCTCAAGGAAAGGTTACATGCATGAAGATTACCTAGAGCTTGTCCATACAGATGTATGGGGACCAAGCAAAAGACCCCTCAGTCTCAAGATCAAGGTACTATGTATCTTTTATTGATGATTATAGTAGATGGACTATATTGTACTTCATGAAGCACAAGGATGAGGTGTTTAATTGTTTTAAAAAATATCTTGCACTTGTTGAAAATCAGACAGGAAAGAATTTGAAGAGGCTAAGATGAGATGAAGGAGGTGAGTACTTCTCCAATGAGTTTGAAAACTTCTTGGAGGAAAGAGGCATGAAAAGAGAAATAACTACAAGGTATTCTCCTGAATAGAATGGGGTAGCTAAGAGGAGAAATAGGTTTATTGGTGAGACAGCTAGGTCTATGTTGAATGAAAAATGTTTACCTAATTATCTATGGGCAAAGAGTGTTTCTACTGCCACTTACCTCATAAATAGGTTACCATCTAAGTCCCTTGATGGGATGACACCCTATCAAGCATGGCATGGTAAGAGACCCTCACTTGACCATTGCAGGATATTTGGATGTGTAGCATATGTACACATTCCTTCTCAGATAAGAGGAAAGCTAGACCCTAAAGCTGAGAAGTGCATCTTTATTGGATATGATTTGAATAAAAAAGGATACAAGTTTTATAACCCTTCCAATAACGGATTCATGGTGAGTAGAGATGTTGTCTTTGATGAATATGATTCTTGGTATGAGAATGAATGCAAGAAGGTTAAATTACCCTATGATTTGGAAGAGGAGTTTCCAAGTCTTGCTAAGGAGGAACCTACTGAGAATGAATACTCAAGTTCAGATGATGAAGATATTATCAACCTTGAAGAGTTCAAGGCATGGAAGTCCAAGGGCAAAATGAAGATTAAGAAGCTTGAAGAAATACCTAAATCTTCAACTCAATCAATCAGAAGATCACAAAGAGAAAGCAAAAAACCTATCAGATATGGGTATGATACATCTCTTGTTACTAAACATTTTGTTTATCTTGCCAAAGATTTGTCAATTGAAGAACCAAGATCATATGAAGAAGCCATAACGAAGACAGAATGGAAAGAAGCTATAGACGAGGAGATTGAAGCACTCAAGGAGAGTGATACATGGGAGTTAATACCAAAGAAGGACTCCATGAAGGTAATAGGATTCAGATGGATCTATAAGCTTAAAAGAAATTCCGATGGCACAATTAATAGGTACAAAGATAGATTGGTAGCCAAGGGTTTTGCACAAACCCAAGGCATTGACTATGAAGAGACATTCTCTCCTGTGGCCAACATGCCAACTATTAGAGTGTTGGTAAGTGTGGCTGCATCAAAAAATTGGAACATGTATCAATTGGATGTCAAGAATGCTTTCTTGAATGGATGGATTTCAGAGGAGGTATATATGTCACAACCTCCTGGCTATGAGGATCCTAAGAAAATGTTGGAAGAAGTAATTTTTTGAAGCATTTTTTATGGAAAATAATTGTAAAATGCCAAAAACTTGTAGAAATATTTATGCAACTGATGTAAAAATAAGGAAGAGTCTTCCTTATGTAGAGTAGAATCTTATGTAATTTTTCTAGAATTTTTGGAAACTCCTAGATAGCATATTTTTAAATTAGAAGAGGAAAAGACCAAATCTCAAGTGTGAAAAGGGACACTTGAAAATGTATAAAAGACAATTTCCTCTATTTTGAGAGGGTTGGTTAATTGTAATTGATGCTATCCAAGTCAAGGGAGAGTTTCCTACAGAAAATCGTGTTTTCTCCTCTTTGTGTGGTTTCTTTGATTTGTTGAGTCTATTCTTTGTGTATCCATGGAGATTTGTGAGCTTCTATTGTGTATTTCTGTTGAATATGTATGAAGAGAGTTGATTGCTGATATATTGAGTGAGAATTTGATGAATAATGGTGCTGGAGATGAAAATCGTCTGTTTTCACAGAATCGCGATTGTCTCATCTGTATGGCACATGTAAAATTTTTAAGTTTTGATTTCATGGTTGTATTCTTCTGAGAAAATGACATGTTTTAGACACCAAGATTATTGAAAATGATGGAGTATTGCTCAAGATAATCCAAACCCTAGAAATTCCTCTTCATCTTCACTATTCTTAGAGATCCAGCCATTTTTCTCTTATTTCTTGGATTCTTTCATCTAGAAGGGGCTGTGGTCTCTTGTATACTTCTAGGATTGACAAAATAAAGATGTATTGTTAATTCTTTATGCTAAATGAGTGTACAACAAACATTTTTTGGCGCCGTTGCCGGGGAGTATATCAAAAGATTCACTGAAGTTGGACCTTGCTGGATCTTCTATTGTTGATGGTATTAAACACATGGAAAAGGTAATACTCTTTAATCAAGAAATGTGAACATGAAAAGGTAGATTTCTTTGTTTGTCTTTTGGGAAAAGAAAACAATAGATAATCTTTTGAGAATAAGAAGTGTTGAAATTTTTGCAAATTGATAGTTGCTCGTCATTTTTTTGAAGTAAAGTGCAAGTGTGTGAAAAACTCAATCAAGAAAGCTGATGATAAGGTAAAATGTGTCTATTCTTGCATTTGTAGAGTGCTTTTTGATCAAGTACTAAGCAAAATTGTTGATCTTGGGAAGATGACAAGATTGCCTTAAGGAAAAGTCAAGTTAAGTAGCTAGATGCAAGTAGATAAGATCCATTTGTAGCCAAGTCAAAGCAATAATCTTGGAAAAAGCTGAATTGCATCTTGAAAAGAGAAATGTTTGAGTTTATCTTTGCAAAAGTTGATATTTGCATTTCTTAACACAATTTTTTTTTTGGGGGAAATTTTACTCATAAACTGTTTTCATAGCCAAAGCATAGGAGAGTATAACCAATCAAGGAACACAGGATCAATAGATCACCAAACAAGAAACCCTAAGTGAAGTGTTTACCTTAATTTAGGGCAAAATACTAAAAAAATTCATAAAATTCATTAAAACAATCAAACAAATTTCTTTCCTCCTTAGGAAGATGGACTGAAGCCTTGTTGACAAAAGTGGAAGAGACGAGGTGCTAGGAAAGCAAAAAAGAGCCAAAAAGTGGGAAATTAGAAAAAACACGATTCTCTGCACAGGATCGCGATTTTCTGGATAATTTTGTGATTATGATGTAAAATTACAAGTGACAGTTGAACTAGAATGGGTAAAGGGCAGTAAAGGAAGACAAGAGAAAAGAATACTCAAAATTACAAAAAATAGTAAGTATAGAAAAATTACGATTCTCTGCACAAAATCACGATTTTCTGTAAGAGAAAAATTTTTGGGGAAATTTGAGTACAATTGGGTTTTTGGAGAAAGGTAATTGCAAGTGATTTCATTAATATTGAGAAAGTGAAGGAAGTTAAATTTCAAAGAATCAAGGAAGATTGAGTATGAAGTGAGAAAGGTGGAAAAGTACAAAATCTCGATTTTCATCAATAGCTAATGGGAGTGATTAATCATGAAAAACTAAGAATTGAGGATTAAAACCATAAATTTGTTGAAGATTGAAATTGGATAAGTGAAAAAGTGAAAATCAGTGGAAATTGCACAGAATCGCGATTTTCTGGACACTATAAAAATCTGGAATTTCAGAGAAAAGTCATTTTTTGAGTGAGAGAGAGAGAGAGAGCAGGAACAGGATCACGACTTTCTACAGATAAAAGTTTTTGAGAGTTTTTGAATCAAGCAAGCAAGGTAAGGGGCCTCAATACCATTTTTTTTGCATTTCTTTAAATTTTTATGATCATTAGTCACAAATAAGTAGGAAATAGTAGAAAAACACGGAATTGCGATTTTTGATTTTTGAATTTTTTGTAAGAAAATAAAAAGATTTTAGAATACTCTTTCATTGCATGTTAAAAACTAGATAAGGCGATTCTATAGAAGAAATAAAAATATGCAAATCAATACCTGGAAAATTTTCAAAAAATTGAACAGAATCGGGATTCTGTAGTCAGACATAAAATCGCGATTCTCTGAACAAAGGATAAAATCGTGATTCCTAGAACACGATTTTCATAAGAAAATCGTGTTATTTACGATTGTGAGCAATCATGATTTTCTAGGAACAAAATCGTGAAAAACACGATTTTGATTATAAAATCGTGGAAAACACGATTTTGAGCACAAAGTCGTGGAAAACACGATTTTGAACACAGAATCGTGATAAACACAATTTTGATCACAAAATCGTGGAAAACACGATTTGGAGCACAAAGTCGTGGAAAAGACGCTTTTGAACACAGAATCGTGATAAACACGATTTTATTCACAAAATCGTGATAAACACAATTTTGACCACAAAGTCGTGGAAAACACGATTTTGAGCACAGAATCGTGATAAAACACGATTTTGATTACAAAATCGTGGAAAACACGATTTTGAACACAAAATCGTGATAAATACAATTTTGATCACAAAATCGTGGAAAACACGATTTTGAACACAAAATCGTGATAAATATGATTTATTCACAAAATCGTGATAAACACGATTTTATTCACAAAATCGTGATAAACACGATTTTAACCACAAAGTCATGGAAAACATGATTATAGTCACAGAATCGTGGAAATTAATTGAATGATCCTTAGGTCTTGTAACAAATTATACACACATTCCAAGGAAGACTTGGGAAGGAAGGAAATAGAGCCACTGGTAGGGGAATTGCAAGAAAAAGATTTAGGGCAAGAAAACAACATGGAAAATTTAAATGAAACAAATGAATCCACAGAAACTGGGGATTATAGAAACATCCTCAAATATATGTACACAAATAGGTTTGGAACCTATGTATATCAGGATGGAATGCATAAGTTTCTCATTAGACTGAGAAACTTAGAAGTTCCCCTGAACATAACACCAGTAGCTCAATTCAAAGATGGTAGATATGAGGATAGGCAAGGATGTGTATACATCTTCTCACAAGACCCAGAAAATTCAAATGACTTAGGGCAATGTGCTGACAAGAGACCTTGGGAACAGAACCTAGGGCAATCAGACTTGCCAAGGCCACATGAAATTCACAGTAATGGTGAGCAACAACAAGGTAGAAGAACACATACTTCCCCAAATCCTTTTGAAAAGGAACCAGAAGCATTTAATGATTTTCCTCTAAGGAGAAGACATCATTGGCAAAATCAGGGTAGAATGCTTAGACCATATCAGGTAGCCAAATGCATGAAAAATCAATATGAAGGATATTCTGATCCTCATGCTCATGCTGCAGAATTTAGGTAGTTGATTAGAGTTGAAGAAGTAGAGGATTATAAAGTCCAATTTGAGGCATTTGGTCTAACCCTAATAGGACCTGCATTATCTTGGTTCATTGCTTTGAGAATGGAAATGTACCTAGATATTGAATCCTTCCTAGAATCATTCATTGGGGAATTCTCAAAGACTAGAATAAAACATAGCACAGCCACACTGATACATATCTTTAAACAACAAAAAGATGAAAATGTCAGAGAGGAAGCCAGGACATTTAAGCAGTACATTGACAAATGTCCCAGAGAGGAAGTACCTTCCATGGCAAGACAGGTATCCCTATCCATAGAAGGATTAAGAAGTGCCCAATTAAGAACCCTAGTATATTATAGGAGATGCCCTGACCTAGGAGCATGTGTGAAAGAAGCAATAGACTTGGAAGATAACAGAGGTCAAGACATGTTAGCATTTGATCAACCTAGAAGAAATGAAGACAAAATTCCACCAACAGAAGAATTGGCCCAAGAAATTGCTAAAGCCCTAGAATTCAGCACTAAAACCAATCTGATAAATACCAAGATAACAACAAATAAAAAATGCTATAATTGTGGAGAAAACCATTTGGTACAACAATGTCCATATCGAAAACCACAACACTTGCAAGATAGAAAAACACTCAAATACTATACACTAGAGAGGAAATGGACAAATCATACTAGGGAAGAATGTTTCTACAACAAACAACCCATTAAAGAGAAAGATTATGCAAGTCAAAGAGAATATGGATATATTGAGCAACCAAGACCTGTACTTGGGCAGAAACCTCCATTACCAACAAATGTGGTACCAGTTAAATACACACCAATAGAGGAGGGAAACTCAAGAATAAGATCACCATACAAGGAAGATTATCAATGGAATGAAGGATATCAGGAAGAATGGGAAGGATATGAACTGAGAGAACCAGAACTACAAGCCCTAGATTTGGGAAATGGGAGAATTGAGATGGATACAACCACATTCATGTATATAACCAATAATTATATGTCCAATCAAAAACCTCAGTTCAAAGGAGGACCAAAGATAACTTGTTATAGGTGTGGGGGAGAACATTTCATTAGAGACTGTCCACAGCCTCCTACATTAAGAATAGAGGGAGCTTATTGTAAGGATTGTGGCAAAGAACATTTGATAAAAGATTGTCCAAGAAATCCTCAAAAACAACAAAACATACCTAATAACATACCATTAAAACAATCAACATCATGGAGGAAGAAGAATTGAGTGACATTGACCAAGTGAATGTAAATGCTATAACAAGGGCACAAGCTAAACAACAAGAAACAATTAAGGAACAAAATGAAGGTTCAGTTTCAAAGGTAAAGAAAAATAGACAAAAAGGGAAACGGGAAAGGAAAAAAAGAATGGGTAAAAATTTGGAAGAAGAGAATAGGGAACAGTTAAATGATACTTCTCCTCAAAAGACACAAACCAAATCTGAGATAAGAAATTCACAAAGTCTAGACACCTTGATAAAAGCATACAAGGGAAGAATTCAAGAGGGACCAAGTCCTACAGATCATGTAATGGCTTATCCTATGCCAGACTTAGAACATGAAAGGATGCAAAAGTGTAAACAAATCATACAGGAAGCACAACTTAAACTGGGGGAATCAGACAAGTCTCAAACAACAGTTGAGGAATCTAAGGCAACAAGAACAAGGGGAAATATCAATCAAGAAGATGATAACCCACAAATTACATTTCATGTAAACATAGAAAAACAATGTACAATTCTATATCACACCACATTGGAAGAATTGATAAAACAGAATCCTCACTTACAAAACAAAATGAAAAAATGGGAAACAATACCAGAAAATCTTCATCCACAACTGCAGGAATTGGAGGAATTGTGGCATATTCCCATTGATAATATAGGAGGATATTGTGAAGGAGAAGAAGGAAACTCTACCCTAAAAATACAATTTGGTAAAAACCATGCCAAAGCTATTCTGGATAGTGGATCAGGAGTGGCCATTATGACTATACAAACTTGGGAAAAATGGGGAAAAAATGAATTAATACCCACCAAAATGAGATTGCAGCTTGCAGATGGACACATAGAAAAACCCCTAGGAATATGGGAAAAAGTCATTGTGGACATATGTGGAATAGAAATAGAACATACCTTTGCCATAGTTGAATTTCCACAATCCACTTCATATGAAATTATCCTAGGAAGACCATTTATGAGACAAATGCAAATTGTGCAAGATTGGGGTAATGATTGCCTGTACCTTCAGAGTAAAGGAAGAATAACCAGAGTGAATCTACAAAATGGGCATTATTGTGACATATCTCCTCAAGAATGGTATAAAATACATCAAATATTAAGTGAAGAATTAGAGATGGAGGACCAGAATGAAAATGAATCATCAATCTGGAAGTGCGATATGATAAGAAATCTCACAAATAGAAAAAGAAGATTGAGAAAAGAAGATTGTGTAGAAGGAAGAAAATTACAAGATGAGAGCTATGTACCACAAAAATTCAAAGATGAAGAATTTGAGCCATATGGGTGGAACCAAATTTTGGCTACCATGGATTTGCCTAGTGATGAGTGTGTAGGGGTGGAATTTCAAAATGAAGAAGGGTACGATCTATTTCACATTGGAATACAAATGATAAAGGTATCAAAAACAAAAGAAGACCAGAAAGAAGAAATGATATTAGAAAAAGGAAAAACACAATATTTGGAAAAAATATAAGCTGAAGATGCAATAAAAGATAAAATCTCAGGCAAGTATAAAAAAAAAACAAACACAAGGAAATAGAAGAAAACCAAGAGGATGAGAAGAAGAAGAAAGAAAGAAACAAAGATCAGCAGTTTGATGTACCAGCAAATTTCAAGACTTATGAAGTAGAAGATAGATTACTTCTAAGAATGAAACCAAAGAGAGAAAAGAAGAAAGGGGAGGCATATGACAATGAAGAACAAACCAAGAAGGTCATGATCACTCAGGAAGATGGGGAAGAAAGACATATTTTAGTAGCTGATGACATGACAAACCTAGAAGAAGAGGCATTAAGAAATTTAGCCAGAAACTATAGGGATGTGTTTGCTTATAGCTACAAGGATTTGAAAGGAATTGATCCTAAAATCTGTGAGCATAAGATTCCTATTACACCCGATGCAAAACCTAGCAAACAGGGACATTACACATTCAATGATAAATAATCTTCTAAAATAAAGGAAGAAATTGACAAGCTGTTGGCTCCCAATTTCATCTATGAGATTGAGTATACGGAATGGATATCTCCTATAGTTGTAGTACCAAAAAAGAATGGGAAACTTAGGGTATGCATTAACTTGAAGAAGGTGAATGCAGCAACTATAAGAGATAGTTATCCATTGCCAATAACAAATCACCTTCTAGAAAGAGTTGCAGGGAAGGAGGTTTATAGTTTTTTAGATGGTTTTTCAGGATACAATCAGGTACCTATAGCATTGGAAGACCAACATAAAACTGCCTTTTCCACAGAATGGGGAATTTATGCTTTTAGGGTCATGCCCTTTGGGTTGACTAATGCCCCAGCGACTTTTCAAAGATTGATGTGTCATATCTTCAAAGAATTCTTGAGAGATGTAATGGAAATATATGTGGATGATCTGTGTACTTTTTCATTAAAAAGACAAGATCACTTACAGGATTTAGAACATATATTCAGGAAATGTAGAACATACAGAGTGTGTTTAAATCCAGAAAAGTGTGTATTCTTTGTAAGACAAGGAAGAATGTTAGGTCACATAGTCTCAAAAAATGGAATTTCAACTTATGAAAAGAAAATAAAGGCCATAATAGAACTTCCAAGGCCAACAAATGTAAAGGAACTTCAAACTTTCATGGGACATTGTGGGTATTATAGAAAATTTGTACACAAGTTTGCTGGCATAGCCCAACCCTTGTATGCCCTAATTACAAAGTTTGAGTGGACCAAGGAGTGTGACCAAGCTTTTGAAACTCTAAAAACTTGTTTGGTAACAGCCCCAATTCTGAGAACACCTTAGTGGGATAAAATTTTTCATGTCCATGTAGATGCTTCAAATTATGCTTTGGGATGTGTGTTAGCACAACCAATAGAAGGAAGCAAGTTAGATTTCCCAGTGGCTTATGCTAGTAGGCAACTGAATTTAGCAGAGAAAAATTACACAACCACTGAGAGAGAAGGGCTGGGAATGATATTTGCTGTAAAAAAATATAGACATTACCTTTTGGCCAACAAGTTTAAGTTCTTTGTGGACCATCAAGCTTTGCTATACTTAGTAAATAAACCTTGTCACATAGGTAGAATAGTCAGATGGTTTCTTTTACTAATGGAGTTTGAGTTTGAGGTGGTGGTCAGACAAGGAAAAACACATTTGAGAGCAGATCATTTGTCTAGAATCCATTCTAAAGAACCCAGTTCACCTTTAGATGATGACCTGCCAGATACTTATTTGTTCAAAATAGAAAGTGTTCCTGAGTGGGCTATGACTTTAGTACCATTATTAACCATGGGACCTTGCAGAACATTTGGAAACAATACACACTTAGTATTACAAAGCAAAAATTTTATGCTGCTAGCTGGGCACTTGTATCACCTCAACCATGCAGGCATATTGGAATATTGTACTCCTGAAGAAGAGCAACAGGAATATCTGAAAAGAGCTCATTGTTGGAACCCCTGCACTCATGCTTCTAGGGTAGTTACCCTAAGTAATCTTAATAGGATGGGAGTACATTGGCCTAATAAGATTCAAGATGTAACAAAATACATTGCTAATTGTTGGAAGTGTCAATCATTGCAAGATTCAGAATTCATAACTCTATATTGGTTTTAGAAAAATCCAGAGTGGAGTGAAAATATTATTGAAGAGTTGAAAAGGGAGAAGAAAGGAAAACAAGTAATAGCTGGTGCAGATTCAAAAAATCTACAAGTAATCTCTGAAGAATATCAATTGATAGGAGAACAATTGTATAAGAGAGGGATGGATGGATATTTAAGAATTTGTGTTCCTGAGGATAAATATCAGGACATGTTGGAAATGGCACATTCTGGAGTGGCAGGAGGACATTTCTCAAGTGACAGAACAGCTAAACTCATATTATACTCTAGCTTTTGGTGGCCAACCCTATTTCCTGATGCAAGAACCTATGTAAAAAGATGTGACATCTGTCAAAGGGTGAGTCAACCAAATAAAAGAGATAATATGCCATTAGTTCCATTAATTTCAGCCATAGCTTTTAGTAAATGGGGATTAGATATTATTGGACCTATACATCCTCCAGCCAAACAATCCCATGCTGAATACATAATAGTGGCTACAGATTACTTGACAAAGTGGGCTGAGGCCAAAGCCACAAGAAGGAATGATGCTCATACTACTCCCAGATTCCTTTATGAAAATATCATCACCAGATTTGGACTTCCAATTGAATTAGTAAGTGATAGGGGGACACATTTTGTAAACCATATCATAGAAAACATAACTGAATATTTCCTGATTAGTCATAAAAAGTCAGCCCCATATCACCCACAAGCCAATGGGTTAGCAGAAAGTACTAATAAAGTACTTTGTACTGTACTGTCAAAATTAGTAAACACAAACAGGAATGATTGGGATTTACAACTTAATCATGTCCTATGGGCTTATAGAGTGGCTTATAAGATTGCAATAGGAAACACACCATTCAATCTAGTATATGGACAAAATGCAGTTCTACCTATGGAATTCCTCATTCCAACATTAAAAGTAGGTAGTCACTACAATTGGACTCGACATGAACTATCAGAGAGAGTAATAGAATTGGAAAAACTGGGAGCTTCTAGACTCCAAGCCATTATGAGTATATATGTGGACAAGAACATGCAAAAAGCTTATCATGATGTTCACATAAAAGAAAAAGATCTACAAGAAGGAGATCTAGTTTTAGCTTACACAGTCAAAGAACATCAGAAAAAGTTTCAGAAAAAAGGACATGGTCCATATATTATATATCAGATAAGTAACAGTGGAGCTATCCTATTAGCTAACAGAGATGGAGAGATCATGCCAAATTTCATAAGTGGATGTAGAGTTAAAAGATATGATCTCCCATTAACTGCTTCTGAATGGAGAAGATTGCAACAAGCTCAAAACAAGAAAAAAGAAGAAGAAAACATTAGAAAAGAGGCTCAACAGGAAGCAAAGGAAATGATAAGCAAAACCAAAGATCATAGGGAAGTCTGTTTGTGTGAATCACCTCTAAAACAAAAAGAACATTTGCCTATGATAACAATGGAGTATCAAAATGAAAAAACTAGGGTTTTGATAGATTTAGGAGCACAAGTGAATCTGATTAGTTCAGCTTTGTTGAATAAATTTAACCTAAAAAGAACTAAAAGTAGAACCTTTATCAAAACTCTGGAAGGACTAATGATACAAAGCATGTCTTCACTATCTATTAAAGTTAGGTTCAACGATGAATATATGAAAATAGATTGTGAAGAATGGCCAGATCATTTGATGACTGAAAAATTGATTTTGGGACAACCATGGCTCAAACAAGGTAAAGTAATTTTGGATTTTGAAAAAATGAAGCTTAAATTGACATTAAATGACAAAAGGTTTTTAATATTTTTATTAGTAATGAAGAACAAGAAGGTAATCAAGATGTTCGTGACCCAGACATGGAAGAATTTATTTTTCCAATAGAAGACATACAGACATTACCAATACAAATACCAAATGATCAAGCTTCATTTAATCAAAATCTGCAAAAATTTGAGAAAGCAAAGGAGGATGGACACCAGGGAGCAAGGTGGCAACCATGGTATAATCTGAAGCATCAAAGCATTAGAACAAGAAGGATAGGGAAACAAACCATACCCAAGGCATGTTTATCAAAACAAAATTCCAGAACAAAATGGATATGGAGGCCAAAACATTCTAAAACTTGCTTATCAGAAGGAGATGGATTTCTTCCTGAAACAAGGGCAACTAAGGTAAAATATTATTGGGTAAAGAAATGAGAGTTGATTCAATGGAAAAAGACCATCTGTACTTGATCTGGAATTTTTTTAGAATCAGACCAAAAGGTTAGAACAAAAGAAAATCATAACATATGGAAAGTCAGGAAAAAATCTTTTACCTTATCCTTTTTCTAAGGAGAGAATTAGGAGGGGAAGAAAAGAAATAGAAGAAATCATTCTTTTAAAAAAAAAAGAAAGAGAAAGATTATCTATAATTTTTCCTTTTTATATAAGCACAAAGCAAGATATAGGAAGAAGGATAGCAGGTTTCTATTTATTATTTTGTATTTTTCATTCTATTTTTATGATTCTTTATTTTTATTCTTTAATTGTACTTTCATTCTTTCTTCTTCTAAACATCTTCTTCCTGAATGAGAGCTGTCAGAAGAGGGGAGTGCACTAGATATCTTGCTACACATGTAATGGTTACCTTAATTGAGTTTTCTAAAGAAGTCATAATTTAATTAAAAGATTACTTTCATTCTTCTTTTATTTCATCTCAAAATAACTATTATTTTTTATTTTATGTGACTCATGTGGGTGGAGTTCTTTCTTTTTATGTGTTATATTTACTCCAGAATGGTGAATGCAAAGGAGCTGCCTATTCATGATTTCAAAGTAGAATCAGTCACCTTGTCAAGGGGACATTGGTTCCTGGATAATGAAGCTGTGGTAGAGAAGGTGGACCTGGAGTCTGATGAGGAGCAAGACATTCCAGAAGTAGAAAAGGTGGTGAAGGAGCTCAAAGAAACCCTAAGCATAATTGGACATCATATATTCACAGTGGGAGTAGGAGGATATAAATATACTATGTTGTGTCAAGAATTCTACAGATTTCAAAGAGTTGCGGTCAATCAGAAAAGATGGAAGGCAGTAGGGTTACATAAATTGCTGGAAGAACCTATCTTTTTCATAGATTTTGAAAGAGTGGCACAAGTAATGAACAGCCTGTTGGAAGCTGGAAAAGGTAATGATGCTTATTTCTAGTGTAAAGTCAAGAAAAAAGATAATCAGGAGGTGAATATCACTATCAAAGCAGACCATATCAGAGCAGCCTTACAGTTCTACCCAATGGGAACCAAGCTTCACTACAGCTTTGTGAATTTTTGCTTCCCAAAACTACCAAGGTATACCATGCCACACAAATCAGTAACACTGATTATGTTGAACAACAAGGACAGAACTAAGCCCTTCGGAGTCATGGATGTAACTAAGCATTGGGAGCAGAAAGAGTATATGAATGGAGCTCAGTTTCTAACAAGGATCATATATCATGTATTAGGAATGAAAGATGAGTTGAAGCTGGCTCCAGAAGCACAATATTTCAGAAGCCTTATGACACGAATCAAGAGTCCTCCTAGGAAGATGTCTATGAGAGATACAGAAGGACAAACCAGCATGAGGGGAGAAGAAAGGAAAAGAAAGGGAATATCTGAGGAAGTTATTCCTGTAAAGAAAAGGAGGCTGGATCCAAGGAAAGTTGAATTGGAGCAGGATGAAGCAACCAAAGAAGAATATGAAGCTGCTCAGAAGCAGGTCCAATCTTTTAGTGATCATCATCCACCTCAGACCAATAAAGAGCAGTTATATACTTATCTGACTCAAGGTAATAACAAAAGAGCAATATATGAGGCACAATATCAAAAGATGCTGGAAGATTATTCATGCAAGTCAACAGATTGGGTTCAGGAGGAAGTAGAGCATTATGAAGAGCTTCATGATCAAATGATGGCAACCGAGACAGAGGAAGTATTTGTTAAAAAGGAAGTAGAATTGTTAGCATACTTCAAAGAACTGCAAGGACCTCCTGAAACCAGAACCACAATTGTGGTAAAAAAGAAGGTTCAAAAGAAACTAGTACAAAGGAAGAAGTTGACTAAGAAAGGGAAGGGAAAATCAGTAGTTGAATCTGTAACCATAAAAGAGACAGAGGAAGTGACAGTAGGAGAAAAGCAGAAGGAATCTACTGTTGGAGAAGAGTCAAAAGTGGAAAAATCAGGCATAGCAGGATCCTCACAATTCTCCTCAGACTCTGAAAGTGATATTGAAAATTGTTGGAGTTAGACGTCTACAGAAGCACGCGAACAGCACAAGGAAGAAGAAGAAGCTTGGAGCACAACACACAAGACTGTATGTATTACTAGAGAATGTACAAAGATAAGTAGCCCATTAGGGCAATAGGCGTATATACAAAGCCGGGGGAAAAAAACCTCCTAAAGAGGGAAAAAAGTGCCCCGGCAGTCCTAGTGTGTTCACACACATCACTACCTAAATATATCAACAAATCCCCCCTAGGAGTGATGCGGTGAACAAGGAGCTGGCACTCATGTATAAGGAAGTGCCAAGCTATGTGGAAATCACTCCACAAAAGGAAGTAAGCCCAAAGCTTTGCGGAAAGCTTCAAACTTCTCCCTAGGCAGAGCCTTCGTGAAAGGGTCTGCTATGTTCTCCCGCGTGGGCACATATGCCAAGCTGATCTCCCCAGCAGAGAACCTCTCCCTGACATAGTGATAATGCACCTCAATGTGCTTAGTGCGAGCATGGAACACAGGGTTCCTCGCAACTGCCAATGCGCTCTGACTGTTAGTGAAGATGGTGGTGGGAGAAGACTGGCCAACACCCAAATCAGCCATAAGGCGTCTGAGCCACACACACTCAACAGTCGCTGTGAAAGCTTCCCTATACTCAGCCTCACAACTAGAAGTGGCCACAGTAGGCTGCTTCTTGCTCAACCAAGATATACATGAGCTACCAAGCATGAAGCAAAAACCACTGGTGGACACACGAGTATCATAGCAACCAGCCCAATCTGAGTCAGAAAAAGCATGCAAATCTGGTGGTAGTGATCCCCCCTTGGGATAAAACAACCCAAGTGGCCGAGTACCACTCAAGTAGCGAAAGATGCGCTTAACCGCCTTCCAATGCGTGACTCCTGGGCAATGCATAAACCTGCTCATCTGTGAGACAGCAAACTGAATATCTCCAGCATCATGAATACTCAATCATAAACCTGTCTTGATAGGAGTGGCAATAGGCTTACAGTCTTCAAGGCCAAAACACTACAATAATGAGTCAATATATTTCGTTTGACACAAAGCCATTCCACCATCAACTTGCATAAACTGAATGCCCAAATAGTGATGCAAATGCCCCAAATGAGACATCTCAAATGAGGCATGCAAATCAGCCTTAAAATCAGCAATATGCATCTCAATAGGACCAATGAGCAGCATTTCATCAACATAGACAACAATGATCAGAAGCACATCATTAGCACGCTTAACATATAGACTGTTCTCAAAACCATGTGCAATCAGATAGGCATGTATTGTTGGAGCAGAACAATCATCAATAGTGATTTTATGAAGATCAAAGTGAGAAGACATATGGAAGAATGAAGATTATTTTCAGAGGAAGAAAATGGAATCAGAAATGTTTCTTTTGTATATTACTCTTGTAAATAGTTCAATATATTTTGAAAAGGATGACGAGTTAGACTCGTATATATATCTACAGATACGTATTCATAAGTAGAGAAGAGTGATATAGATCAGATAGAGAAGAATAGGTGAAGAGGTGATGAACATTGTATGTATCATCAACCATATGTGTGAAAAGTAATGAAGAAGAAAATTTTGTAGAATTCTGCGCGTCGATCTTCTCTCCCATTCTCCTTCTGTGCTTAATCTTTTGAGAAATCCTTTTGCACGTATCTAAGTCCATAGCTAATCTATCTATGGCTAGAATTTGAGAGGTTAATTGTAATCAGGCTGTGAGAATTTTGATTAGGAACATTCATATGTAAGAATGTTCTAACAGTCGAGAAATCTGGCGCACATTTCATCTTCAATGAAATGATCATTGCTCAGTCTATAGTGTAAAGTTTTACACAAATGAGGGCTTAAAATCTAAGTTGGAAGGTAAGCCATCTATGGCTAGAAGATCTTGATGAAACGGGTTCAGAGTTGGGAGAACCAGTGCTAAGACGTTGCAGGTGTCAAAGTCGCCATTGCAGAGAAGCACTTCCAGACATAGGTAAAGTGTTTCACACATTTCTCAGTGTGTACTTAATCTTTTTGAGAGATTTAACTTGGCAAAGTTGCGCAACCTCAAGGCGAAGTGTTGTGCAAAGTTTTATCAAAAACTTTACAGAATTAATTAGTCAATGAGTGACTAATCTGCAGCAGACTTTTCTGAGAAGTTGATTTTTCAGAACTTTCAATATTTCTGATAATTTGGTGGATGATCTCTAAGTTTGGTGGAGTCTAAGGTTAACCTTGATATAGAGGTGATCTAATTTCAAGGTTAACTTGTTCTTTTGGAGATTAACACTCTCCATCAGTGGTATCAGAGCAGGTTGTGTCAAAATTGAAGTGAAGGAGACTCCGACTATTGCAGAAGTACAAAACTTTACATTTTGAAGGTGCAGAAGGGTAAAGGTTGAAGAAAGATCAAAGGAAGACATACAAAGAGCATCAAAAGGATCAGAAGGAGCAACATTCAAAGTAAAGGTACATTTATTATCTGTAAAGGTTAAAGATTTGAAGTTACAAGTGAAGTAAAGATGGGAGATAGTCTCCAAATTGAAAAGTTGGATAGAGAGAACTATCCTGCATGGTCTATGAGGATGGAAGCTCACCTTATGAGCAAAGATTTGATAGGATATATCACAGGAGATGAAGAAAAGCCAGAATTCAGAGATCCTAGTGTTCCAACTAGGGAGGAGCTTGCAGACTTGAAGAATTGGATGAAGAAGGATGCTCAAGCAAGAAGCATCATCTACATGGCAGTCAATGACTATTTGCTTCCTCACATTAGAGGACTTGAAAGTGCTTGTGACATTTGGAATGCTTTGGAAGAGCATTTCCAAAATACAACCAAATCAAGGAAGGCTTCACTATGGGCAGAGTTTACTACCTTCAAGAAGAAGGCCTCACAATCAATTTCTGATTATGTGACAAAGATGAAGGACATTGCAGATTCTTTAGGTGCAGTTGATGAAGATATTGAAGAAGACAAATTGGTAAGACAAATACTTACAGGGCTAAGAGGAGATGAGAAATGGAAGCCTTTCATTTTATCTACAGAACTTTCATTAGATCACTTTACTCCTGATTTGAATCAATTGTTAGGTCATATGCTAACTTTTGAGAATGATATCAAAGGAGATGTTGATAAGAGTGCAGGTCATGCAATGTATTCTAAAGACAAGAAGAAAGCCAACAAAGGGAAGCAACAATCAGGTGAAGAAGAAGGTACATCAAACCAAGCAAACTTCATAAGAGGAAGAGGAAATGGCAGAAGTAGAGGAAGAGGCAGAAACAACAAAGAGAATGCAAGAGCTTGTTGGATATGTGGTAAGACCAATCATTTATCTCATGATTGTTGGCATAATAATCAAAACAATGGTAATTATCAGAACTTTAATCAAAGAGGAAGAGGAGGTAGATTTCAGAGAGGAAATTTCAGAGGTAGAGGTGGTAGGAATTCTTTTGGAAGAGGTGGTGGAAGAAGCTTCCAAAGTCAATCCTATAATAACACCTACTACAACTATGCATCAGATCAAAAGGAGGATTCGACTCTCATTATGAATACATGTGAAACCTCACATGAGGACATGAGAGTGTTCTATATTGATTCAGGATGTAGTAATCATTTAAGTGGAAATATTGCTCTGATGACTGACCTAGATCATAATGCAATTAATCATACAGTTCAGACAGGTGATAATACAAAGCATAAGGTAAAGTCAATTGGTTCAGTCAAAGCTAAGGATGGGAGCACTCTTCTGAGTAAGGTACTTTATGTTCCCACAATTCCAAAGAATTTGATCAGTGTAGGTCAAATTGTGGAAAAAGGATATGAGGTAAGGTTCACAAATGATGGAGTTTATGTGGAAGACCCTAGACAAGGGTATAAACAAGTTATTGCAGGAAAGAAAGAAGGAAGGCTTTTCACATTGAAGGTACAAGGAAATGTTGGACATGCTATGTTCACATATGGAGAGCAGAAGGTGTCAGAATTGGATCTTTGGCACAAAAGACTTGGACACTTTAATGAAAGAGGTATCAAAGAAATGATTAACAATGATTCAGTGCTTGGAATGCCTAACATTGCAGGTCAACACATGACATACAGATGTGAAGCATGTCAATTAGGTAAGGCTCATAAGCAATCCTATTCCAAGCATGGATTTATGTATTCAGAAAGACTTGAATTGGTGCATACAGATGTGTGGGGTCCTTCAAAGGACTTTAGTATAAATGGTTCAAGATATTATGTCATATATGTTGATGATGCTACCAGGTGGATCACAATTTATGTGATTAAGGAAAAGTCAGAAGTGTTTAATACATTTAAACACTATCATGCATATGCAGAAAGGATTACAGGTCAAAAATTGAAGAGACTAAGGTCAGATGGAGGGGGAGAGTATTTTTCAAATGAGTTCAATGATTATTTGTGGAATGCAGGTATAAAGAGAGAAGTTACTTGCAGGTACTCTCCTCAACAAAATGGGGTAGCAGAAAGAAGAAATAGGACTCTTGTTGAGTTTGCAAGGTCCATGATGAAAGAGAAGAATTGCCCAAATTATTTGTGGGCTGAGGCTGTTAATACAGCTACATATTTGGTTAATAGATTGCCTTGTAAAGCTTTGCAGGGTATGACACCATATGAAGCTTGGTGGGGTAAGAAACCTACCTTGGATCATTGCAGAATATTTGGATGCTTGGCATATGCATATGTGCCATCTCAATTGAGGCATAAGTTGGAGCCTAAGGCAGAGAAGTATGTATTCATTGGTTATGATGATAAGCAAATGGGATACAGGTTGTGGAGTCCATCCACAAAGCAATTTATTGTATCCAAGGATGTTACATTTGATGAGCAAGGTACTTGGTATGCAGGTAAATATAATGTACATGCAGATGATGAAGAAGTAGTGGAACAAAGGAAAGGTAAAGCAAAGGTTCAATTACTTGATGAAAGTGAGAGTAATGAAGTGCAGATTGAAGTTGAAGAGAGGCCAAGGTTTGATCCAGAATGTGATGAACCAGAGACCTCAAGAAGTGCAGAAGTTAGGAGATCATCTAGGCACAAATGGCAACCTACAAGGTATAGCTATGACACTTCATTCTTGACTACTAAAGATTATGCTTATTTGGTAAAAGCAGATGAAGATCCTTCTACATATGAAGAAGCCAAAGGGAAGAAGAATTGGGAAGATGCTATGCAAGAGGAGTATGATGCATTGATAGAGAATCAAACATGGGATTTGGTTCCTAAACCTAATAGTCAGAAGATTATTGGATGTAAGTGGGTTTACAAAACAAAGAGATTTGCAGATGGAAGTGTGTCTAGGTACAAAGCTAGACTTGTTGTGAAAGGGTATGCACAGACATATGGAGTGGACTATGATGAGACTTATAGTCCTGTGGCAAAGATGACAACCATCAGGACACTCATTGCAATTGCTGCTTGTAAAGGTTGGAAGTTGTCTCAATTAGATGTTAAAAATGCTTTCTTAAATGGTTACATTTCAGATGAAGTCTACATGGAGCAACCAGATGGGTTCAAAGATCAAGTGAGTCCAAATTATGTGTGTAAGCTCAAGAGAGCTTTATATGGGTTGAAGCAAGCCCCAAGGGCTTGGAATTATAGGCTTGTAAAATTCTTGAATGATCTTGGTTTTCAAGCATCAAAGGCAGATAGTAGCTTGCTAGTCAAAGCAAGTGAAGATGGGTTCATTTATGTGTGTATTTATGTTGATGACATAATACTTACAGGAACAGATGATAAGGGGATACAAATGATCAAAAAGCAGATGGAGAAAGAGTTCAAAATCAGTGATTTGGGGAATCTATCATTCTTCTTGGGAATGGAGATCACTTATACTCAACATGGAGTATATGTGACCCAAGAAAGGTATCTTAAAAATTTGCTAACCAAATTTAAAATGGGAGATTGCAGGGTTGCACCTACACCTTTGGAAGTGAACCATAAATTGTCTAGGTTTGGAGGAGAAGAGTTCAGAGATATGAAAATCTATCAAAGTTTGGTTGGTAGCTTGATTTATGCTACATTGACAAGGCCTGACTTGTCATATGCAGTTGGTGTGCTTTCACAATTCATGCATTGTCCTAGAAAGGAACATTGGATTGCAGGACAAAGAGTACTTAGGTACATCAAGGGTACACTCAAAGAAGGGTTGTACTATGGGTTTACTTCAGATACAAGAATCAAGATGTATAGTGATGCAGATTGGGCAGGTAATGTGGATGATAGAAGATCAACACATGGATACTTGTGCTATGTAGGAGACAAATTGATTTCATGGTGTTCCAAGAAGCAACATACAGTTGCTTTGTCATCTACAGAGGCAGAATATAAAGGTATGGTGGAAGCTGCAAAAGAGGTAATATGGCTAAAGACACTTTTGAAAGTTTTTGATGTGATTCAGAGTACTCCTATTATTTGTGGAGACAACATGAGTTCATTATACTTGGCAGCTAATCCTGTATTTCATGCTAGAACTAAGCATATTGAAATACAATATCATTTTCTGAGAGAGAAGGTCATTGAGAAGGAAATTGAAGTCATACACACCCCTACAAAAGATCAACTTGCAGATATGATGACTAAAAGTTTGGATGGACCTAAATTGCAGAGGTTTAAAGATATGGCAGGAATAAAGAAGATGCAGGTAATCACAATTGAAGATTGAGGGGGAGCTGTTGGAGCAGAACAATCATCAATAGTGATTTTATGAAGATCAAAGTGAGAAGACATATGGAAGAATGAAGATTATTTTCAGAGGAAGAAAATGGAATCAGAAATGTTTCTTTTGTATATTACTCTTGTAAATAGTTCAATATATTTTGAAAAGGATGACGAGTTAGACTCGTATATATATCTACAGATACGTATTCATAAGTAGAGAAGAGTGATATAGATCAGATAGAGAAGAATAGGTGAAGAGGTGATGAACATTGTATGTATCATCAACCATATGTGTGAAAAGTAATGAAGAAGAAAATTTTGTAGAATTCTGCGCGTCGATCTTCTCTCCCATTCTCCTTCTGTGCTTAATCTTTTGAGAAATCCTTTTGCACGTATCTAAGTCCATAGCTAATCTATCTATGGCTAGAATTTGAGAGGTTAATTGTAATCAGGCTGTGAGAATTTTGATTAGGAACATTCATATGTAAGAATGTTCTAACAGTCGAGAAATCTGGCGCACATTTCATCTTCAATGAAATGATCATTGCTCAGTCTATAGTGTAAAGTTTTACACAAATGAGGGCTTAAAATCTAAGTTGGAAGGTAAGCCATCTATGGCTAGAAGATCTTGATGAAACGGGTTCAGAGTTGGGAGAACCAGTGCTAAGAAGTTGCAGGTGTCAAAGTCGCCATTGCAGAGAAGCACTTCCAGACATAGGTAAAGTGTTTCACACATTTCTCAGTGTGTACTTAATCTTTTTGAGAGATTTAACTTGGCAAAGTTGCGCAACCTCAAGGCGAAGTGTTGTGCAAAGTTTTATCAAAAACTTTACAGAATTAATTAGTCAATGAGTGACTAATCTGCAGCAGACTTTTCTGAGAAGTTGATTTTTCAGAACTTTCAATATTTCTGATAATTTGGTGGATGATCTCTAAGTTTGGTGGAGTCTAAGGTTAACCTTGATATAGAGGTGATCTAATTTCAAGGTTAACTTGTTCTTTTGGAGATTAACACTCTCCATCATGTATCTTCTCATACCAAGCACGTGGTGCTTGCTTTAAACCATATAATGCCTTTTTCAACCTACAAACCTAGTTTTCATGCCCTTTCTGCACAAAGCCACGGGGCTGAAAAACATACACTTCTTCATGCAAATCACCATTCAGAAATGCAGTTTTAATGTCCAACTGATGTACATTCCAACCATGATGGGCTGCAAGTGCACAGATGCTCCGAACAGTAGTCATACAACATGTGGGTGCAAAGGTCTCATCAAAATCAATGCCTCTTTCTTGTCCATAACCCTTTGCAACAAGCATAGCCTTATACTTGTCAACTGTACCATCCGGTTTATGCTTCAGCCTGTATACCCACTTAGTGCCAATGGCCTTCTTGCCAGGAGGCAAGTCACATAAAGACCAAGTACCATTCTTCATTATAGCATCATATTCAGATTGCAGAGGGGCAAAGAGGACACCATTTCTGATTTCTGCAGGTGTAGCAAACTAGCAAAATTCAGATGACCAAAGAGTGCATGCCACAACTTTGCATCTGACATAGCCTGAGAATCATGAACTGCACATGTGGAATCATTCACTGATCTTTCATAGTCTATGAGCTTATACAGCCCACGACATAAAATGCCAGAAGCAATAATCACATCGCCATTTGAGAGATCATGAACTGTACACCTGTCATCGACAAATTTCACAACCAAGCCAATCTTGGCTAATGCAGAAACTGATAACAGATTCTTCTTGATCCCTGGCACAAATAAAGCATCTGACAAAATGAAAGAACTACCATTAGCAGTAGTTAGAATGATCTTACCATCTCCCATAACAGGATAGGAGGAGTTGTTGGCGCATGTGACAGTATTCCCTGTAGGGGCAGGCTCGAGTGAAGAGAAGAAACTACGCTGCGAGGTAATATTTTTGGTTGCCCCACTGTCAAAATACCAAACATCTGAGTCTACTGCAGACATGCACTGATCATGAGAAGATGGGTCAAAACTGCAAACAGTAGTAAACGCCCATTCTTCTTCCTGCACAAGTTTAGCCAACTCTGTTTTTGGTATAGAGGCTTCTGCAACAACCATTCCAACCTCCTTTTTCTTTGCCTCTTTTGTAGCTAGTTTTGGACAGTTCTTTATGATATGATCATTTCCTTTACAGTACTTGCAAAACAATTTCTGCTTTTCTGATTTCTTCTCATCTTTATCCTGGTTCTTCGATTGTGCAGCATTTGCATATTTCTGCTTACTAGTAGAAGAGCTCCATTTTCCTTTGCCCTTCTGACTAGCCAAGAAAGCTTGATCTGCAACACGCATAATGGACCTATTCTGCATCTTCATGCAACAGAACAGAGACTAACTCCTCAAATGACAAGCATTTGTATTGCCTTTCATCATCAACCGAAGAGTAGAGGCGAAACTCTGATATGAATCAGAAAGACCATTCAGAACGGTCTGCACAAGTGAGCTATCTAGTATAACCTCATCAGCAGAAATCAATTGTTCCTTCAGATCTTTGATCTTTGTGAGAAAAATGTCCATAGAATCACCTTCATTCATGTGCTCACTCTCCAACTGTTTTCGGAGGTAAGCAACACGAGCCTCATTCCTAGCCAGGTACAAAGTGGTAAGTGTATCCCAAGCATCCTTTGCTGTTCTACAAGAGCGAATGTGAGGAATAATGGCACGTTTGACAGACAAAGCTATCAATGCATGTGCCTGGGCATCTCTACCATCCCAATGAATCTGCTCTATAATAGGTGCAACAGAAATAGCAACACGAACAAGAATCTGTGGAATATCATCTTCGACACCATCTTCATCAGCTCCAGCACCTCCAGCACCTGTATTTGCAGTACGTGTAGTTGTAGGTGTAAGAGGACGTCTTTCAACACCCTGCACAATGTTCCACAATCCTTTTGCAACCAATACATGTCGCATCATATAAGCCCATAACGGATAGTTGGTACCATCCAACTTATACTCAACAGCCAACATACGGAATACATCACTGCTTTCAGCCATGGCCGGTGACTAAAATACCTTGATGCAGAAAATCGACTGTATCTCAAAAAGTTGAACGGAACTGCCCAGACGAGTTTTGCTACACCTGTAGCAGACTTCGAGATGCTTAAACTGGCGAATAGAAACTGGTATATACCTTTGGCACAAAAAGACGAAATAGCCTGCACAAGCGCTGGGATAGTGCGTTCTGTTGGTGTATAAAACACCACAAGAACTAAACTAATGTGGTATTAGAAGACCTCCATAACCATCATTAGCTTAGCAATACTCTTAATATGAGTCTTCATCTCTGAACTTAGTGAAAATCAAAATTTCACTTCACAGAAATCTGCGCCTTTTCTTCAAACCTTCAATCTGACCTATATTAGCTTGATCTTTGCAAATTCCTTTGATCATTTACTGAGAGAAGTTCTTGCTAATGTTAAGTAACACATAACAAGCAAAACTTTCAAGTACTAACTTCAAAATCTTATGAATTTGGTCCAAATGTTTCACTATGTCTGAAAACTGAAAACCGACTTCATCGATTTGACATACCTTCACTGTTAAGCTGATTTCTCTGAGTATGCGTCCCGTTTATTAAAGATCTTTTGACCAAATGTAGTTGAAGATAGTAGCTTTAAAATGAGCTATCACTTACTGAAAAATTTACAGTATACTTCGAGATCTGACCTTAAGAAGTTCAGGTAAATGTGCGCCAGAAAAGTCGTAACTGTCAACTAACTTACACAGTCATGTGAAATCACTTAGAACTCAATGTACAAGAGGAATTAGACTTAATCCTTCTACACAAAAATATGTTGTATATCAGAGAGGATGTGTACAAATTGGCTTAGCCTAATTTTGCTCATAGCCATGGAAAACTCTCTCACACTCAGAAGTTTTTCCTGAACATCTCTCTCAGAAAAGACACGACTTTTCTCTACTCACTCAGATTACAAAATTGAGTTCTCTCTACATGTTTTTTATCTCAAATTAACTTATATACCTATGGTTTACATTCTCCTAGACTTGAACTCGTAAGTTCTGAAGATCAAATAAAAAACTAGACTCTAATTTGCACTAATTTACAATAGTGAAATTGTCCCTTCACTTAGGCTTAATTTTCTGTATGCTTTTTCTTCACTTCTCCTTTCCTTCTTCCTTTCTTCATATATCTTCATATATCCATGCCTAATTAGTGAGTGAAGCCCCAACAGCTCCCCCTCAATCACTAATTAGCATGCTTTGATTTCTTCATATAGTCTTCTTCTCTTTTATTCCTACCATCTCCTTGAACCTACTTGTCTTCACTCCATCCAAGCTTTTTGTCATAATATCTGCAATCTGATCTTTTGTAGAAGTGTACACCACTTCAATCTCTTTCTCCATTACCTTTTCTCTGAGAAAATGGTACTGTATTTCTATGTGCTTTGTCCTTGCATGAAATACAGGATTTACTGCAAGATATAATGAGCTCATATTATCTCCATGAATGATAGGTATACTTTGATCAATTCCCAAACTTTTGAATAATGTCTGCATCCATATTACTTCTTTTGCTGCTTCCACAAGTCCTTTGTACTCAGCTTCTGTTGATGATAAAGCCACTATATGTTGTTTCTTTGAACACCAACTCACAAGCTTATCTCCAATGTATATCATGTAGCCATGAGTAGATCTTCTATCATCCTGACTTCCTGCCCAATCTGAATCACTATAGGCTCTCAATCTTATATTTGATGTAAAAGGATAATACAATCCTTCTTTCAAAGTCCCTTTAATATATCTAAGAACTCTTTGACTTGCAATCCAATGTGGATCCTTTGGACAATGCATGAATTGAGAAAGAACACCCACTGCATAACTAAGATGAGGCCTTGTTAATGTAGCATAAATTAAACTTCCCACTAAAGATTGATACTTCCTCATGTCTTTGAACTCTGCACCATCATATCTACTGAGTTTATGATTGACCTCTAGTGGTGTTGATGCCTCTCTGCAATTCTCCATGTTAAACTTCTTTAGAAGATTCAAAAGATACCTTTCTTGTGATACATATATGCCATGTTCTGCATAAGTGATTTCCATTCCAAGAAAATATGACAATTTTCCTAGATCACTTATCTTGAATTCTCTCTCAAGTAACTTCTTCACCTCCTTGATTCCTTCATTTGAAGTACCTGTAATTATAATATCATCTACATAAATACAAATGTAGATCATTCCTTCATCTGTTCTTTTGATAAGTAAACTTGCATCTGCCTTTGAACTTTGATATCCAAGATCATTAAGATACTTTACAAGTCTATAATTCCAAGCTCTTGGAGCTTGCTTCAAACCATAAAGTGCTCTTCTTAGCCTGCAAACATAATTTGAAAAGTTGTGATCTACAAACCCTTAAGGTTGCTCCATGTAAACCTCATCTGATATATATCCATTCAAAAATGCATTCTTAATGTCCAATTGACTCAATGTCCATCCTTTTGATGCTGCAATGGCAATGATTGTCCTTATGGTTGACATCTTTGCCACAGGACTGAATGTCTCATCATAATCTATGCCAAAAGTTTGAGCATAGCCTTTAACCACCAATCTAGCTTTGTATCTGGCTATTCTTCCATCTGCATGCTTCTTAATTTTGTAAACCCATTTATTTCCAATCACTTTCTTACCATTAGGCTTTGGAACAAGTTCCCAAGTTTTGTTTTCTTCAAGTGCATCAAACTCTTCCTTCATTGCTTCTTCCCATTGTCTCTTACCCTTTGCTTCATCATAGCTTTGAGGTTCTTCATCTTTCTTAACCATGTAAGCATAATTTTTCTGAGTCAAGTAAGAAGTATCATATGAATACCTTGTAGGTTGCTTCTTCATTCTGGTTGATCTTCTTGGTTCACACTCTTCATGTATATCTGGATGTGCTTCTTCATCAAATATTGGTCCATCTTCATTTCTTCTATATGATCCAACTCTTGATGTGCTTGCTTGCATATGTTCTTCATCTCCATCTATCTGCATATGTGACTTACCTCTTGCACTCCTTCTTATCTCTTCTTCAAATGTTTCAAGATCACAATCTTTATCTGCATACCAACTCTTCTGTTCATCAAAGGTCACATCTCTGGAAACAATAAAATTTTTAGTTAAAGGACTCCATAGCCTATAACCCATTTGCTTTTCATCATACCCAATAAACACATATTTTTCTGCCTTTGGTTCAAGCTTATGTCTGAGTTGTGATGGCACATAAGCATAGGCAATTGACCCAAACACTTTACAATGGTCAAGTGTTGGTTTCTTACCCCACCAAGCTTCATAAGGGGTCATACCATTCAAAGCTCCACATGGTAGTCTATTCACAAGGTATGTAGCTGTATTTACAGCCTCAGCCCAAAGATAATTAGGGCAATTCTTTTCTTTTAACATTGCTCTTGCAAATTCAACCAATGTTCTATTTCTCCTTTCTGCCACCCCATTATGTTGAGGTGTATACCTGCAAGTTATCTCTCTCTTGATACCTGCATTCCAAAGATAGTCATTAAACTCTTGGGAGAAGTATTCTCCCCCTCCATCAGACCTTAACCTCTTGAGTTTTTGACCTGTAACTCTTTCTGCATAAGCATGAAAATGTTTGAAGGCTCCAAATACTTCTGATCTTTCTTTTAGAACATAAAGGGTTATCCACCTTCTAGCATCATCAATAAACAAAACATAATACCTAGATCCATTTATTGATCCTTCTTTTGTTGGTCCCCATACATCTATATGTATGAGTTCAAGCAAACCATCATGCTTGAAACCTTTCTTCTGAAATGGTAGTCTATGTGCTTTTCCCATCTGACAAGCTTCACACTTGTATATCATATGTTGATTCTTCACATTTGGTAGCCCCATTACAGATTGGTTCTCCACCATAGTTTTGATTCCTCTTTCATTGAAGTGTCCCAATCTCTTATGCAAAAGATCTAACTCTGTAATTACTTCATCACCATGTGTAATTAGGGCTTGACCAACATTTCCTTGCACTTTGAGAGTAAAAAGTCTACCTTCCTTCTTACCACAAACAATGGGATTGTATGCATCCTCTGGATCTTCAACAAATACCCCTTCATTTGTAAATCTGACTTGAAAGCCTTTTTCCACTATTTGTCCAACACTAATCAGATTCTTTGGTATTGTTGGAACATATAAAACATTTGTTAACAAATCAGCTCCACTCCTGCACTTCACTTTTCCAATTGAATGCACATTATGTTTTGTATTATCACCTGTTTGTACTGTATGACTTGAATTGCCTTCTTCCAATTCTGACAATAATTCTATATTACCTGACAAATGATTTGAACAACTAGAGTCAATATAAAATACCTTGAGATCCTCCTTCTCTGATGGACTTATTGAATTCATCATCAATGTTGTATGAATGTCATTCTGTGTATCATTTGCATAATTGTAATATGTGGTATTATAAGACTGATTCTGATTCCAATTTCTTCCACCACCTCTACCATAACTTCCTCTTGAATTCTGTCTTCCTCTTTGAAATTGATTCTGAAATCTTCCACCTCTTCCTCTACCATTGTTGTTTTGATTTTGGCTTGATCCTTGTTGATTATGCCAACAATCATATGCTAGATGATTGCTCAATCCACAAATCCAACATGTCTTCTTGTTATTGTTCTGATTACCTCTACCTCTTCCATTTCCTCGATCTTTACCTCTGCCAATACCTCTTCCTCTTGCATAATTTGCTTGAGTTGTTGACTCTTCTTCATCCTTTGCTTTACCTTTATCTCCTATCTTCTTGTTCTTCATGTACATTGCAGAACTTTGTCCTTTGTCTCCATCTGACTTCAAGTCTTGCTCAAATGTGAGCATCAATCCAAGTAATTGATTCAATTCTGGCACATAATGATTTAATGAGAGCTCTGTTGAAAGTACAAAGGGCTTCCATCTTTCATCACCTCTTAACCCTGCAAGTAATTGTGCTATCAACCTATGATCTTCAATATCCTCATCAATAGATCCAAGGCTATCTGCCAAGTCCTTCATCTTAGTAACATAATCACTAATGCTCTGATTTTGCTTTTTCTTGAATGTGGTGAACTCTGACCATAAGCTAGCCTTCCTAGCTTTAGTAGTGTTTTGGAAGTGATCCTCCAAAGCATTCCAAATGTCTTCAGCTGTTTCTAAACCTCTGATATGTGGTAACAAATGATCTGTAATAGTGTTATATATATAAGCTCTTGCACTTGCATCTCTCTTCTGCCATAGCTTCAAAGCTTCTAGCTCTTCCTTTCTTGGATGACTCTCATCTTCAAATTTAGGTTTTTCTTCTTCACCTGTCACATATACCATTAGGTCCTTACTCATAAGTAAGGCTTCCATCCTCATCACCCAAGCAGGATAATTATCTCTGTCCAATTTGTCAATGGACACATGATCTGCCATAGTATTCTTGCTTCTGCTTCAACCTGTAAGTATAAAGTTAAAGAATGATACCTTTTGTAGACCTTTACCTCTGGAAGTAACTTCGAAATAATCTTCTGATGACTTTTGTTTGTTGAACACCTCAGCTTCCACCTTCTTTGATAAAGAACTCTTCAATTCTTCTTGTATCTGCTCTCCCTTTACTCTCGAGGACCTTATCTGCTCTGATACCACTTGTTGGTGTATAAAACACCACAAGAACTAAACTAATGTGGTATTAGAAGACCTCCATAACCATCATTAGCTTAGCAATACTCTTAATGTGAGTCTTCATCTCTGAACTTAGTGAAAATCAAAATTTCACTTCACAGAAATCTGCGCCTTTTCTTCAAACCTTCAATCTGACCTGTATTAGCTTGATCTTTGCAAATTCCTTTGATCATTTACTGAGAGAAGTTCTTGCTAATGTTAAGTAACACATAACAAGAAAAACTTTCAAGTAGTAACTTCAAATCTTCTGAATTTGCTCCAAATGTTTCACTATGTCTGAAAACTGAAAACCGACTTCATCGATTTGACATACCTTCACTGTTAAGCTGATTTCTCTGAGTATGCGTCCCGTTTATTAAAGATCTTTTGACCAAATGTAGTTGAAGATAGTAGCTTTCAAATGAGCTATCACTTACTGAAAACTTTACAGTATACTTCGAGATCTGACCTTAAGAAGTTCAGGTAAATGTGCGCCAGAAAAGTCGTAACTGTCAACTAACTTACACAGTCATGTGAAATCACTTAGAACTCAATGTACAAGAGGAATTAGACTTAATCCTTCTACACAAACATATTTTGTATATCAGAGAGGATGTGTACAAATTGGCTTAGCCTAATTTTGCTCATAGCCATGGAAAACTCTCTCACACTCAGAAGTTTTTCCTGAACATCTCTCTCAGAAAAGACACGACTTTTCTCTCCTCACTCAGATTACAAAATTGAGTTCTCTCTACATGTTTTTTATCTCAAATTAACTTATATACCTATGGTTTACATTCTCCTAGACTTGAACTCGTAAGTTCTGAAGATCAAATAAAAAACTAGACTCTAATTTGCACTAATTTACAATAGTGAAATTGTCCCTTCACTTAGGCTTAATTTTCTGTATGCTTTTTCTTCACTTCTCCTTTCCTTCTTCCTTTCTTCATATATCTTCATATATCCATGCCTAATTAGTGAGTGAAGCCCCAACACGTTCAGAGGCAGAAACGAGCTCAGATCGCGATTTTGACACCACACAGCGAAGCCGTTTTGATCTAGGAAACACCTTGAGTATGCTCTCCAAAATTCGTACGATTCTGAGAATGCAAACGGAGGAGTGTCGACCGCGCCCTAAATGAACCAACGACCTGCTCTGATACCAATTGTTGGAGTTAGAGGTCTGTGGAAGCACGCGAATAGCACAAGGAAGAAGAAGAAGAAGCTTGGAGCACAACACACAAGACTGTATGTATTACTAGAGAATGTACAAAGATAAGTAGCCCATTAGGGCAATAGGCGTATATACAAAGCCGGGGGAAAAGAACCTCCTAAAGAGGGAAAAAAGTGCCCCGGCGGTCCTAGTGTGTTCACACACATCACTACCTAAATATGTCAACAAAAATTTCTTGTTAAAAAGTTTAAATTTTTCAGTACCTAGTACTCCTAATGTGGTTACATAGGCCACTGAGAAACATAAAACACCTGAAGAATTGAGAGAGAAGCCTCAAGAGAAGCAAGTTCAGGAAGAGGCAGTTAAGCAAATCATTCCTGAAGAGGAAAGAAGGATGATGAACGGTAAAGTAGTAATGGTAGAAGAGGAAAGTGAAGTAAGAAAGGAATTCAGTTGTGGGCTAGTGCATTCAGGATTAAAGTCAATATGGACAAAGCCTTCACAACAAACTTATTTTAAATTTGATGAAGGGAAAGTAGAAGCAGAAGGAAGAGAACAGATATGCAGTCTAGCCAATAAACAGGAAGAGGTAGAGCAAATTCAGGAAATAGAGGAATTAGTGGAAAAGAAGAATGCTCAAGAAGTAGAAGAAGAAGTTACAAAAAAGGAGATCAACCAAAGCATAAAGGATATACTTCATGATTTGAATAATAATGAGGAGATTATAATCACAAAAGATCAAGGACAAGAGGAGGAGCTGGACCTGATGGACATAGATGAACAGGAGGAGGGACAGAAAGAGCAGACTAGTAATGATCAAATAAAATCTATTGAGGAAGCTGAATCAACTCTAATCCAAGAGAAGGAAGTACAAGTAAAGGAAGGACATCTCTTTGAAGAGAAACTAAAGGTGATGGAGAACGAGAAGGTAGAAGACACAAAGCTAACTACAGATATCTCAGAACAAGAGAATCAGGATGATCAGAAATTGGAAGGTGAGGAAGAGGAAGATATTGCAGACCAAGAAAAATTGGAAGCAGATCAAAGCTAGGAAGAACAAAAGACTCAGGTCATAGAGCATGAGGAAGAAGAAGAAGAGGAGAATGAGTGCAAAGAAAACAAACAAATAGAAGTTAAACAAATAGAAATGAAGTTGGATTAGAGAGAATACCTAAAAATATAAGATTTGCTTGTCAGATCATTATGAGCAACATAGAGCAGTTCAGACCTTCAAGCAAGAACATGATCATTTCAGGAATGGTAGCAGAGTCTGAGTTTGAAAAAGGTAGTAATATCATTAAGGAGCATAAAAGGGAAAAGGAACAAATGACAGAACAATCGAGGATTGTGCAGGAGAAGAATGAAGAACTAACACATAGAATAATTTCTTTGGAAGAAGTGGAAGTACAGCAACAAAATAAAATTCAATATCTTGAAGAGAAGAGCGCAAAACTAACAGAACACAGTAGTAAATTGGAAATAGAGTTGAAGAAGATTGAAGGTAGATATAGAACTTTACAAAGTTCATATCAAATCATGGTTAAAGCAAATGAAGAAATTAACAAACTACTGATGGAAGAAGGTCAGTTGAAGGAAGAAACCAAGGCTGCTCAGATGACAAAGGAGGAAAAGGGAGAGTTGCACAAGGAGATCAAGAGATTGCAAACAGAGTTAAAGGAGGCCAAGGAGCTGGAGAAACAGGCTAGTACACATGCTGCTACTTCAATGAGAGGTTATAACAAGTTGTATATGGATATGGAAAAAGAAAAAAATGATTGGCAGTCAAAAATAGAAAAGGAAAGAAGTGGATGGATAAAAGAAAGAGAGATTTGGGCAACTCAAAATAGAAGTTTGATGGTGACAATAGAAGAGTTATAGAAAAAGCTCGAAAAGCCACAAGCTCAGGAACAAGCACAGATAGAGACTGTATATACAAGAGATTATGAAATAGGAAATGATGATAAGAACCAACATGGCAGTGAACCAGAAAGAAAAAGACCAGAAGAAGAATATTCAGAGGAATTTGTCCAGAAATTGTTGACAAACAGAGAGTACAGAATGGACTTCATTAGAAAAATGCATGATGAATATGAGGATCAGATTGTCACATTTGCTTTAAATATGTTGGAGCAGAACAATCATCAATAGTGATTATATGAAGATCAAATTGAAGAGATATGTGGAAGAATGAAGATTACTTTCAGAGGAAGAAAATAGAATCAGAAAGGTTTCTTTTGTATATTACTCTTGTAAATAGTTCAATGTATTTTTGAAAAAGATGACGAGTTAGACTCGTATATATATCTACAGATACGTATTCATAGTAAGAGAGAGTGATATAGATCAGATAGAGAAGAATAGGTGAAGAGGTGATGAACATTGTATGTATCATCAACCATATGTATGAAAAGTAATGAAGAAGAAAATGTTGTAGAATTCTGCGTGTCGATCTTCTCTCCCATTCTCCTTCTGTGCTTAATCTTTTGAAGAATTCTTTTGCACGTATCTAAGTCCATAGCTAATCTATCTATGGCTAGAATTTGAGAGATTAATTTCAATCAGACTGTGAGAATTTTGTTTAGGAACATTCATATGTGAAGATGTTCTGAGAGTCGAAAAATCTGGCGCACATTTCATCTTCAAAGAAATGGTCAGTGCTCAGTCCACAATGTAAAGTTTTACACAAGTGAGGGCTCAAAATCTAAGTTGGAAGGTAAGCTATCTATGGCTAGAAGATCTTGATCAAACGGGTTCAGAGTTGGGAGAACCAGTGCTAAGAAGTTGCAGGTGTCAAAGTCGCCATTGCAGAGAAGTACTTTCAGACATAGGTAAAGTATTTCACACATTTCTCAGTGTGTACTTAATCTTTTTGAGAGATTTAACTTGGCAAAGTTGTGCAACCTTAAGGCAAAGTGTTGTGCAAAGTTTTATAAAAAACTTTACAGGATTGATTAGTCAATGAGTGACTAATCTGCAGCAGACTTTTCTGAAGAAACTGAATTTTTCAGAATAATCAATTTTCTGATAATTTGGTGAAGATTCTCTAAATTAGGTGGAGTCTAAAGTTGATCTTGATATAGAGGTGATCTAAATTCAAGGTCAACTTGTTCTTTTGGAGATTAACACTCTCCATCAGTGGTATCAGAGCAGGTTGTGTCAAAATTGAAGTGAAGAAGACTCCGACTATTGCAGAAGTACAAATCTTTACATCTTGAAGGTGCAGAAGGGTAAAGGTTGAAGAAAACTTGAAGGAAGACATACAAAGAGCATCAAAAGGATCAGAAGGAGCAACATTCGAAGTAAAGGTACATTTATTATCTGTAAAGGTTAAAGATTTGAAGCTACAGGTGAAGTAAAGATGGGAGATAGTCTCCAAATTGAAAAGTTGGATAGAGAGAACTATCCTGCATGGTCTATGAGGATGGAAGCTCATCTTATGAGCAAAGATCTGATAGGATACATCACAGGAGATGAAGAAAAGCCAGAATTCAGAGATCCTAGTGTTCCAACTAGGGAGGAGCTTGCAGATTTGAAGAATTGGATGAAGAAGGATGCTCAAGCAAGAAGCATCATCTACATGGCAGTCAATGACTATTTGCTTCCTCACATTAGAGGACTTGAGAGTGCTTGTGACATTTGGAATGCTTTGGAAGAGCATTTCCAAAATACAACCAAATCAAGGAAGGCTTCACTATGGGCAGAGTTTACTACCTTCAAGAAGAAGGCCTCACAATCAATTTCTGATTATGTGACAAAGATGAAGGACATTGCAGATTCTTTAGGTGCAGTTGATGAAGATATTGAAGAAGACAAATTGGTAAGACAAATACTCACAGGGCTAAGAGGAGATGAGAAATGGAAGCCTTTCATTTTATCTACAGAACTTTCATTAGATCATTTTACTCCTGATTTGAATCAATTGTTAGGTCATATGCTAACTTTTGAGAATGATGTCAAAGGAGATGTTGATAAGAGTGCAGGTCATGCAATGTATTCTAAAGACAAGAAGAAAGCCAACAAAGGGAAGCAACAATCAGGTGAAGAAGAAGGTACTTCAAACCAAGCAAACTTCATAAGAGGAAGAGGAAATGGCAGAAGTAGAGGAAGAGGCAGAAACAACAAAGAGAATGCAAGAGCTTGTTGGATATGTGGTAAGACCAATCATCTATCTCATGATTGTTGGCATAATAATCAAAACAATGGTAATTATCAGAATTTTAATCAAAGAGGAAGAGGAGGTAGATTTCAGAGAGGAAATTTCAGAGGTAGAGGTGGTAGGAATTCTTTTGGAAGAGGTGGAGGAAGAAACTTCCAAAGTCAATCCTATAATAACACCTACTACAACTATGCATCAGATCAAAAGGAGGACTCGACTCTCATTATGAATACATGTGAAACTTCACATGAGGACATGAGAGTGTTTTATATTGATTCAGGATGTAGTAATCATTTGAGTGGAAATATTGCTTTGATGACTGACCTAGATCATAATGCAATTAATCATACAGTTCAGACAGGTGATAATACAAAGCATAAGGTAAAGTCAATTGGTTCAGTCAAGGCTAAGGATGGGAGCACTCTTCTGAGTAAGGTACTTTATGTTCCCACAATTCCAAAGAATTTGATAAGTGTAGGTCAAATTGTGGAAAAAGGTTATGAGGTAAGGTTTACCAATGATGGAGTTTATGTGGAAGACCCTAGTCAAGGGTATAAACAAGTTATTGCAGGAAAGAAAGAAGGAAGGCATTTCACATTGAAGGTACAAGGAAATGTTGGACATGCTATGTTCACATATGGAGAGCAGAAGGTGTCAGAATTGGATCTTTGGCACAAAAGACTTGGACACTTTAATGAAAGAGGTATCAAAGAAATGATTAACAATGATTCAGTGCTTGGAATGCCTAACATTGTAGGTCAACACATGATATACAGATGTGAGGCATGTCAATTAGGTAAGGCTCATAAGCAATCCTATTCCAAGCATGGGTTTATGTATTCAGAAAGACTTGAATTGGTGCATACAGATGTGTGGGGTCCTTCAAAGGACTTTAGTATAAATGGTTCAAGATATTATGTCATATATGTTGATGATGCTACCAGGTGGATCACAATTTATGTGATTAAGGAAAAGTCAGAAGTGTTTAATACATTTAAACACTATCATGCATATGCAGAAAGGATTACAGGTCAAAAATTGAAGAGACTAAGGTCAGATGGAGGGGGAGAGTATTTTTCAAATGAGTTCAATGATTATTTGTGGAATGCAGGTATAAAGAGAGAAGTTACTTGCAGGTACTCTCCTCAACAAAATGGGGTAGCAGAAAGAAGAAATAGGACTCTTGTTGAGTTTGCAAGGTCCATGATGAAAGAGAAGAATTGCCCAAATTATTTGTGGGCTGAGGCTATTAATACAGCTACATATTTGGTTAATAGATTGCCTTGTAAAGCTTTGCAGGGTATGACACCATATGAAGCTTGGTGGGGTAAGAAACCTACCTTGGATCATTGCAGAATATTTGGATGCTTGGCATATGCATATGTGCCATCTCAATTGAGGCATAAGTTGGAGCCTAAGGCAGAGAAGTATGTATTCATTGGTTATGATTATAAGCAAATGGGATACAGGTTGTGGAGTCCATCCACAAAGCAATTTATTGTATCCAAGGATGTTACATTTGATGAACAAGGTACTTGGTATGCAGGTAAATATAATATACATGCAGATGATGAAGAAGTAGTGGAACAAAGGAAAGGTAAAGCAAAGATTCAATTACTTGATGAAAGTGAGAGTAATGAAGTGCAGGTTGAAGTTGAAGAGAGGCCAAGGTTTGATCCAGAATGTGATGAACCAGAAACCTCAAGAAGTGCAGAAGTTAGGAGATCATCTAGGCACAAATGGCAACCTACAAGGTATAGCTATGACACTTCATTCTTAACTACTAAAGATTATGCTTATTTGGTAAAAGCAGATGAAGACCCTTCTACATATGAAGAAGCCAAAGGGAAGAAGAATTGGGAAGATGCTATGCAAGAGGAGTATGATGCATTGATAGAGAATCAAACATGGGATTTGGTTCCTAAACCTAATAGTCAGAAGATCATTGGATGTAAGTGGGTTTACAAAACAAAGAGATTTGCAGATGGAAGTGTGTCTAGGTACAAAGCTAGACTTGTTGTGAAAGGGTATGCACAGACATATGGAGTGGACTATGATGAGACTTATAGTCCTGTGGCAAAGATGACAACCATCAGGACACTCATTGCAATTGCTGCTTGTAAAGGTTGGAAGTTGTCTCAATTAGATGTTAAAAATGCTTTCTTGAATGGTTACATTTCAGATGAAGTCTACATGGAGCAACCAGATGGGTTCAAAGATCAAGTGAGTCCAAATTATGTATGTAAGCTCAAGAGAGCTTTGTATGGGTTGAAGCAAGCCCCAAGGGCTTGGAATTATAGGCTTGTAAAATTCTTGAATGATCTTGGGTTTCAAGCATCAAAGGCAGATAGTAGCTTGCTAGTCAAAGCAAGTGAAGATGGGTTCATTTATGTGTGTATTTATGTTGATGACATAATACTTACAGGAACAGATGATAAGGGGATACAAATGATCAAGAAGCAGATGGAGAAAGAGTTCAAAATCAGTGATTTGGGGAACCTATCATTCTTCTTGGGAATGGAGATTTCTTATACTCAACATGGAGTATATGTGACCCAAGAAAGGTATCTTAAAAATTTGCTAACCAAATTTAAAATGGAAGATTGCAGGGTTGCACCTACACCTTTGGAAGTGAACCATAAATTGTCTAGGTTTGGAGGAGAAGAGTTCAGAGATATGAAACTCTATCAAAGTTTGGTTGGTAGCTTGATTTATGCTACATTGACAAGGCCTGACTTGTCATATGCAGTTGGTGTGCTTTCACAATTCATGCATTGTCCTAGAAAGGAACATTGGATTGCAGGACAAAGAGTACTTAGGTACATCAAGGGTACACTCAAAGAAGGGTTGTACTATGGGTTTACTTCAGATACAAGAATCAAGATATATAGTGATGCAGATTGGGCAGGTAATGTGGATGATAGAAGATCAACACATGGATACTTGTGCTATGTAGGAGACAAATTGATTTCATGGTGTTCCAAGAAGCAACATACAGTTGCTTTGTCATCTACAGAAGCAGAATATAAAGGTATGGTGGAAGCTGCAAAAGAGGTAATATGGCTAAAGACACTTTTGAAAGTTTTTGATGTGATTCAGAGTACACCTATTATTTGTGGAGACAATATGAGTTCATTATACTTGGCAGCTAATCCTGTATTTCATGCTAGAACTAAGCATATTGAAATACAGTATCATTTTCTGAGAGAGAAGGTCATTGAGAAGGAAATTGAAGTCATACACACTCCTACAAAAGATCAACTTGCAGATATGATGACTAAAAGTTTGGATGGACCTAAGTTGCAGAGGTTTAAAGATATGGCAGGAATAAAGAAGATGCAGGTAATCACAATTGAAGATTGAGGGGGAGCTGTTGGAGCAGAACAATCATCAATAGTGATTATATGAAGATCAAATTGAAGAGATATGTGGAAGAATGAAGATTACTTTCAGAGGAAGAAAATAGAATCAGAAAGGTTTCTTTTGTATATTACTCTTGTAAATAGTTCAATGTATTTTTGAAAAAGATGACGAGTTAGACTCGTATATATATCTACAGATACGTATTCATAGTAAGAGAGAGTGATATAGATCAGATAGAGAAGAATAGGTGAAGAGGTGATGAACATTGTATGTATCATCAACCATATGTATGAAAAGTAATGAAGAAGAAAATGTTGTAGAATTCTGCGTGTCGATCTTCTCTCCCATTCTCCTTCTGTGCTTAATCTTTTGAAGAATTCTTTTGCACGTATCTAAGTCCATAGCTAATCTATCTATGGCTAGAATTTGAGAGATTAATTTCAATCAGACTGTGAGAATTTTGTTTAGGAACATTCATATGTGAAGATGTTCTGAGAGTCGAAAAATTTGGCGCACATTTCATCTTCAAAGAAATGGTCAGTGCTCAGTCCACAATGTAAAGTTTTACACAAGTGAGGGCTCAAAATCTAAGTTGGAAGGTAAGCTATCTATGGCTAGAAGATCTTGATCAAACGGGTTCAGAGTTGGGAGAACCAGTGCTAAGAAGTTGCAGGTGTCAAAGTCGCCATTGCAGAGAAGTACTTTCAGACATAGGTAAAGTATTTCACACATTTCTCAGTGTGTACTTAATCTTTTTGAGAGATTTAACTTGGCAAAGTTGCGCAACCTTAAGGCGAAGTGTTGTGCAAAGTTTTATAAAAAACTTTACAGGATTGATTAGTCAATGAGTGACTAATCTGCAGCAGACTTTTCTGAAGAAACTGAATTTTTCAGAATAATCAATTTTCTGATAATTTGGTGAAGATTCTCTAAATTAGGTGGAGTCTAAAGTTGATCTTGATATAGAGGTGATCTAAATTCAAGGTCAACTTGTTCTTTTGGAGATTAACACTCTCCATCAAAATAAAGGGATAAATCCTGATCAACATTATTGGGCTACAAATGGACTGGGCATACCTTTATGCATGATCATGGAGAGTATAAAAAACTATCAGTTGGCAAGAGTTGGATTACCTTCAAATAAATATCTAGAATATGAAGAGGATATCAATGTGACCAAAGAATTGTTTGAGAAAGCCAATCCAAAATGAAGGAATAGATGGTTGGATGCAAATAAAGAGTGCATGAAAATCTGGAAGGAAGCACCTATTCAGTTGAAAATTAATCCAGCTTACTGCCCAATAGCAAGAAGGAGAGAATGGACAATTTTTTGGGAAAGAAGGAAAGAAGGAAAAATCCCACCAAAATGGTTGAATTTTCCAAATTTAGCAGGACCAAAGGAAGGACAAGGCCTACAAAAAAATATATGGTGGATACAGCTGAATCTGTTATAGCTACATACAAAGATGTGAATGACCCAGCATGTATTTTCCTGATTAGAGTAAATGAGACTCATTTTGGCATGTATAGAGACATACACAGATACAGATGTCAGAATCTTAAACTAGATTGGTTTCAATTCTCCTACTGATGCATTATTGTTTGATCTCAGTGAAACACCTGATAGAATATGTTTAATGGCTTATTATAGCAGAATAATATTTTTAGGCAGTCATTATCTACAACTTTTTGAAGATGCATTTGATTATGGGTTTTTTGAAAGAGAATCAGAGATATTTGGAAACTTGTCAGTGGTCACAAAGTCTCGACTTACTGCATATGAAGCTGCCTACACAGAATACTTGAAAAAGGATGTAATTGATAAACCAAAAGCTGCAGTACAGTGGAGGAAAGCATTGTTCGAGATGGTGAATAACCTGAATATTACTGAAAGAAAAAGCCATGATTTACTGTCACAGGTCTATCAAAGAAAGAAGAAGTGAAGAGAGCATTTGGACTACATGAGGAGGAATGTCTTTTGTCAGGAGCCAAAAGGTCTAGGAGGGGAAGAATGTTGGAAGAAGTAATTTTTTGAAGCATTTTTGATGGAAAATAATTGTAAAATGCCAAAAACTTGTAAAAATAGTTATGCAACTGATGTAAAAATAAGGAAGATTCTTCCTTATGTAGAGTAGAATCTTATGTAATTTTTCTAGAATTTTTGGAAACTCCTAGATAGCATATTTTTAGATTAGAAGAGGAAAAGACCAAATCTCAAGTGTGAAAAGGGACACTTGAAAATGTATAAAAGACAATTTCCTCTATTTTGAGAGAATTGGTTAATTGTAATTGATGCTATCCAAGTGAAGAGAGAGTTTCCTGTAGAAAATTGTGTTTTCTCCTCTTTGTGTGGTTTCTTTGATTTGTTGAGTCTATTCTTTGTGTATCCATGGAGATTTGTGAGCTTCTATTGTGTATTTTTGTTGAATATGTATGAAGAGAGTTGATTGTTGACGTATTGAGTGAGAATTTGATGAAGAATGGTGCTGGAGATGACAATTGTCTGTTTTCACAAAATCGCGATTGTCTCGTCTATATGGTACAGGTAAAATTTTTAATTTTTGATTTCATGGTTGTATTCTGCTGAGAAAATGACATGTTTTAGACACCAAGATTATTGAAAATGATGGAGTATTGCTCAAGATAATCCAAACCCTAGAAATTCCTCTTCATCTTCACTATTCTCAGAAATCCAGCCATTTTTCTCTTATTTCTTGGATTCTATCATCTAGAAGGGGTGGTGGTCTCTTGTATACTTCCAGGATTGACAAAATAAAGATGTATTGTTAATTCTTTATGCTAAATGATTGGAGAGGACAACTCCAAAGGTTAACAACAAACAGAAGGTAACATATGTTTGCAAATTAAAAAAGGCTTTATATGGATTGAAGCAGGCACCTAGGTCATGGAATTACAGATTAACTACATACCTCCAAGACCAAGGTTTTCTTATGAGCAAGGCATATACTTCTCTATTCATCAAGAGAAGTAATTCAGAGGTAATATACCTTTGTGTTTATGTTGATGACATCATAATTACAGGTAATGATGTCAATGGAATCAGACAAATCAAGAGCCAGATGATGAAGGAGTTCAAGATCAATTATCTTGGTCTATTGAAGTATTTTCTTGGGCTTGAGTTAGTCTATACTAACTCAGGAATATACATTACTCAGAAAAAATACATAAAGGATATGTTGAAGAAGTTTCACTTGCAGGATGCCAAAGTAGCAAGCACTCCAATTGAGGTAAACCTAAAACTAAGTGCCCATGAAGGTGATGAAGTCAATGACATTACAGGTTAGCAAAGTATGGTGGGCAGCTTGAACTATGCTACCTTAACAAGGATAGATAATTCATATGGAGTTAGTGTGCTAAGTCAGTTTATGCACAAGCCAAGGATACCTCACTTGGAGGCTGCCAAGAGAATCTTGAAGTATCTCAAGGGTACACAACATCATGCTTTGTATTTTCCTTCATATCAAATATTGATATAAAAATTTATTCAAATGCAGATTGGGCAGGATGCAAGGATGATAGGAGGAGCACTTCTGGATATATTTCTTTTGCAGGTGATAAGCCAATATCTTGGTCTACAAAGACGTAACCAACTATTGCATTATCTTCTACAGAAGCAGAGTATAGAGGGTTGGCTAATGCCACAGAAGAAGCCATATGGATCAAGCTTTTGTATACAGAATTGGGTTTATATACTATGTCTCCAATAATAATTGGAGATAATACAAGTTCTCTTCACCTTGCAGCTAATCTTATTTATCATGCTAGGACCAAACATAAAGAGGTCCATTACCAGTATGTGAGAGAAAAGTTGATAAGCAAATACATTCAACTAACCTATGTATCAACCAACATGTAGTGTGTAGATTTGTTGACTAAAGCTTTGGATGGAACCAAACTTTGCAGATTGAAAGCAATGATTGGATTGTAGGATATACATGAAGATTGAAGATGAAGACCAAGCCAAAATGTTTGTCTTGAGGGGGAGTTGTTGGTGTAAATCACAAGCCTACACATTTGGCTTTGAAGATATCTTGAAGACCCTACATATGTGAAGAAGCATAGGAACTAGTGCTAGTGGTTAATTACCATTTTATCTCCTTGTAAAAGTCAAATTGACTTGGAATCTTTTGTAATCACTCTACTTGGAATAGTTAGCTTTCTAAGCTAATTAGATACCCCTAAAAGGAATTTTTCCAATTCCTACTGTGCTGGTCATACTGAGAAAAATACCCAGTAGATATCAAGACATAAATAGAAGGTTTTCTTGAGATTGTGAGTTTCAAAGTTATCTGTTTTGGTTCAATCATTGCACACATTATTTCCAAAGTACATAGGCCATATTATGGTGTCATTGGAAAGCTAAGAAGGTCCACTTATCAAATCTGAAGCAAAAGAGGGCTGGTACAAAGCAGGTTTTGGCAGTACCTATTCAATCTCTTGGAGCATCCATCCATCTTTCCCAACAGAGGGAACAGTGGATTGTCTCCCATCGTGCTCTACAATAGAAAACTCAAATATTTAGTACAGGATACTAAAGGTAATATAGAAAAATAGTAATCTACCAAAAAAACAAATAAGTAAACACAAATAAGTACATACAAGTGTTTGCTTCATAATTCCTCTATTCTAGCATCCTCTTGGAGATTTGGCATGTAGAGAAAATCTATCTCTACGTTGGAAACTTCCAAATCTATTGGTATGGCTGCCTATTCCCGATCATCATCCTCATAGAGCATATCATCAATTACCTCCTCTTGTAACTCTTCTTCTTCAAAGACCTCTACAATGATGTTTTCCTCCTCAACTACTACATGCATCTAAGAGTCCAATGCACATGGAAATTCGTCTATGTCTACATCCTCACAAATTTGTATGCTATGTGGAGAGACTTGTAAAACAAATAACCATCATTATTCTTTGGAATCCGGTATAAAGACAACCTTCTCACAGTATTTTGGAAGTAAAATTGTGTCTCCTTTATCTGTCCATAGCTTTGTGGAGTCTACTTGAAGCAAACCACTCTTATCTCACCTCACTATTGCATTTCTTCCAACAATGACTACTTTGAACCATTTCACATCAAACAGAAAGTAGTCAAACCTCCTAAATGATAGCTTCAAGATATCTTGGATCACTCCACGATACTCAAGCTAGCCTTCTTGAGCATTTTCATCTCTTACATTAGCTCTATTTTTGGGAGAAAGTTCAGCATCACCCCACTATCAAAAGTAGATCTATTTTTGTCGATGCATGCAATCTGAAAGTGTTGTCTATGAGACCATAGTGCACCATATTTTTAATACTCCCAATCACACCCCTTTGCAAGTTCCTCCTCTTCTTCAGAGATATCCTCACCCACAACCTTTGCTTGTGAAATGGCTATATCTAGCCATCTGCTCGTTGGAAAGGTTGGAAGAGGTTGAAGAGTTTCCGGAATATGCAAAGACCGAGTGCAACTATTCTTTTGAAACTTGGCTCTTTCCTTTGCATTTGCCTCCTTAGCAAGCTCATACCTCTCCAACCACTTTTGCATGCACTACGAGGTTAACAATACAAAACTTCATTGCCTTATCTATGAAAGCTGAATCCATTTTTCTTTGGCTTCCTTTATCTTGGGGCTCATCACCTATAAGACAAACATCTTCATCATTGCTCCATAAGCAAGGAATTTCTTGGTCTAGCATGCATACAAACTCTGCTAGGAATATTAAAGACTCTTGTATGATCCACCTCTCTACCATGCTGCCCTTTGGAGGTGCTCTCTGATGAACAAGCCATTTTGGTATCTTCGTGAACCGCTCTAAGAAGAACACCCATTGACTGTGGAAAATTCTTGCTATCGCAACTTCATCAACCAAATGAATGAATAAATGAAGTTGAATTATGAGAATACTTATGGGAATTCCAATCCTCTCTAGAAAAATCGAGCCACTTACTATCTATGTGTTTCCAAGCATCAAAATCAATAGACACTCACATTACGTGATTTGTAGATCATCATTTTACATGCATGACATTAACTGAGCTATGGATTTGCATATGAACATGTATTGAATTCTTGGGATGATAGGAAAGTGGTGAAGAACCTTTGTGGGGATTGCTTTGCCCACAGGGTCTTCTCTAAACCTTTTTGCTCCACACTTTGGACATATGTGGAGATGCTCATACTCATTGTGAAAGAGAACGCAATCATTTGAACAAGCATGAATCTTGGTGTAGTCCATACCCACGGATGGTAACAACTTCTTTGTGTCTCCACATGTTGGAGGCAGTGCCATCTAGAAAAAAATGATTGTTCAAAAGCCTCCAAGGGATAAGAAATTACAACAATATTAGTAACTAAAATTATTTTTATACAACAATGAAAGTTTATTTCAAATTCACTTTACTTGAACAATTTAGAGACACTACTATCTGACCATCTAGAAATGGATTGAAGATTGAGCATCACTAGCGATGCATGTAGTAAAAATATCTTTGCCCGAGTGTAGAGTGGTAAACGGGATAGTCTTTGCATGTTCTGATGTTCTTTGTTGGCTTCTCATCGTGGAAATTTTGTCGTATCCATGAAACCCACGACATCATCTCGACCATCATGATCTTCTTCCATTTCATAAAATGTCTCGAGCATTTCTTCCATGTGTTCATTCACTATCACGCTGCCACTACCTTTTCTTTCTACCTGCCATTTTGTTCTCTTCCTCCCATAAGAGGTAGATGGTGCAATATCATGTGGGTTGACCTGCTCACCAATGGAACCATGTGATTAGAAGCATAAGTTTTTGTTGATATATTTAGGTAGTAATGTGTGTGAACACACTAGGACCACCGGGGCACTTTTTCCCCTCTTTAGGAGGTTTTTTCCCCTGGTTTGTATATACGCCTATTGCCCTAATGGGCTACTTATCTTTGTACATTCTCTAGTAATACATTCAGTATTTTTTGTTGTTCTCCAAGCTTCTTCTTCTTCCTTGATCTGTTTGCATGCTTCTGCAGATGTTTAACAACAGCAATTGGTATCAGAGCAGGTCGCCACTTTATCTAGGGCATCATCGACACTCCTCCGCTTGTAGTCTTAGATTCGCATGAAATTTGGTGAGCATACTCAGGGTGTTTCAGAGATCAAAATAGCTTCTTTTTGTGGTGATCAAATCGCGATCTAAGATTGTTTCGGCCTCCGAATGCACTATTGTAGCGCTTGTGCAAGCTATTTTGTCTTTTTGTGCCAAATATATACACCTGTTTTGGTTTCCCAGGTTTAGTAGAACTCATCAAGGCAGTTCCGTTCAAATTTTTGAGATACAGTCAATTCTCTAAATCAAGGTATTTTGGTCACCGACGATGGCTGAAAGCAGTGATGTATTTCGTATGTTGGCTATTGAGGATAAGTTGGATGGTACCAACTACCCATTGTGGGCTTATATGATGCGACATGTATTGGTTGCAAAAGGACTGTGGAACATTGTGCAGGGTGTTGAAAAACATCTTATCACACTTGCAACTATTACAACTATAGGTACTAAAGCTGATGCAAAAGGTGTCAAAGATGATGATATTCTGCATATTCCCATTCATGCTGCGGTTTCTCTTGCACTTACTGTAGAGCAAATCCATTGGGATGGCAAAGATGCCCAGGCACATGCATTGAAAGCTTTGTCTATCAAACATGCCATTATTCCTCACATTCTCTCTTGTAGAATAGCTAAGGATGCTTGGGTTATACTTACCACATTGTACCAAGCTAGGAATGATGCTCGTGTTGCTTACTCCGAAAACAGTTGGAGAGTGAGCACATGAATGAAAGTGATTCTATGGACAATTTTATAACAAAGATCAAAGACTTGAAGGAACAGTTGATTTCTACTGATGAGGTTATACCAGATAGCTCACATGCTCAGATTGTTCTAAATGGTCTTCCTGATTCATATCAGAGTTTTGCTTCTACTCTCTGGTTGATGATGAAAGGCAATCCAAATGCCTTGTCATTTGAGGAGTTAGTCTCTATTCTATTGTAGGAAGATCAGTTCAGGCAGAACAGGTCCATTATGTGTGTTGCAGATCAAGCTTTCCTGGCTAGTTAGAAGGGCAAAGGAAAATGGAGCTCTTCAACTAGTAAGCCAAAATCTGCTAATTCTGCACAATTGAAGAGGGAAGACAAAGATGAAAAGAAATAAAAAAAGAACAAATTGTGTTGCAAGTACTGCAAAGCAAATGATCATATCACAAAGAACTGTCCAAAACTAGCTGCTAAAGAGGCAAAGAAGAAAGAGGCTTGAATGGTTGTTGCCGAAGCCTCTACACCAAAAATAGAGTCTGTTAATCTTGTGCACGAAGAAGAATGGGCGCTTACTACTGTTTGCAGTTTTGACCATCTTCTCATGAGGAGTGCATGTCTGCAAGAGACTCAGATGTTTGGTACTTTGACAATGGGGCGACCAAACATATTACCTCGCCCCCAGTGCAGTTTCTTCTCTTCACTCGAGCCTGCCCCTATAGGGAATACTGTTACATGCACCAAAAACTCCTCTTATCCTATTATGGGAGTTGGTAAGATCATTTTGACTAATGTTGATGGTAGTTCTTTCACTTTTTTAGATGCATTGTTTGTGCCAGGGATCAAGAAAAATCTGTAAGCAGTTTTTGCATTAGCCAAGATTTGCTTAATTGTGAAATTTGTTGATGACAGATGTACAATTCTTGATCTATCAAATGGTGATGGAGTACATGATTCTCAGGCTATGTCAGATGCAAAGCGTTGGCATGCATGCTTTGGTCATCTGAATTTTGCTAGTTTGTTATGCCTACAGAAATCTGAATGGGGTCCTCTTTGCCCAAACTTGAGGCACCCGAAAAACATGTTTGTGAAGGCTATATTTTTGTCAAAATGCAGTGTTCCTCCTTTCCAAAAGATGGTTTAGTTCGGCCTACTCAAAAATTGTAGCTTGTACATAGTGATGTCTGTGGTCCTATGGAGACACCTTCTTTTGGAAATTATCTTTAGTTCATGAATTTCATCGATGATTTTTCGAAGCATGCATGGGTATATCCATTGAAGGAAAAGTCCGAAGTGTTCATGTGCTTCAAACGGTTTTTGGTTTTGGATGAAAATCTATCAGCATGTAAAATGGGCACCCTCCATTCTGATTAGGGGGGAGGGGGGGATATATGTTTTCTAATTTTAATGCATTTCTGACTGAATGTGGGATAAAACACCAGTGTACAGTGTCGTATACACCTCAACAAAATGGAGTTGTTGAATGAAAGAACGGGTCACTCATGGAGATGGCGAGGTGTATGGTCAAGAGTCAGGCTTTACCATATAGTTTTTGGCTTCAGCTTGTCATGTATGCAGCATATGTACTTAACAGGTGTCCCACTAAAGCACTGCAATTTATCACTCCATATGAGGCTTGGCATGATCGCAATCCATCTGTTGCTCATCTGTGTGTTTTTGGTTGTTTGGCATATGCATTAATGCCTGAACAACATCGCAAAAAATTGGATGATAGAGCACTAAAATGTATTTTTTTTGGGTACAAGTCTCAAAGTAAAGGCTATCGTCTGTATCATCCATAGACTAAACACATTCTAGTTAGTTGTGATGTTGTTTTTGTGGAAGATGCTATTCAGCCATTGCTTTCATGTACTAAGGAGACATCTGTTAGCTCTAAAGACATGTATGATACTTTGTTGCCTCTTTTTTTGGAAGAGATGGATAAGTATGTGTTTGAAGATGAAGAGGTGTTGCAAAATCCTTGATCTACACCAGCCAAATGAACTCCAGAAGTATATGGTGGGCCCTTTTAGCTTGCGAATGGATGTATTAAACACCCTATGTACCTTGGAAGATCATTCTCAAAAAGATAGATCAAAACAGATAAGTTGGAGTTAGCTTAGAGGTGAAAACTTGCTATTCTTGGTTCATACACCTGTCCAGTGTTTTACATAATTCTCTGAGCACAGTAGCAATTAGCTCAATTCCTCTTGGTGAAGTCTAGGCAACTTAAAGAGCTAACTTTCAAGAGTAATCTCATCAAAAATAATAAACCACACACTGAGAATGAGTTTTAACAAATGATGACATCATCCCGATTTTCACGGGCTGCTACAGAAATAGACCAGTGAGCAGAAAAATTACCATAACTCAAAATATAGAAATCCAATGATTATGAAAATTTTTATGGTTATACTAGACAGTAAGTTGAATCCAACAAGCTTTAAATCACTGAATTTGGATAAGTAACCACTGAGACATGGCTCTGACAAGATGAGTGAAAAAGTCGGGTACCTGACAGAGAGGTGAAGATGAACAGACCCTGTTGACTTCAAATGAACATAACTGAAGATTGCAACATCCAAATGACATGAAAATTTATGAGCATATAGTAGACTTATAGAGCTAACGTTACCAAGTTAAATCACTGAAAATGATGCATCAAGCTTAGAGAAAACATCTCTGCAAGCTGACTGAGAAAAACTGAGAGTAATGGCAGTGAGTAGTACACTTCACAAGAACATGGAAAGATGAACTCAAATAATCATGAAAATGAAAGTATATTGCTTGTACAATACAATGACTTACTGATACATATGTGTGCCTTGTAATCACACCTTGATATGGCATAAAGCTCAGCTCTTGGAGGTCTTCACATAGGTCTCTCTAACCACGACTAAAACTGCCATCTATTTATAGTTGAGTTTGGGAGGCTAACTTCCCTCAATCACTCTCCAATCAATCAATGATTGATTTGATTCTCTACCTACCACAAATCACGAATTCGTGGCTCCTCTTTCCATTCTTGATCAAGTGGACTCAACCACTTAAGATTCTCTTACTTTTACATTAAGTAAACTCTTCAAAAGTTACAAGAGGTAGTTCACAAGTGAACTTTACATAGTCTTCTTTTTAAAGCTTCTTCTAAGACTTTGTGAGACTCAAGCCAATACTTAGGCTTGTCATAGACTTGCTCCAACAGCTCCCCCTCAAGCCAAGTATGTTTGAGGTCTTCAATCTTCCAAGATTACCTGCAAACCAATCATAGCCTTGAATTTGCAAAGCTTTGTACCATCCAATGCTTTGGTTAGAATATCTGCACATTGTTGATGAGTGGACACATATGATATTTGAATCTCTTTGCTTAGAACCTTCTCTCGTACATAGTGATAATGAACTTCAATATGTTTAGTCCTTGCATGAAAAATAGGATTAGCAGCCAAATGAATAGGACTCATATTGTCACCAAAAATAGTTGGAGTTCCAAACTCCAATCCAAGATCTTTGAACAATGTCTTCATCCACATAGCTTCTTGTGTAGCTATGGCAAGACCTCTATATTCAGCTTCAGTAGAAGAGAGAGCAACTGTGGGTTGCTTCTTGGATGACCATGAAATAAGCTTTGAACCTGCAAAGGTAAGATAACCTGAAGTGCTCCTTCTATCTTCCTCGGAGCCAGCCCAATCTGCATCAGAAAATAGCTTCAAACCTAAATCAGATACATAAGGATAATAAAGTCCTTCATTTATGGTTCCTTTGAGATACTTGAGAATCCTTTTGGCAGCATCCATATGTGGTTTCCTTGGTGTGTGCATAAATTGGCTTAGCACACTCACACTGTAACATATATCTACTCTTGTCAATGTGGCATAGTTGAGACTACCCACTAGACTTTGATATGATGTGATGTCCTCTATGAGTTCACCTTCATGTGAGCTCAATTTGTGATTGACCTCCATTGGAGTACCTGCAATCTTACAATCTTGCATCTTGAATTTTGCCAACATGTCCTTAATGTACTTCCTTTGAGTGAGAAACAAACCATGATCTTTGTAGACAACTTCCAAACCTAGGAAGTAGGTAAGTGAACCCAAATCACTTATCTTGAACTCTTCTCTCATCTGATCTTTGATCTTCTTCATACCATCTGCATCATTTCCTGTCAATATAATATCATCTACATATACACATAGATAGATGACCTCAGAATTACTCTTTTTAATAAAGAGTGAAGGATCTGCCTTGCTTGGTTGAAAGCCTTTGTCCTGCAAGAATGAAACAAGCCTGAAATTCGAAGCTCTTGGAGCTTGCTTGAGACCATACAATGCTTTGTTAAGTTTACACACATAATCAGGATAAACTTGATTCTCAAAACCAGGTGGTTGTGCCATATATACCTCTTCTGTTATCCAACCATTCAAGAATGCATTCTTTACATCTAGTTGAAGTATCTTCCAATTCTTGGAAGAGGCAATACTAAGCAAAACCCTAATAGTAGGCATCTTTGCCACAGGAGAGAAAGTCTCCTCATAATCAATTCCCTGAGTTTGTGCAAAGCCTTTTGCCACAAGCCTTGCCTTATACTTGTTAATTGAACCATCAGAATTCTTCTTGAGTTTATAGACCCATCTTGAGCCTATTACCTTCATGGATGAAGTCTTGGGCACCAAATCCCAAGTGTTGTTTTCCTCAAGTGCTTCAATCTCTTCCTTCATTGCATGCTTCCATTCTGTTTTCGCTTTGGCCTCTTCAAATGATGATGGCTCCTCTTGGTTTATGTCCTGTGCTATGTAGATAGAATGTTTAGTTACTAATGAGGTGTCAAACCCATACCTTTCTGGTTTTTTCTTTTCCCTCATAGATCTTCTTAGGCCATGATGTGATGATTCTGCTTCATGTCCAAGTTCCTGCAATTTTGCTTTACCTTTAGACTTCCATGCTTTGATCTTTTCCATGTGAGATTCTTCATCATCCTCTGAGGTGTCTTGTTCTTCAATCTTTGATTGTTCTCTACCAAGCTTTGGAAAATCTTCTTCAAGATCATATGGGAAATTGATCTTCCTGCATGAATCTTCATACCATGAATTGTTCTCATCAAAAACTACATCTCTGCTTACCAAGAATCCTTTGTTGGTAGGGTTGTATAACCTGTAGCCCTTTTGATTGTTGTCATATCCAATAAATACACACCTTTTTGCCTTTGGATCCATCTTGCCTCTAACCTGTGAAGGAACATGAGCAAAAGCAAAACATCCAAAAATTTTACAATGATCTAAGCTTGGTCTTCTTCCATTCCAAGCCTCATATGGAGTCATCCCATCAAGGGATTTTGAAGGCAACCTGTTAATCAAGTAAGTGGCTGTAGATACAGCCTCAGCCCATAAGTAATTAGGTAAATGCTTTTCATTTAACATAGACCTTGCAGCTTCAACAATTGTCCTATTCCTCCTTTCTGCCACTCCATTTTGCTCAGGAGTGTACCTTGTAGTTACCTCTCTTTTGATTCCTCTTTCTTGAAGAAAAGAATCAAACTCATGGGAGAAATATTCTCCCCCTCCATCTGACCTTAGCCTTTTTAGTGATTTACCTGTTTGATTCTCCACAAGAGACAAATATCTTTTGAAACATGAAAAAACTTCATCTTTGTGTTTCATAAAGAATAGGATAGTCCATCTGCTGCAATCATCAATAAAGGAAACATAATACCTTGATCCAGATATTGAAGCTTCCTTGCTAGGTCCCCATACATCTGTATGAACCAACTCCAAGAGATCTCCATGCATATAACCTTTCTTCATGAATGGTAACCTGTGAGACTTTCCAAATTGACATGCACTGCACTTATAAATCATATGTTGTTTTGACAAATTAGGAAGTCCAAGTACACTTTGGTCCCTGCAGATTTGCTTTAATGACCTTTCACCAATATGTGCTAACCTTTTATGCCATACTTCCAATTCTGTGAGTGTCTGACTACCATAATTAAAGAGAGCAATGTTTCTAGTGTCCTCTAATTCAAGTGTGAACAATCTACCTGTCTTTTCACCTTTTGCAATTCTTCTGAATCCTTGACTTGGATCTTCAACAAATGCTCCTGCTTTTGTGAACCTGACTTGCAACCCTTTCTCTACTATCTGCCCAACACTTATCAAATTCTTTGTAATGGTAGGGACATAGAGTACCTTACTGAGTAGGTTGATGTTTCCATCAGGTGCTTTGACATTGCCTATTTTCTCCACAGGATGTTTTGTATCATCTCCTGTTTGTACCTCATGCTTATTCCTTGGATCTTCTAAATTTGATAGGAGTGCCACATTTCCTGCCACATGATTTGAACAACCTGAATCTATGTAGAAAACATGCTCATCAGATTTACCTTGTGGCATAGCCATGTTCATGATCAATAATGAATCCTCTTTGTTTGATTCTTCTGTGTAGTTATTGTAGTCTCTCCTTCCTTTGTAGCCTCCTTGATAGTTTGAATGATTGTAGTTGTTGTAGTTGCCATGGTAGTTGTTGAACCTAAAGTAGCCATAACTTCCTCTATTGTATCCTCTGCCTCTTTGATTCCTGGAATTCCTAAAGCAATTTTCAGTTGTATGATTAGTTAATCCACAAATAGAACATGAGTTGGAGTCTTGGGATCTCCCCCTGCCTTGTCTACCTCCTCTTCCTCTACCTTTGCCATGTCTTCCTCTACCTGCATAGTTAGCTTGATATGTACCTGCTTCATCATCCACTTTCTTTGCCTTTCCTTTGTTATCTTTAGACTTGCTTTTATCCGTGTATAAAGCTGAAGATTGATTACCTTTAGAGCTTTCTCCATTTTTTATAAGCTTTGCCTCTTGAGTAAGTAGTTGTCCAATGAGTGTGTTGAAATCAGGTACATGCATGTCCATGTACAAATCCATAGCTGTGGTGAATGCTTCCCACTTATCATCTGCCTTCAAGCCATTGATGACCTGCCTTACAATTTGCTCTTCATCTATTACCTCTCCAATGCTTCCCAACTGATCCGCTATGTCCTTGAGCTTTGTGACAAAATCAGTCACATTTTTTTTGGGAGCCTTCTTGAGAGTTGTGAACTCCAGCCATAGTTGATGCTTCCTAGCTTTGGTACTTGAAGAAAAGAAAGTTTCAAGTGCATCCCACACTTCCTGAGATGTCTTACAACTTCTAATGTGAGGCAACAAAAAATCTGAGATAGAGTTGAGGAGATAAGACCTTGCAAGTGCATCCTTGGAGCACCATGTGCTCAATCTTTCTTGCTCTTCTTGTGTTGGTTGACTTTTGTTCCTGAAACTTGGCATAACTTCATCTCCAGCCACATAACCATATAAACTTCTACCTTGGAGATAAGCTTCCATCCTTAATGACCAAGCTGAGTAGTTACCTCTGTCCAATTTGTCAATTGATGAAGGAAATCCATCTGCCATGTTGTCCAACCTTGCTCTGATACCACTATGAAGAGATGGATAAGTATGTGTTTGAAGATGAAGAGGTGTTGCAAAATCCTTGATCTACACCAGCCAAATGAACTCCAGAAGTATATGGTGGGCCCTTTTAGCTTGCGAATGGATGTATTAAACACCCTATGTACCTTGGAAGATCATTCTAAAAAAGATAGATCAAAACAGATAAGTTGGAGTTAGCTTAGAGGTGAAAACTTGCTATTCTTGGTTCATACACCTGTCCAGTGTTTTACATAATTCTCTGAGCACAGTAGCAATTAGCTCAATTCCTCTTGGGGAAGTCTAGGCAACTTAAAGAGCTAACTTTCAAGAGTAATCTCATCAAAAATAATAAACCACACACTGAGAATGAGTTTTAACAAGTGATGACATCATCCCGATTTTCACGGGCTGCTACAGAAATAGACCAGTGAGCCAAAAAATCACCATAACTCAAAATGTAGAAATCCAATGATTATGCAAATTTGTACGGTTATACTAGACAGTAAGCTGAATCCAACAAGCTTTAAATCACTGAATTTGGATAAGTAACGACTGAGAAATGGCTCTGACAAGATGAGTAAAAAAGTCGGGTACTTGACAGAGAGGTGAAGATGAACAGACCCTGTTGACTTTAAATGAACATAACTAAAGATTGCAACATCCAAATGACATGAAAATTTATGAGAATATAGTAGACTTATAGAGCTAACGTTACCAAGTTAAATCACTGAAAATGATGCACCAAGCTCAGAGAAAACATCTCTGCAAGCTGACTGAGAAAAACTGAGAGTAATGGCAGTGAGTAGTACACTTCACAAGAACATGGAAAGATGAACTCAAATAATCATGAAAATGAAAGTATATTGCTTGTACAATACAATGACTTACTGATACATATGTGTGCCTTGTAATCACACCTTGATATGGCATAAAGCTCAGCTCTTGGAGGTCTTCACATAGGTCTCTCTAACCACGACTAAAACTGCCATCTATTTATAGTTGAGTTTGGGAGGCTAACTTCCCTCAATCACTCTCCAATCAATCAATGATTGATTTGATTCTCTACCTACCACAAATCACGAATTCGTGGCTCCTCTTTCCATTCTTGATCAAGCGGACTCAACCACTTAAGATTCTCTTACTTTTACATTAAGTAAACTCTTCAAAAGTTACAAGAGGTAGTTCACAAGTGAACTTTACATAGTCTTCTTTTTAAAGCTTCTTCTAAGACTTTGTGAGACTCAAGCCAATACTTAGGCTTGTCATAGACTTGCTCCAACATTTTTATAGGTGGACAGTTTAGTACTGGTCCTAATGAGGCAACTTCTCAGCCTTTGCAAGTTTCACGTGATGATGTGGATCATACCATTTCTAATGTAGATTTACATGATGCACTTTGTTGATGAGAGAGGTGACATTGAGGAGGCAAAAACTATGTTCAAATGGCTGGTGAGACTTTGTGTGATAGCAAATTAGATGCACCTCTATCATATCGTACTTGTTCAGGCTATCATAGCGCCTCTTTTTCATTAGATTGCTATGCTATGGCTGCATCTAGTCTCTACGATGAGAATGAGCCTGTTTTGTTTCATGAAGCACAAAATTCAAAAAATTGGATCGCTGCTATGCAATGAGAATATGATGTTGTAATGAAGAATGGTACTTGGTCTTTATGTGACTTTCCTCTTGGCAAGAAGGCCATTGGGACTAAGTGGGTATACAAGTTGAAATGTAAGCCTGATGGTACAATTGACAAGTATAAAGCTAGGTTTGTTGCAAGGGGTTATGCGCACAAAAGAGGCATTGATTTTCATGAGACCTTTGCACCTAGTTGTTGAATGACTACTGTTCGTAGCAACTCTGCACTTGCAACTCATCATGGTTGGATGTACATTAGTTGGATATCAAAACAACATTTCTGAATGGTGATTTGCATGAAGAAGTGTATGTTTTTCAGCCCCGTGGCTTTATGCAAAAAGGGCATGAAAACCAGATGTGTAGGTTAAAGAAGGCATTACATGGTTTAAAGCAAGCACCATGAGCTTGGTATGAAAAGATACATGCCTATCTGATTGCACATGGTTTTGAGAATAGTCCAACTGAAAGCACCTTATATATTAAGCATGCTAATGATGTACTTCTGATCATTGTGGTTTATGTTGATGACATGCTACTCACTGGTCCTCATAAGAGGCATATTGCTGATTTTAAGGGTGATTTACATGCCTCATTTGAGATGTCTAATTTGGGGCATTTGCATCACTATTTGGGCATTCAGTTTATGCATGTTGACGGTGGAATGGCTTTGTGTCAAACAAAATATATTGAAACATTATTGCAGCGTTTCAGCCTTGAAGACTCTAAGCCTATTGCCACTCCTATGGAGACGGGTTTATGATTGAGTCTTCAGGATGTTGGAGATGCATTTGATGTTGTTCTGTATCAACAAGCTATTGGATTCTTGATTTACTTATGCATTACTCAGCCAGATATTCAGTTTGCTATCTCAGAGATGAGCAGGTTTATGCATTGCGTAGGTGCAAGCATTGGTAGGTGGTTAAGTGCATCTTTGGCTACTTGAGTGGTACTCGGCTACTTGGGTTGTTTTATCCCAAGGGGGGATCACTACCGCCAGATTCTGACTCTGATTGGGCTGGTTGCTATGACACTCGTGTGTCCACTAGTGGCTTTTGCTTCATGCTTGGTAGCTCATGTATATCTTGGTTGAGCAAGAAGCAGCCTACTGTGGCCACTTCCAATTGTGAGGCTAAGTATAGGGCAGCTTTCACAGCTACTATTGTGTGTGTGTGGCTTAGATGCCTTATGGCTAACTTGGGTGTTGGTTAGTCTTCTCCCACCACCATCTTCACTGACAGTCAAAGTGCATTGGCCGTTGCAAGGAACCCTCTGTTCCATGCTTGCAATAAGCACATTGAGGTGCATTATGATTATGTCAGGGAGAGGTTCTCTACTGGGGAGATCAGCTTGGCATATGTGCCCATGTAGGAGAACATTGCAGACCTTTTAACAAAGGCTTTTCCTAGGGAGAAATTTGAAGCTTTTCGCAAAGCTTTGGGCTTACTTCCTTTTGTGGATTGATTCCACATAGCTTGGCACTTCGTTATACATGAGTGCCAGCTCCTTGTTCACCGCATCACTCCCAGGGGGATTTGTTGATATATTTAGGTAGTGATGTGTGTGGACACACTATGACGGCTGGGGCACTTTTTTCCCTATTTAGGAGGTTCCCCCCTTGTATATATGCCTATTGCCCTAATGGGCTACTTATCTTTGTACATTCTCTAGTAATACATTCAGGATTGTGTGTTGTGCTCCAAGCTTCTTCTTCTTCGTTGTGTTGTTCCCGTGCTTCTGCAGACATCTAACTCCAACAGTTTTGTAGTCGATCTACGTCAAACAATCCATAATTGCGAACATGTCTAGTACATATCCATCATTTACAAAAATCTTGATACTTGCACTGAGCGCAAGGACTTAATTGTCTCCTCAGGATCCCAAGATGTCATTTGATACCATGTGGAGATGTTAGGACATTTAATATGTGACACATTTAATTAGATATACAAGTTTTAATCTTAAAACCCTAATTTTTTATCTGATTACAAATACTAATTTTGTTCCTAAAACACTAATTTATTCTATATAAAATTGTGTATAGTAACAATATATCAAATTATATATCCTAGAGCAAAACTATTTACTATACATTTCATTATACTATTTTTTTTCCTAATTTATATATATATATGATTATATATATTAATATTAACCCTACAATCCTATCTTTTATATATTTATTTACATATATTAACTCTATTTTAAAAAGCTTAGCTCTTTTCATATTTTATTTATGTATAATATTTATCATAGAACCCTAGTTCTTTATAGTCTAATTATATATACTAATTTTAATCTTATAGCCCTAATTTCTTGTATAATTAATTATACATAGTACATTTGATTATATATACTACTTTTTGTTATACTTTTTATATATATTTGATTATATATATTAATAGTAAACCTCAAACCCTATTTTTTATATATTTATTTCAATTAAAAAAACCTAGCTCTTCTCATATTTAATTATGTATACTAATATTTATCATAGAACCTTAGTTCTTTATATATCTAATCATATATAATAATTTTGATATTAAAACCCTAAATTTTGTATATATTTAATTATACATAGTACATTTAATTATATATAACTACTTTTTGTCCTAATGTTTATATAATTTTTATTATATATATTAATATTAAACCTTAAACCCTATTTTTATATATTTAATTATATATATTTATTTTAATTGAAAGACCCTAGCTCTTTTCATATTTAATTATGTATACTAACATTTATCGTAGAACTCTATTTCTTTATATATCTAAATATATGTACTAATTTTAATCTTTAAATCCTAATTTCTTTTATATTTAATTATACATAGTACATTTTATTATATATACTACTTTTTTTTAGACTTTTTTATAAACATTTGATATTATATATTAATATTAAAATTCAAACCATATTTTTATATATTTAATTATATATATTTATTTTAATTTTAAAACCCTAGCTCTTTTCATATTTAATTATGCACACTAATATTTATCATAGAACTTTAGTTCTTTATATAGCTAATTATATATACTAATTTTAATCTTAAAACCCTAATTTCTTATATATTTAATTATACATAAGTTATATATACTAATTCTTTAAATTATATTTATATATATTTGATAATATATACTAATTTTAAACCTAAAATCCTACTTTTTATATGTTTAATTATATATATTTGTTTCAATTAAAAAGCCACAGCTCTTTTCATATTTAATGTAAACTAATATTTATCAAAGAATGCTAGTTCATTATATATCTAATTATATATACTAGTTTTAATCTTAATACAATCCCGTTTGCATACAAAAATGTGTTGGACAACTTCGACAAGTCTACGTGTTAGATATCCAGCATCTGAAGTTCGCACGACAGTATCCACAACCCCTTTGGGAGCACCGTAGCAAGAAATTATATATTCTGTTAGGGATAACCCTTCACGCAAATTTATTCGGATTGGTAAATCAATTACTTGACCTCGAGGGTCAGACATTAATCCTCTCATGCCAAGTAATTGATGTACTTGGGATATCGTTCCTCGGGCTCTCGAAGCCATTCTCATCTATTTGTTGATTATTGGCGTTTTATTATCCTTTATTCTATTTTGTATGTTGCAAATCCATTTAACTAATTTTGTATATTATTTAACTATACATAGTACATTTGATTATATATACTTATTGCTTTCATGCATTTTATATATTTGATTATATACACTAATATTAAACCTAAGTAATTATTTTTTATATATTTAAATATATAGATTTATTTTAATTCAAAACCCCTAGCTCTTCTTATATTTAATTATGTATACTAATATCTATCATAAAACCCTAGTTCTTTACATATCTAATTATATATACTATTTTTAATCTTAAAACCCTAATTTCTTATATATTTAATTATATGTAGTGTATGTAGTTATATATCCTAATTTGTTTCATAATTGTTATATATATTTATACTAATATTAAACCTACAATCCTATATATATATATATATATATATATATATATATATATATATATATATATATATATATATATATATATATATATATATATATATATATATATATATATATATATTCAAAAACCTTGGCTCTTTTCATATTAAATTATGTATACTTATATTTATCGTAGAACCCTTGTTCTTTATATATATAATTACATATACTAATTTTAATCTTAGAACCCTAATTTATTACATATTTAATTATAGAATGTATATTTAACTGTATATACTAGTTGTTTTCCTAATTTTTGTACATATTTGATTATACATATTAATATTAAACCTAAAACCCTATTTTTATATATTTAATTAAAATTAATCCTAAAGTCCTAACCCTAAAACATGTATATGTGTATACGTGTGTATGTATATGTTACATGTGTGTGTATGTGACTTTATGTGTGTACTTGTATGTGTATGTATGTATATATGTGTGTATGTGTATGTGTATGTATATGTGTATGTGTATGTGTATGTGTATGTGTATGTGTATGTGTATGTGTATGTGTATGTATATGTGTATGTGTATGTGTATGTGTATGTGTATGTGTATGTGTATATGCATGTATGCATGTTTGTATGAATATGTGTGTATGTGTATATGTGTATGTGTATGTGTATGAATATGTGTGTATGTGTATATGTATATGTGACATGTGTGTGTATGTGTTGGCAGATGAAGCAAGTACGAGCATACATGCAGATCTAGCACTAAGGAAACCCATTAAATTTTTCCAAACCTTACACCATGTTAAAAGTGATTCTCATCACTAAAAACCCTTGTAAATATTGTTTCACCTTTTTGTAGATCCATTTTGTACAAGCCGAGGACTCCTCGAGCTTGGGGAGCCTTAGAAGTAGTGGCCTGCCAATTTTCATATTTTTTAGATCTCGTTTGAGCCCTCAAATAAGCCCTGGAACCTAATTTTTAACTAGGCCGGACACTAGGTCTGGACAGGGCCAAAGCTAGTCAAAAACTATAAATAGAGCTAGAGAGCTCATTTTTGAGGTAGCTTCTTGTAGTTTTGAGCTTGTATGAGAATTTGGTTGCAATAGAAGTGATTCCATTGTCTTACTCTCTTTGTTCTTGCTGTGTGTGCGCGTGTGTGTGTATGTGTGTGCATGTTAGTGTGCTTCGCACTCACACATTTGTGCCTTCACTTGCTCGAGGTCTTCATATCATCCTCATGTCTTCCCGGATTGACATTAAAGGAGGTGCTACTCATCACTGAGCTACACCAAATTTTGGCGCCGTTGCCGAGGACTCGAGCTTTGAGGACGAGCGTGTGATGGTAAGATGTAGAGAGGACGCGTTGGAATGGTAAGTAGTAGGTAAATTTCTGATTTTTCTCCATCTCCATCACCATCTTCATCTCCATCTCCATCTTCATCTCCACCTCCATCTCCTTCTCCACCTTATATTCTCATTTCCAAACCATTTCCCTGGTTTGCTTTGTGCGAGTTTGAGAGAGAGCGAGCGTGTGTGTTCTTGTTTTGTGTGTTTTTGCATGTTTCTTGCAGGTTTCAGCTCCATCATCATCTCAAGCAAGCTCAGCAGGTACGGAATCTATCAGCGCAAGCCCCGAGGCGTCAAGCTCGACCTATCGCGATACACCGAAAAGTTACCCCAATCACGATTTTGAGTGCACCACGACACTGTGCAGCCCTAGAGCTCCTAGGATCACTAGACAGAACAGAAAAATTCACCATACCTCGACCTATCGCGACACCTCGAGGTATCGCGACACTCCGAGGTATCACGACACTCCCAAGTATCACGACACCTCGACCCCGACCTATCGTGACACTCCCAGGTATCGCGACACTCCCAAGTATCGCGACACCCCGACCTATCACGACACCTCCACCTATCGCGACACCTCGACCCCGACCTATCGTGACACTCCCAAGTATCACGACATCCCGACCTATCACGACACCTCCACCTATCGCGACACCTCGACCCCGACCTATCGCAACACTCCCAAGTATCGCGACACCCCGACCTATCGCGACACCTCCACCTATCGCGACACCTCGACCCCGACCTATCGCGACACCTCGACCCCGACCTATCGCGACACTCCCAGGTATCGCGACACTCCCAAGTATCGCGACACCCCGACCTATCGCGACACCTCCACCTATCGCGACACCTCGACCCGACCTATCGCGATACATGGGCTTAACGCATAAAATTTTAAAGTCAATTAATGGAGTGAATTGAGGTATAATTGGGCCTAATTTTGGACACATTGGGATAACATTAGAGCCTTAGGAGTGGGCAAAAGACCTAGAAACCAGGGAGGAATTTCCTGAACCCTGAGAGCCTATTTTGACCCCAGGGAAGAGAAAGAAGGAGAACAGGGACGGATAGAGAAGAAACTGAGAGATTTAGAGACCCAAGGAACCAAAGAAATGCTGAAGATTTTCCTTTTCCAAGGCCGAGAGAACACACTAGGACCCTGAGGCCAACTCAACTGGTGAAGTCCATGAAGAATTACTTCGATGGCAATGGAGACCCTTATGACCATGTGGCAGAGTTTAGGCAAGTCTTGAAAGTTGAACAGGTAGAGGACCTATTTACACAGTATAATGCTTTTGGTCTAACCCTTAGGAACACTGCCCTCACGTGGTTCCAACCACTGAACGAGAGGCATTTCAGAAACATAGACCAGCTCTTAGAGGCATTTATAATTGAGTTTTCTAAGAGTGGAATCAGGCACAACACTTCCTCACTAATTCATAGCTTCAAGCAAACACCTCAAGAGACGGTCAGACTAGCAAGAAGACGGTTTAGGCAGTACCTAGAGAGATGCCCGATGCCGGAGTTACCCACACCAGCCAAGCAAGTGGCCTTCTTCTTAGATGGATTGTTGAGCACCAAGCTCAGGTCATATGTGTATCTGAAGGACCCCAGAATGATAGAAGAGTGCGTGCGCATGTGCATAGACATTGAGGACAATCTAGGTGAGGAGTTAGAACTATCAAAAATCTATAAGGATTCTGATAGCTCTAGTAGCCTCACAACTGGTCAATCCACATCCATTGAGGAACTTGTAGAGAAGGTAGCTCAAAAACTAGGTGTCTCTAGCAAACAAATTCCGAGATTTGCCCCAGTTAAGCGGTGCTACACTTGTGGAGGTGACCATATGGCAAATGTATGTCCCATTATGGCCCAACCCCAGGTGAATCCTAGTAGCCAGTACTGCACCATAGAGTGAAGGTACACCAACCACACTGCACAAGACTGCCCATATAACAAACAAACTGTTAGGCAAAATTACCCTCAGCCATATCCACAACAGGGTAGATACCAGAATCAGTATCCACCACAACAATACAACAGACCACAGCAAACTTATCAGCCACCTTATCAAGGGCAGCAGAGACCTCAACCAGTCCTAGTGCAGCAACCCCCTGCTCCAACCAATGTGATCCCAGTGAAATATGCATCTGCTGAAGAAAATCCAAACAAAGCCATAGTCCCAGTCACCCCATTGCTATCAGACAGTGATCCAAGTGACCATAGTTTTGACTCCACACATATTGATAGCCCACAGGCTTACTACATGCAGTCACCCGAGCATAACGAGTCATACTATTATGAGGACCCAAGTGAAAATAGTGGGGAGCCTGAGTATGCTAATGTCATGTACACAAACCCCAACTCTAGACCTCAACCTAGGCAGGTACGACCCCCATTTCCTAGAGGACCATGCTTCAGATGTGAGGGAGATCACCTTATAAAGGATTGTCCATTGCCTACCTACACAACCCCAACCAGTAACAATTCAGGGTTTCTGTCAAGACTGCGGAAAAGAGCATCTCCTATGAGATTGCCCAAAGAACCCTAATAACATGCCTAAAATCACTCCTATCAATGTTGTTGGGTTAGTTGTAGACTCCATAGGGAGTGTGACTTCCACTGCACCTGTGCAAGTGATCACAAGAGCCCAAGCACTACAGCAAAACCAAGGTGTTGGTCAGGAAAAGAGCCCCGAGGTGAGTGAAACAGAGAGCATAACCAAAAAGAGGACTAGAGCCTAGAAGGATAGTCGTGAAAGAATGAAAAGGCAATGGGCAAAAAAGATGAGCGAACTTGAAGAAAGCTTGAGAGAAACCAAAGCAAAGATAAGTGAACTCGCATCTCAAAACCACTCTCACACCACCCCTCCACCACCTCTCCCTTTACCTGCCAATCCATCTTCTTCCATTCCCCAACCTTTCAATACACCACCCTTAACCCACCCACCACCCAGAGTAGGATCCGTCCTAGCCGATCCCACTCCCGAGGACCTAAACATGATGCTTAGAGCATATCAGGCCAGAATCCAAGAAGGGCCAAACGTAACTGATCATGAAAAGTGTTACCCTAGAGCAGAACTAGAGCTAGAACGAACCAAAATTTGTGCTAAGATGGTGGAATTGGCTCAGACTATGTTTGAAGCCAATCGCCTCTTTAACATCTCTAGTTCAGCTAAGACGCAGTTACACTTTGATGGACTGCTAGAACGAATAGAGAGGCTAATTGCACAATCAGAAAAGGAACCCGCCTCTCAAAATAAGGGCAAGGCAAGTGAGAACGTGAGCCTACCTCCCCAAGAAGCCTACGTGCCTAACTCTACGGAGCCAGACACATCATCTTCTATGAATCGGTTCACACCAGAATTCCTACGAGAGATTCAAGAAGACAAATGGGCTAAAGAAAGTGAAGTCTCTCCTCCCATTGAACTTGTGGATGATGCATACGATCAATTCCCACAGGACATCCCATCCATTTATGAGGAGCATGAGAGCACCCACTCTCAAGAGAGATTAGACTTTGATTCTAATTCTCTACAAGAATTACCACATTTCACAGGCCCATGGGAAACCAAGTCCACTTGTCTGAGAGCGCCCACAATCATGATAAGAAATGAAGATTCTATCATACCTAGGAATACAGAGGTAGTAAAGAACACTAAAGTGCAGTGCAATCTCACTTTAGAAGAGCTACTCAAAGTTAAGCCAGAAGTATGGAAACATGTAGCCAAGCAAGTGCCAGACATAGCGAAATCACGCTCCCAAGTAGGATCTCATAGAACAGTGCCTGAAATACCATTGGATAAGATAGGAGACATGAGTGAAGGAGAAGAAGGAAATACCTATCTCCCAGTTTCCCCTCACGGTTACACAACCAAGGCGATTTTGGACTCAGGTGCAGGAGTTGCAATTGCTACAACTTCCCTTTGGAAGTGTTGGGGCAAGCCAGCACTCCGACCAACGAGAATGAAATTGCAGATGGCCGATGGTCATATTGAAAGGCCCTTAGGATTTCTAGAAGGAATAACTCTCACTACATGTGGGGTTGAGTTTGAGCATACTTTTGCTATATGCGACTTTAGAAAAAACCAAGCCTACGAGATGAATTTGGGAAGGCCATTTATGCGGCAATTGCAAGTAGTCCACGATTGGGGAACCAATTCCTTGTATTTGCAACATCTAGGTGTTACAACCAAAGTCAATCTTAAGGATTACTCTCATAGAGACGTACCGCCTATTCAATGGAATCCCATCCATAGAGCCAAAGATGAGACTGAGTCTGTGCATTCCATAGGATCCGGATCCTCGTGGATGCATGAAGACACCCACTTATGGATGTGTAAGGTAGCAGTAGAAGAAGAGAAGAGAGAGAAAGCCAGAGAGGTAGGTGCAAAAGAAAACCATAGATCAATTCAAGACCCAGCCTATGCACATGTAGTCTTTCCTGATGAGGAATTTGAACCCTATGGCTGGGTAGAAATCCTAGCAACAATGGATGTAGCCATCAATGAAGAGCAGTGGACACCTCACTGTGATGAGGATGGCTATGACATTTCAGTCTTTTTAATAGAGCCAATCATGGGAGATGCAGTTTTAGAAGAATGCAAACCTAGCCCTCATGCATTTGAGGATGCGAGTGACTCCGATCTAGAGTCAATCATTATGGACCCACCTTTTGCATCAGATGAAGAATACTTCTATGAAATAGAATTTCAACCCCAGAGGCACGGAGAGCTTACAAATTAGGTGAGGTTAGCCACACAAGTAGCTACTAAGAGCGGAGGAAAGAAAAGAAAGAAGAAGGAAGTCACTCCGGAGGCAGAAGAATCCTTGTTTGAGGTCCCTAAAAACTTTAAAAAATATGAGATAGACGATAGGAGAGTCATGATAAGAATGCCTAAACGTGAGGCACAAGCAAGAGAAGCCTATGATAGCAAGGAAACTACCAAGAAAATAGTTGTAGCCATCGAGGAAGGAGAAGAAAGATGCACGTACATAGGTCATGACCTGACAGAAGAGGAAGAACAAGAGCTAATAGCCTTGGTAAGAGAATACCGAGATGTATTTGCTTGGAGTTATAAGGACTTGAAAGGGGTAGACCCTGATATATGTTCACATACAATCCCCATGACCTCAGATGCCAGACCCTCGAAGCAGAAGCCCTACACATACAACGATCACTATGCTGCTAAGATCAAAGAGGAGATAGGTAGACTGGTTGAAGCCGGATTCATCTATGAAATTGAGCACATTGAGTGGGTATCCCCCATTGTAGTGGTGCCCAAGAAAAATGGAAAACTGCGTGTGTGTATTAACCTTAAAAAAGTTAATGCCGCCACGATTAGAGACAGTTATCCTCTTCCTATCAGCATCTATTAGAAAGGGTAGCAGGCAAAGAAGTGTACAGCTTCCTGGATGGGTTCTCTGGCTACAATCAAGTAGCCATAGCTCCAGAAGATCAGCATAAGACGGCTTTTGCCACTGAATGGAGCATATTTGCCTTTAGAGTAATGCCATTTGGGCTTACCAATGCACCAGCTACCTTTTAGAGGCTGATGTGCCATGTATTTAAAGAGTTCCTGAGGAAGAACTTAGAAGTCTATGTTGATGATCTTTGTGCTCATTCTAACATTAGACAAACTCATATTCCTGAACTCAGACAAATCTTTGACAAATGTAGAGAATATCAGGTCTGCTTGAACCCCGAAAAGTGTGTTTTTATGGTCAGGCAAGGCAAGATTCTAGGACACATAGTGTCAAAGAATGGCATATCCACTGATGAAGAGAAAGTGAGATCCATAGCGGAGTTACCTAGGCCAAAGAATGTCAAGGAAGTACAAGCTTTCATGGGGCATTGTGGTTATTACCGACGGTTTATACACATGTATGCCATCATAGCAAAGCCTCTGTATGGACTGTTGACTAACTTTGAATGGACTGACGAATGTGAGAATTCCTTCAATTAGCTTAAACGAAGATTGTGTTCAGCACCAATCTTGACCACACCGGATTGGAATAAGCCATTCCATGTCCACTTGGATGCATCCAATTATGCTATTGGGTGTGTACTCACGCAACCTACCGGTGAAGGTAATATGGATCTTCCAATTGCCTATGCTAGTAGACAGTTGAATGCACCTGAACGAAATTATACCACTACGGAGAGAGAAGGACTAGGCATGGTATATGCAGTTAAAAAGTTTAGACATTATTTGCTTGCAAATAAGTTCAAATTTTTTACTGATCACCAAGCTCTACTATACGTGGTAAACAAGCCGTGTAATACAGGCACATTAGTAAGATGGTTTCTCTTACTAATGGAATATGACTTTGAGGTAGTAGTGAGGAAAGGCAGGACTCATTTGAGAGCAGACCATCTCTCTAGGCTCACATCTGGAGAGGCCCCACAAGGAGTATCAGATGACTTCCCTGATGCTTACTTGTTTAACTTGGAAGTTGTACCGCAGTGGGCTAAGCCATTAGTGCTAGTATTAACCTACGGGCCTAACCACTCAGTAATGGCCACACATGATAGAGAGGTAGTAAAAGCCCAAAAGTATCACATCATGGCAGGAAGTATGTACAAGCACACGGATCAAGGGATCTTGGCTTGTTGTGTGGAAGAGGACGAGCACGCGAAGTGGTTGCAATTAGCACATGTAGGTGCACTAGAGCAACACTACTCAAAACAACGAACCCTACAAACATTGAGGGGACTTGGAGTGTACTGGCCAACTATGGAAGCAGACATCCATAGAATGTGCAAGGAATGCCCAATTTGCCGCACTAAGCCACCAGTGGAACATGCCACCCTTTATCACGTGTCTCTAGTGCCCGATTGGAGCGAGCCATTAGTGGCGTTTCTGAGGACGAAAACATTCACTCAAGATATGACCCTGACAAGACAAAGAAGTCTAGAACAAGAGGCCCTAGATTACTCACTCATTGGTGATAATCTATACAAGCGCGGAAAAGATGGTTACATGAGAGACTGTGTTCATGAGAGTGAATATCTAAAGATCTTGGAAACTGCTCACCAGGGTGTAGCAGGAGGACACTTTGGTCCAGATAGGGTGATCAAAGCAATTCTATTTGCAAGATTTTGGTGGCCCACCCTTCACATGGATGCACATACCTATGTGAAGAGGTGTGAGATTTGTCAGCGAACCCAGTATCCTATACGCAAAGATGAGATGCCACTGAAGCCTATGATGGGCGGACGTGCATTCTCTAAGTGGGGAATAGACTTTGTAGGTCCTATTAATCCCCCATCTAAGGGCTCACATGCTGAATATATCATTGTGGCCACAGACTATCTGACCAAGTGGGTAGAAGTGAAAGCTACTACAAAAAATGATGCTCAAACAATAGCAAAGTTCTTATTTGAAAATGTGTTCACGAGGTACGGATTGCCAATAGAGTTGGTGAGTGATAGAGGCACATACTTCTTGAATGAAGTCATAGAAAACCTTCTCCAAGAATTCTTGGTGATACATAAGAAATCTGCCCCCTATCATCCACAAGCTAATGGCCAGGCTGAGAGCACTAATAAGATCTTATGCAATGTGCTGACTAAACTAGTGAACAATAAACGCTCTGATTGGGACAAACAGCTACACCATGCTGTTTGGGCATACCGAGTTGCCTATAAAACGGTACTCCAAGCCACACCTTTTCAGATGGTGTTCGGTCAGAATGCGGTGCTACCATTAGATTTTTTGATACCTACATTGAAAATAGCACAAGAGCATGACTGGACAGGCCATGAACTCTCCTCTCGAATCTTTGATCTTGAACGTCTAGGCGAGACACGATTGAGAGCTGCAGCAAGAATCTATGCAGCGAAGAAAAGGCAAAAGGCATATTTTGATACACATGTGAAGGATAAAGGCTTGAAAGCAGGAGACCTAGTCCTCGTCTACACATTGAAGCAACATGCACGAAAATTAGAGAAAAGAGGCTATGGACCAATGATTATCAATAGGATCTCCACAAGTGGAGCAGTACAACTAGCCACTCTAGAGGGTGACATACTACCAAGTTACATAAGCGGATGTAGAGTCAAGATATATCAAGAACCCTTAACTGAAGAAATGCTCAATCCTTAATACTGCAAAGAAACGCAAGGAGGAGGAAAAGCAAATTCGTGAAGAAGCACAGGCCGAAGCTTTAGAACGCATTCGACGAATGAAACTGCGAAGACAAGGTAGAGATCAGGCCATGACTGACAATCATGAAGCTCATGGTTATCACATTGCCATGTGTGAGGCTTGAGGTAAGCGGACCCATACGATAGTTGATCGGTGACCTTTTGTGACCCTAGAAATAGGACAAAGAGACAGCACAACAAGCATGAGAGCTTTAATTGATTCAAGAGCAGCCACTAGTATAGTTCGGCTTTCTTATTGCCAGCAGCTGCAATTGGAGGTAAAACCCCTAGAAGCATATCTGATAGGATTAGGAGGTGTTGAAACCCCTTGCATGGGAGAGGTGGAACTTCCCCTCTACATACAAGAGGTCCTCATGCCAACAAAAGTGCTAGTATGTGAAGACGAGGATCTTACCAAACCTCTGGTCTTGGGCCAAGACTGGATCTACGATCACGCAGTCAACCTCAACCTAAGAAGTGGACTTCTTCAGGCTTGGGTAGGCCAAAGCCGTCTTACGATTGAATTAGAAAATCAAGCACTCAAACCAATAGAACAGGCACCAACTCCTGGTCCCTCCAGGAATCCTTATAAAGATAATGATGCTGTTCTTGTCCAAAGTTCTATGGTGCAGAGGATTGTCAATCTTACCAAAGGTACAGGAGTCAATGAGGAGTTCGCAGCTGGGCCAAAGGAGATTCTAAACATGCAGACCAAACATCATACAACACGAAGGAGGTCGTTGATCAAGAAGCAGGAGCGCCAACTAGTGCAACACGGAATACCTCGTGGCGCGAAGCAGATCTGGATACACAAGGATGGAAAACCCACAGCTCTAGTAGCAGGCTCTCGAGGAGGCAACAAACAAGCCACACCATCACAGACACAAGTGAAGGAGTACCCTAGGCAACCTCCTAGGCACACCACGTCTAGCCCCAATGCTAGACACATATGGGTGCCCAAGGCCTGTTTACGAGCCCAAATAGCTCCAACTCTAGTCACTGGCATAATTCAACACTCACAAGTCCTCTCGAAAAACAATGCAGGAACTCTACCGAAAGACCACCCTAACCCACACTCAGCCAAACCGAGGAATGTCTCAAAATGGATACCCAAAAGGTCCCAAATCCATCACAACCTAGTTCATAAATCTTTGCCTGTCTTTAGCTTTAAAAGCTACGAATCCTCCATCAAGGTTTGGAGACTTAAACCGTGTATCAAACCCCCTGACCCAATCGTGTAAATCCATCCACTCTGATGAAGGTGCATTCTGAGTCCATTGCATAACCAAAGTATGCATCTAGGATAACACTAACCTCTAATCACCACTCACATCTATCACACACACTTCACCTCTAACCACTATCCATCGGGATTATCATGTCAGTATTGTGGAGGGAACACCGTTACATTCTGTTTCCTATGCAACACTAATGTGCTTTCTTCTTCCAGCAGATAAGCATCAGAAGTATCATGGCAGCAGTAGCAGAAACAAGCTCCCAGGCGGGCACTGGTAATCAAAGCAGTTGGGATACCATGCCTATGGAAGCCCCACTGACAGCAAGGCCTGAAGAGCTTTTGAACGTAAGAAGAATTCCTATCTCAGATCCACCAAATGGCCTAACAGAAAGAGTGAAGGGGCATTCTCACTTGTTCAATGAGATGCCTGGAGACTTGGGAGATGCCAACCACATCTGGGAGTCAAAGTTGGAATTCGGAGGAGTCTGGTGGACATTTCAATTCTTCTCGAGAGAATTTGAAACATTACAGAATGCAGATCCTCTTCAGAATATTTGGCAGAAAGCGGGTTTGCAAGATTACTTTAGTGCAGCTTTGCCTAGGCCGGATTTTCTTAGGTGCTACTATTTGATAGCCACACTTAAGCCAACTAGAGATAAGGATCATTCAGGCACATTCCTGGTGCCCTCTCTATCAAACCAGGAAGAAATGAAGAAGTTTGAGTTGAATGTTACTTTAATCAGGGAAGCTCTTCAGATGTATGGCACCCATGTTCCCTCTGATCGAGATCATTTGATACCAGAGTCGATGAAGAACAACAGAATCAAGAAGTTAAAGGAAATGTGTGCCCTCACCCCCAACATCGCCATACCCCTGCGGATGTGCCTTCAACACTTCGCATTTCCAGCTCAAGACCGCTTCACCCAACCACATAAGAAAATATGGTATGGATTATACCTAGCAGAGACTGGAGGCTTGCCAATTAAAATGCCCGTATGGATTCTGGACCAGTTATATGAAGCAGGCAAGCGAGGCGTGAGGAAGCATACCTTCAATGGCTGCTGTGCGATTACCAGGATTATCTATAGATGCCTTGCGTATGATGTGCCAATCGCAAGGGCCCTTAAATACTCACAACTGGAATTCTTCAAGGGGTGGAAGTCAGGGGTTCAACCTGCAAAAAGAATGCGTGGATCACTTTCACAGGTCCTGATCCCTCGTGAGGCCACAACAGAAGCTTCCCTTAGAGAAGAGGCCCAAGTAGACCCTTTCACCATCCATCTTCAAGGAACACAATCAAGGAATAGGGTACAACCCACTCCATCTGCCCCTCCACTACCCACCGATGCTGAGTTTGCATCCATGGCCACATTCGTAGAGGATCCAAATTTTGACTTTGAAAACTTCCTGCAGACTACCCACTTATCTGATAGTGAGTGTTTATCTGACAATGCCGGTCCCGGATCATCGTCCCAAAGAGAACAACTACAGAGTGAAGCAAGAAGGGTACACTGGGAAGATGCGACACAGCACCCTCATGCCCAAAGCACACAGACTCAGGAAGAAGCACGGGGAAATGATCCAGAGGAGAGTGAAGAGGAAGCTCCTGCCTACACGGCACAGCTCAGACGACTCTACAAGACAATCAAACAGATACAGAAAAGACACAGGTTATCAGAAGAGGCAAACAGGGCACTGGTGAACCAGATGTTGCATGCGGAGAACGTGGACCCGCATTTTGTTGAATCATTGAATCTCTTGCCGGAAACCTCCGGAATAGGGGAAGCCATGAGGACCATGGTACAGTGCACTACCCATCAATATGACCAACGAAGGATCGATACGCGACCGCAAAAGGGAAAAATGATTCAAATGGAAGTCTTTACCGTCCTACCCACCACCACTTCAGAAGAGGTTCACATGGCCAGCCCAACTCACAGTGAGGAACCTGATGTAAATACACGGATACCATCTCCACCATCACCCCGCATCCAACCTTCACAACCACTCACCACTAGCCATCCTACACAACCAGTATCCACCCAAGGTGAACCCATTCTACACACCACCATTTCTCCATCCTTCCCTTTACCTACCTCCACCATGCCCACCCAATTTTCCGAACCTTATATAGGTCATCCCGCCACAGATCAAACTATAACAGGTCACCCTTCATATCTCCCAGCCCTCGGACAACCATTAGCCACCAGCCAAACCTTAACACACCCATTTTCATCCACCACTACAATTCCCCGCACCCAACTCCTATCCACTGTACCCCTTGTAACCCCATCGGAATCAACCCAAATCACCCAACCTCCTTTCTGGACACACCTTGTAAATATACTCCAACAAGTTGAGAATTATAATAAAAAGTCCCTTCCCCAACCCCACTCCCCCACATTCACTGCCACCACTAACACACCACCTACCGTTCCCGTATTCACAATTCACTCTTCACACACTATCACGTCCGAGCCCATGGACATTTCACCACCCACAGGAGCACCCACCACCACGGTTGTTCCAACATCATCACATTTTACTTCACTCATAGGCACATCATCCACTTTTCCCTTCCCCATTTCCCAACCCTTTGCATTTTCCACCTCTACTCCTGCATCCACATCATTTAGTAATGCATTAGACACCATGTTCGAAGCGGCCACTCTACTTAAACAAGAATATAAGTTACTGGAAGAAAACAACACAGAGCTATGCAACCTCTTGGCTCAACTCCAGGCACGTGTCAATGCCTTGGAGCTAAGTAATACAACATCACAACACGAAGTGACTGTCCTCCAACAATCGAATGTAGAGATGGAAGCCAAGTATATGGAGACAGGTAAAGCTATGGAGGAACAACTCAGAGATCAGTTGGGCCCCAACGCTAGACTACAAAGAAACATGACTCTACTTCATCGCCACTTAGCAGCGGCTCAAGAAGAAAACAGAAGGCTACAGCAACAAAACCAGGAGAATCTAGAAGCAGCCATGGAAAATACCCCTGGAGCACCTATAGACCCCGCCAGATTCATGGCTATTCCCTCAGCACACATTCAGCAGGCATTAGAAGAATATGCTACCCTCTTGGAGGCACACGACCAGTTAGTAGACCAGGTAAAGGACCTACAAAGATCCCAAGTGCATACACCACAACCACCAACAGCTAAAGAGATGGTCAATGCTGCAACCTCACCAGAGCCTGAATCATCAATAACCAATGAAGTACTGGAGCTACGACAGCAGGTGGCTGAATTCAAGCTCAAGTTGTTACAGTATGAACGACCCCCCTCTCCACTTGATCAACCAATAGAAGAAGAAACAGTAGTCATTCCAGTGGAGGAGACATTTGAAGACAACTACGAGCCTCAACCCCTTCCAAGAGGCAGAATTACGGAGGAAGGCCAAGACACGTATGAGGAGCCCCCGTCGGCATGGATGAAGCAGGTAGAGGAGATGGGCCACACTCACGAAGAGCGCGTAGCAACTCAGATGCTAGCCATGAAAACCATTGAGGAGACCATACTCAAGTCTGAATATTTCTCGAACTTGCCTCCTAGGCGGTTGATCACCAGTTCGGAGTTACAATATAAGCCCTATTTTGTACTGCTGGCTGACTATAATGCTGAGATCAAACGCATAACCAACCAGTACCCTACGTTCGCAACACAGTTCGAACCCGAGGACATTCCAGAGGCAGCCAAAAAGGGGGCCATATTCCAACCCATATGGAGGCAAAAGTTATTGGAGACCTATCCGGAGATGTTACGAACATGGGATCACGCTCCAATGCATCTGAAATATAACCCTTGCTTTGGGTCAGTACAAAGAAGAAGATCATGGAAAGCATTTGCCATCAAGGTTCAGAACAATGTGAATTGCAAACAGTGGCTAAACTACCCCTCGATCGCACCACCAATAGGCACACCTACAGTAGCATATATGATGGCTACTATCCAACATTGGCTTCCATGCCTCCACCCCATGCCAAATGTAGCTGCCCAGATGATGCTCAAAATCTTGGATATGATGCAAGTCGTGCTCAAAACCTTCTGCAATGTATGTAAGATTCAGCCTCCGATTCCCGGCTTCATAAATGGTAATTATGACCTACTTTATGACATGAGCACAACCCCGAACATACGAGTTGATTATGCATGGCACGCACGAATCAGATATCTCCCTGCCTGCTACAAGCAAACTTTTGATGATATGTTCACCACGGGGTTCTGGGAGGCACACTCAGAGGTGTTCGCGCCACGGCCCACTCATTTGCTACAGCTCTTCGCATGCGAACAAACGATGCATTCAGAGCTCTACACAACGCCACAACCGAACATACCGGGAGCAGTCAATTGGGATGCCCTTTAGAGAGACCTGATCAGCGGGCTACGGATCAAAGAACATGACTTGGCAACCGACATTCTCGAGAACTACATTGACCAAACTGCAGAGCAAAGGTCTGTCAGAGGCGACAGACCCTAGGGGGGGGAGAGTGTTGGCAGATGAAACAAGTACGAGCATACATGGAGATCTAGCACTAAGGCAACCCATTAAATTTTTCCAAACCTTACACCATGTTAAAAGTGATTCTCATCACTAAAAACCCTTGTAAATATTCTTTCACCTTTTTGTAGCTCCATTTTGTACAAGGCGAGGAGTTCTCGAGCTTGGGGAGCCTTAGAAGTAGTGGCCTGCCAATTTTCATATTTTTTAGATCTCGTTTGAGCCCTCAAATAAGTCCTGGAACCTAATTTTTAACTAGGTCGGACACTAGGTCTGGACAGGGCCAAAGCTAGTCAAAAACTATAAATAGAGCTAGAGAGCTCATTTTTGAGGTAGCTTCTTGTAGTTTTGAGCTTGTAGGAGAATTTGGCTGCAATAGAAGTGATTCCATTGTCTTACTCTCTTTGTTCTTGCTGTGTGTGCGCGTGTGTGTGTATGTGTGTGCATGTTAGTGTGCTTTGCACTCACACATTTGTGCCTTCACTTGCTAGAGGTCTTCATACCATCCTCATGTCTTCCCGGATCGACATTAAAGGAGGTGCTACTCATCACTGAGCTACAGTATGCATGTGTATATATGTATGCATATGTATATGTGTGTATATGTGTGTATGTATTTAAAATCCAAAAACCCTAATCCTAAAACCCTTACCCTAAAATATTTATATGTGTGGATGTGATATATGTGTATGTGTGTATGTATATGTGAGGTGTGTATGTGTATGTGTGTATGTGTGTTTGTGTGTAGGTATATGTGTGCCACGTATGTGTGTATGCATGTGAGACTATATGTGTGTGTGTTGGAACAAAACAATCACAAATTGGTGATTACAAAGAGCTTGAAGAAAGTCTATGATCAAATTGAAGTGGAGGAAGACACTTGCGAACGTGAATGGATCTCAGAAGGGAAGCTTGTATACATATGTACATTACAGTTGGAAATTCTTGTAATTTGAGTATAGATAATCCTTAGGATGATAAGGAGTAATGTAATAGACGTGGGATAAGTCTAGAATCATATGTATATAAGTCAATGATGTAAAGAAATACATAAGAGAGTCATTAGAAGACAAGTGTCATAGAGATAGATGTGAAGCGAGTCATCTTCAAAAAAGAGCGACGAGTATTTCGTAGATTTCTCTCAGTCTGATCATGTGGATTAGAAATCCTTTTGTACACTTCTAATCTAGAAGCTAATGAAGCTATGTTCAAAGTTTCATGGTCTAATTCCTTTCATGCTGTGAGTATGATCATGTTGATATATTTAGGTAGTGATATGTGTGAACACTTTAGGACCGTCGGGGCACTTTTTTCCCTCTTTAGGAGGTTTTTTTCCCCCGGCTTGTATATATGCCTATTGCCCTAAAGGGCTACTTATCTTTGTACATTCTCTAGTAATACATTCAGTATTGTGTGTTTGTGCTACAAGCTTCTTCTTCTTCCTTGTGCTGTTCGCGTGCTTCCGTAGGCGTCGATCTCCAACAATTGGTATCAGAGAAGGTCGTCGCTTCATCTAGGTCGCCATCGACACTCCTCCATTTGTAGTCTCAGAATTGCACAAATTTTGGTGAGCATACTCAGCATGTTTCAAAGATCAAAACTGCTTCGCTCTATGATGCCAAAATCGCGATGTTAGCTCGTTTCAGCCTCCGAACACACTATCGCAGCACTTGTGCAGGCTATTTCGTCTTTTTGTGCCAAAGGTATATATTGATTTCTGTTCGCCAGTTTAAGCGTCTCGAAGTCTGCTACAAGTCTAGCAGAACTCGTCTGGGCAGTTCCGTTCAACTTTTTGAGATACAATCGATTTTCTGCATCAAGGTATTTTAGTCACCGGCCCTGGCTGAAAGCAGTGATGTATTCCGTATGTTGGCTGTTGAGGATAAGTTGGATGGTACCAACTACCCATTATGGGCTTATATGATGCGACATGTATTGGTTGCAAAAGGACTGTGGAACATTGTGCAAGGTGTTGAAAGATGTCCTGTTACACCTATAATAACAGGTACTGCAAATACAGGAGCTGGAGCTGATGAAGATGGTGTCGAAGATGATATTCCGCATATTCCTATTCGTGCTGCTATTTTTGTTGCACCTACTGTAGAGCAAATTCATTGGGATGGCAGAGATGCACAAGCACATGCATTGATAGCTTTGTCTATCAAACGTGCTATTATTCCTCACATTCGCTCTTGCAGAACAACAAAGGATGCTTGGGATACACTTACCATTTTGTACCATGCTAGGAATGAGGCTCGTGTTGCTTACCTCCGAAAACAGTTGGAGAGTGAGCACATGAATAAAGGTGATTCTATGGACAGTTTTCTCACAAAGATCAAAGACCTGAAGGAACAATTGATTTCTGCTGATGAGGTTATACCAGATAGCTTGCACACCGTTCTGAATGGTCTTCCTGATTCATATCAGAGCTTCGCCTCTACTCTTCGGTTGATGATGATAGGTAATCCAAATGCCTTGTCATTGGAGGAGTTAGTCTTTGTTCTGTTGCAAGAAGATCAGTCCAGGCAGAACCGGTCCATTATGCGTGTTGTAGATCAACCTTTCCTGGCTAGTCAAAAGGGCAAAGGAAAATGGAGCTCTTCTACTAGTAAGCAGAAATCTACAAATGCTGCACAATTGAAGAACCAGGATAAACATGAAAAGAAATCAGAAAAGCGGAAATTGTTTTGCAAGTACTATAAAGGAAATGATCATATCATAAAGAATTGACCAAAACTGGCTGCAAAAGACGCAAAGATAAAGAGGCTGGAATGGTTGTTGCAGAGGCCTCTACACTAAAAACAAAGTCTGCAAATCTTGTGCAGGAAGAAGAATGGGCATTTACTACTGTCTGTAGTTTTGACCCATCTTCTCATGATCAATGCATGTCTGCAGTAGACTCAGATGTTTGGTATTTTGAGAGTGGAGCAACCAAACATATTACCTCGCAGCGCAGTTTCTTCTCCTCACTCGAGCCTGCTCCTACAAGGAATTCTGTTACATGCGCCAATAACTCCTCTTATCCTGTTATGGGAGTTGGTAAGATCATTTTGACTACTGCTGATGGTAGTTCTTTCACTTTGTCAGATGCTTTATTTGTGCCAGGGATCAAAAAGAACCTGTTATTAGTTTCTGCATTAGCCAAGATTCGCTTGGTTGTGAAATTTGTTGATGAGAGGTGTACAGTTCATGATCTGTCAAATGGCGATGTGATTATTGCTTCTGGCATTTTATGTCCTGGGCTGTATAAGCTCATAGACTATGAAAGATCAGTGGATGATTATGCATGTGCAGTTCATGATTCTCGGGCTATGTCAGATGCAAAGCTTTGGCATGCACGCTTTGGTCATCTGAATTTTGCTAGTTTGCTACGCCTGCAAAAATGTAAAATGGTGTCCTCTTTGCCCAAACTTGAGGCACCTGGAAACATGTTTGTGAGGGCTGTATTTTGGGCAAAATGCAGCGTTCATCCTTCCCAAAAGATGGTTCAGTTCGGGCTACGCAGAAATTGTAGCTTGTACATAGTGATGTTTGTGGTCCTATGCAGACACCCTCTTTTGGAAATTACCTTTACTTCGTAACTTTCATTGATGATTTTTTCAGGCATGCATGGGTATATCCACTCAAAGCAAAGTCCGAAGTGTTCATGTGCTTTAAACAATTTTTGGTTTTGGCTGAAAATCTATCAGCATGTAAAATGGGCACCTTCCGTTGTGATCGAGGGGGGGAATATATGTCTTCTGATTTTAATGCATTTCTGGCTGAACGTGGGATAAAACACCAGTACAGTGCCGTATACACCTCAACAGAATGGAGTTGATGAACAAAAGAACAGGTCACTCATGGAGATGGTGAGGTGCATGGTCAAAATTCAAGCTTTACCACATACTTTCTGGCTTGAGGCTATCATGTGTGCAGCATATGTACTGAACAGGTGTCCCACTAAAGCGCTGCATTCTATCACTCCATATGAGGCTTGGCATGACCGCAAGCCATCTGTTGCTCAACTGCGTGTTTTTGGTTGTTTGGCATATGCACTAGTGCCTGAACAACATCACAGAAAATTGGATGATAAGGCAGTAAAATGTATTTTTGTTGGGTAGAGTTCTGAAAGTAAAGGCTATCGTCTGTATCATCCACAGACAAAACATGTTCTGGTTAGTCGTGATGTTGTTTTTTTGGAAGATGCAATTCAGCCATTGCTTTCATGTACTAAGGAGACATCTGTGAGCTCCAAAGACATGTATGATACTTTGATGCCTCTTTTTATAGGTGGATAGTCTAGTGCTGGTCCTAATGAGGCAACTTCTCAGCCGTTGCAGGCTTCATATGATGATGTAGATCATTCCATTTCTGATGTAGATTTACATGATGCACTTGTTGATGAGAGAGCTGATCTTGAGCAGGCAAAATCTATGCCAAAATGGCTGGTGCAGACCTTGTGTGATAACAAATTAGATGCACCTTTGTCATATCGTACTCATTCAGGCTCTCATAGTGCCTCCTTTGCATCAGATTGCTATGTTATGGCTGTGTCTAGTCTTTGTGATGAGAATGAGCCTGTTTCTTTTGATGAAGCACAGAATTCAGAAAATTGGATGGCTGCTATGCAATCTGAATATGATGCTATAATGAAGAATGGTACATGGACTTTATGTGACTTGCCTCCTGGCAAGAAGGCCATTGGCACTAAGTGGGTATACAAGCTGAAACGTAAACCTGATGGTACAGTTGACAGGTATAAGGCTAGGCTTGTTGGAAAGGGTTATGCACAGGAAAGAGGCATCGATTTTGATGAGACCTTTGCACCTACATGCCGTATGACTACTGTTCGGAGCATTTGTGCACTTGCAGCCCATCATGGTTGGAATGTACATCAGTTGGACATTAAAACAACATTTCTGAATGGTGACTTGCATGAAGAAGTGTATGTTTTTCAGCCCCGTGGCTTTGTGCAGAAAGGGCATGAAAACCAGGTTTGCAGGTTAAAGAAGGCATTATATGGTTTAAAGCAAGCACCACGTGCTTGGTATGAGAAGATACATGCCTATCTGATTGCACATGGTTTTGAGAACAGTCCAACTAAAAGCACCTTATATGTTAAGCGTGCTAATGATGTGCTTCTGATCATTGTTGTCTATGTTGACGACATGCTGCTCACTGGTCCTATTGAGATGCATATTGCTGATTTTAAGGCTGATTTGCATGCCTCATTTAAGATGTCTGATTTGGGGCATTTTGCATCACTATTTGGGCATTCAGTTTATGCAAGTTGATGGTGGAATGGCTTTGTGTCAAACGAAATATATTGACACATTATTGCATCATTTTGGCCTTGAATACTCTAAGCCTATTGCCACTCCTATGGAGACAAGTTTACGATTGAGTCTTCATGATGCTGGAGATGCATTTGATGTTGTTCTCTATCAGCAGGCTGTTGGATGCTTGATTTACTTATGCATTACTTGGCCAGATATTCAGTTTGCTGTCTCATAGATGAGCAGATTTATGCATTGCCCTGACATACTTTTGATTTTAAGGATCAAATTAAAGTTTTAATGATTCTTTTGAAGAACTAATGGTTGATATGATTGCGCAAAGGTAGTGTGAAGACATGTGCATCATTGGTTTGAAGAAATCTGAAAATATGTGCAGGTAATGAAGTCAATTTCTAAAGCAGACTTTTTGAAGAAGAAATTTCTTTACTCAGAGAAGTGTTAGTGAAAGTTTTGATAAAGGAAGACAATATTTGTGTAAAGTTTGATCCATAACTGATATAGAAGTATTCTTAGATCAGTATAGATCAGACGTTTGGAGATTAAGAGGTCTCCAACAGTGGTATCAGAGCTGAAGGTGCAATACAAGTGAAGTAAAGGCATTGGAAGTCCCGACTGTGATAGATATTGAAGTTCCTTCTAATTGAAGGTGGATGAGGACAAATTCTTGAAGATAACCTGCAGAAGTACAAACTACGAGCTCAAAGGATCAAGAAGGATTAAAGCTTCATATCAAAGGTACAATCTATTATCATAAATCGTAGTAATTGCAGACACAGAAGATCAAAGATGGGAGAAAGCTTGGAGATTGATAAGCTAGATAGGGAGAACTATCCAGCTTGGTCTATGAGGGAAGAGCTTGCAGATTTGACGAATTGGATGAGAAAGGATGCTCAAGCTAGGAGCATCATTTATATGGTTGTAAATGATTATCTTCTACCTCACATGAGAGGATTAGAAAGTGCAACAAATGTGTGGAATGCTTTGGAAGAGCATTTCCAAAACACAACCAAGTCTAGGAAGTCCTCATTATGGGCATAATTTACAACCTTTAAGAAGAAGAGTTCACTATCAATTTCTAATTATGTGGCAAGAATGAAGGATATTGCAGATAGCTTGGGAGCAGTAGACGAAGACATTGAAGAGGATAAGTTGGTAAGGCAAATACTTACAGGTTTGAGAGGAGATGAGAAGTGGAAGCCTTTCATATTGTCCATAGAATTGTCACTTGACCATTTTACTCCATCTTAATCAATTGTTAGGACGCATGCTAACTTTTGAGTAGGACATTAAGGGAGACAATGATAGAAGTGCAAGTCAAGCTATGTACTCCAAGGACAAGAAAAAGAATGGCAAAGGGAAGCAGTCAACTGATGATGATGGAACTTCAAGTCAAGCTAGCTTTACAAAAGGAAAGATGAATTATAGAGGTAAAGGAAGAGGAGGTAAGAACAAAGACAATACTAAAGCTTCTTGGATTTGTGGGAGAACCAATCAGTTGGCAAATGATTGTTGCTATAACAATCAAAATGGTGGAATTAATAATCAAAAATTCAATCAAAGAGGTATAGGAGGCAGAAACCAAAGAGGCAACTTCAGAGGAACAGGTGGTAGGGCATCATATGCTAGAGGAGGTGGAAGAAGTTTTCAATCTTAGTCCTACAACAACAATTATTATAATTATGCATCAGATCAGAAGGATGACATGACTCTCATCTTGAATGCAAGTCATGAAGTAGTAGGAGAAGATCAAAGGGTGTTTTATATTGACTCAGGATGTAGCAATCATCTGAGTGGCAATATATCATTGATGACTGATATGGAAGCAAAGGTGAATGGACATACAGTTCAAACAGGTGACAACACTAAGCATAAAGTGGAAAGCATTGAATCAGTGAAGACAAAGAATGGAAGTACACTTTTGAGTAAGGTACTTTATGTTCCTACTATTCCTAAAAACTTGATAAGTGTAGGGCGAATTGTGGAGAAGGGATATGAAGTCAGATTCACAAATGATGGTGTTTATGTGCAAGATCCAAATCAGGGATATAGAAATATCATTGCAGGTAAAAAGGAAGGAAGGCTGTTGTTGAAGCTCAAGGTCAAGGACAAAGCATGGAAGCACATCAAAGAAGTGGACATAGAAGAAGAGAGAGCAAGTAGGGAGCTCCAAGAAGTGTATGTCAAATTTTCAAAAGAATCCCCTACAAAAATAGTGATTTTCATCACTAGAAACCATTGTAAATACCATTATCTATTTTTAGTAACTCCATTTTGTTCAAGCCGAGGAGTCCTCGAGCTTGAGGAGTATTAGAAGTACCATCGTACCAATTTTCATAATTTTTAGACTTCGTTTGAGCCCTCAAATAAGCCCTGGAACCTAATTTTTGACTAGGCCGGACACTAGGTCTGGACAGGGCCAAAACTAGTCAAAAAACTATAAAAAGAGCTAGAGAGCTCATTTTTGGGGTTAGCTTGTTAGAGAATAGAACTTTTGTAAGAGAACTCTTTGCAACCTAAGCTTTCCATTGTTCCTCTCTTTGATCTTACTTTGTGCGCGTGTGTGTGTATGTGTGTGCATGTTTGTGTGCTTTCACTCACGCACTTGTGCCTACACTTGCTCGTGGTCTTCATACCGGTCCTCACGTCTCCGCGGATTGACAATTAAAGGAGGTGGTGCTTACGCTTGAGCTACACCAAATTTTGGCGCCGTTGCCGGGGAGAGAGCTTCGAGGACGAGCGTTGTGATGGTAAGATCGTAGATTTGCGACGTTGGAAGGTAAAAAAAAAACTGTCATTTCAGTTCATTTTCTGTTTTTTCCTCTTCATCTTCATCATCATCATCATCTCCACCTTCTTCCATCTTCTTCTTCATAGAAAATTCTTGTTTTTTAGTGCATTTTCACCATCTTCATACCATTTTTCATGCATTATTGTGTGGGAAGGAGTTAGGAGGTGCAAGGGAGAGCAAGCGCTGTATTTTTTTCATGATTTTCTGCTCATACGGAGCTCGCCATAGCCGGCGCTCAGAAATTTGAATTTCCCGCCAAAAAACGCGATTCTGTGATGAAAATCGCGATTCTATGAAAATTCAAAATTTTTTGAAAAATCACGATTTTCAGTTTTCCCGCCTAAAAGTTGGTTGAAAAAAATCGCGATTCTGTGTTTTTCTCAAAAAAACACGATTCTCTGCTCAAAATCGCGATTCTCTGAAAAACACGATTCTCTGCTCAAAATCGCGATTCTCACCAATCACGATTTTCAGCAAAAACACGATTTTGTGAAAAGGCGATTCTGTGAAAAAACACGACTTTCTGCTCAAAATCGCGATTCTCACAAATCACGATTTTCAGCCAAAAATACGATTTTGAGAAAAACACGATTCTGTGGGACAAAATCGCGATTTTCAAGTCAAAAACACGATTTTGAGAAAACACGAATTTTTGCTCAAAATCGCGATTTTCATGTCAAAAACACGATTCTGAGAAAACACGATTTTCAGTCAAAAACACGATTTTGTGAAAAACACGACTTTGTGAATCACGATTCTCTGAGTCAAAATCGCGATTTTCAGAAACACGATTTTGTGATCAAAATCGCGACTTTCAAAAACACGATTTTGTGATCAACATCGCGATTTTCAAAAACACGATTTTGTGATCAACATCGCGATTCTCTGAAACACGATTTTGTGATCAAAATCGCGATTTTCAAAAACACGATTTTGTGATCAACATCGCGATTTTCAGAAACACGATTTTGTGATCAACATCGCGATTTTCAGAAACACGATTTTGTGATCAACATCGCGATTTTCAAATCACGATTCTCTGCTCAACATCGCGATTTTCAGAAACACGATTTTGTGATCAACATCGCGATTTTCAAATCACGATTTTCTGCTCAACATCGCGATTTTCAGAAACACGATTTTGTGATCAACATCGCGATTTTCAGAAACACGATTCTGTGCTCAACATCGCGATTTTTTTTTCTTCACAGCATCGCGATTTTCAGAAAGTTCACAAAATCGCGATTTTCTCCAAAGGTCCTGTGTGCCTGTTTTGACCCCCAGGAGCCTGATTTGACATAACTTTCTCATCCAAAGTCCATTTTTTGAGCTCTATAGCTTGTTGGAAAGCTCGTTTCAAATCCTACACGATCTCAACTGTTTTTTTCAAGAATAATGCGTTGATTTTGAGATAGGATAATTTGAAGTTGACCCTCAGGTGGAACTAGGGGACCAAGGGGGCTCTAAAGAATTGTGAACCATACCAAAGGGAAAATTTGGACTCTTGACTAAAGCTTATGAACCTGAGATCTGGTAGACACTTAGGCAAGGATAAACAAAGCATTAGATCTTCTGAGGCTAGTGTCAACCATACATCCAAGTCTTGGGCACAACAACTAAGTGGTCATCTTTTACTCAGATCAGACACAAGTGATTCAGAAATGTCTTTTAGTATGGGAAAACCCGCAGGTGGCTCAGGGACTGCCCATCTACAAACACCGGAAGGTCCCTATAAGACACAGTTGGAATATATTCGGACCAACCAATTAGGTGCTCGCATCTATGAGGATGGTCTGAGGCGATCAGTGGTCCAACTCAAAAATCCAGATCAATCCTTTGGACTTGAACACCCGGTGGTCAAGTTCGAAGAGGGTTCATACATTGATAAGGAAGGAACCATGTATGTGGTTACCAACCAACCAGATAGGACCGATGAGTTTGGAAATATCATTCATGAGAATGAGATAGGAGACCTAGAACAAGGAAACGTAGGACAAGGACCCCAGACTCCTAGAGGTAAGTCAGTTGTGACCCGAGTGATCACTCCGGACTGGATCCCTCAAGACAACAAAAGCATAGAACTATTTTTGAATAGAGAAACAGAGGAAGCCTTTTGGAGGTTCAAGCCAGATCAACCTAGCCAATTGGGCATAGTTATCATCTATGAATTCAAAGATCCTGAGATACCAGGCAAAGTTGTCTACCTGGATAACACATCAGAGAAAATTTTCTTGGTAACGGAACATGATAGATATGCATATACATGGAAGAATGACATGATTTTCCCCCCACCAAGATCCAATGTTTCCCATGGCCTCCAAGGGGTAGGATCATCCCAGGCTCATGAAGCCCAGAGAGAAAGAACTAGAGAGAGACCTGAGGTAAGTTTTGCACACACCGTGGGCAGGAATAGGTTAGGATTTGAAAATGAAAGACCAGAAAGAGAGAGACATCAAGCACATAGGCAACAAAGAGATGAACAGGATTTTCCATTGCTTAGACCCCGGGAGTACCCAAGAACCATTAAACCCAGTCACGTGATCAAGGCAATGAAGAACTATTTCGATGGGACAGGGGATCCTTATGATCATGTGGCCGAGTACAAACAAGTGCTGAGAGCCGAACAAATTGAGGACTGGTTCACCCAGTACGAGGCATTTGGTTTGACCCTTAAAGGCACTGCCTTAGCTTGGTTTCAACCATTGAGTAGAAGCAGCTATCGCGATATAGGTCAACTGTTAGACGAATTCATTGTAGAATTTTCCAAGAGTGGTATCAGGCATAATACATCGTCCCTGATCCATAGTTTCAAGCAGACACCCCAAGAAACAGTGCGACTAGCAGGTAGAAGGTTCAGACAGTACCTAGAAAGATGCCCTGCTCCAGAGCTACCCACACCAGCCAAACAAGTGGCTTTGTTTTTAGATGGCTTACTGAGCACAAAGTTAAGATCCTATGTATACTTGAAAGATCCTAGATCTATAGAAGAGTGTGTGCGGACGTGCATAGACATAGAAGATAACTTGGGTGAGGAGTTAGGATTGGCCAAACTCTACAAAGATTCGGATAGTTCTACTAGTCATACTTCAAAGATCTCCACAGAAATAGAAGAGATAGCTGAGCAAGTTGCCAAGAAGCTGGGAGTCCAAAATAAACAAACACAGGGAGTCACTTCATTGAATCGGTGCTATACTTGCGGAGGTGACCACATGGCTAACGTATGCCCAATGCAAAACCAAAACATTAGAGAAAGGAATGCTCCATATTGCACTATTGAGAGAAAATATACAAACCACACGGCTCAAGATTGTCCCTACAATAGGCAGGCTGTTAGACAAAATTATCAGCAACCTTACCCACAAGGTAGGTATCAGAATCAATACCAACAGCCATATTACAGACCACAACAGCAATATCAGGTACCATATAGGCCACAACCTGTCTTGGTAAACCAACCACCAGCTCCAGCCAACGTGATTCCAGTCAAGTATGCTGTGGGAGAGGAAAATCCAAATAGAGCTTTGGTGCCACTAACCCCATTGATACCAGATAATGACTCTCATGCTCATAGTTCAGACTACCCCCATGAAGGTAGTCCACATGCTTATTACACAGAGTCACCTGAACATAGCGAGATTTACTCGTATCAATATGAGGCACCGCCTATGGAGCAAAATTGGGAGCCAGAATACTCCAATGTCATGTACACAAATCCTAACCCTAGGCCCCAGTTGAGACAAATGAGACCACAAGCCCCTAGAGGATCTTGTTTCAGATGTCATGGTGACCATTTCATTCGTGACTGTCCCCACCCACCATCTCCGAGTCAAGGACAGGCTATCACAATACAGGCTTTTTGTCCTGATTGTGGCAAAGACCATCTCCCCAGAGATTGTCCAAGAAACCCCTCTAGTGCACCCAAGATTACACCCATTAATGTGGTAGGCTTAGTGGCAGATCCAAGTTCAAGTAGTAGCAATGTGGCTCCTATACAAGCTGTCACTAGAGCACAAGCCTTAAAACAGGATAAACCAATAGAACAATCAGAGTCGAGTGAATCGGGAGAGCCTAGTAAGAGGAAAACAAGAACATGGAAGGATACCAGAGAGAAGGCCAATCGCAAGTGGAATAAAAAGTTATCGGAACTAGAAGAAAGCTTAAAAGAAGCGAAAACAAAAATAGAAGACATTGCATCTCAAAGCCCCTCGCATGCCGAAACTCCATCCACTCCACCTCATCCCACCCCACCACCCATTGTAAATAGACCGCAACCAGGGTCTGTTCTTGCAGATCCAACCCCAGAAGGCTTGGACATGATGTTCAAGGCCTACCAGGCTCGACTTCAAGAAGGGCCTACAGCGGCAAACCTAGACAAGAGTTACCCTAGAGCAGATTTAGAGATTGAACGGATGAAAATGTGCATGAAAATGGTAGAACAAGCTCAAGCCATACTTGAGACTAGTCAAAAGTTCAATCAGACAAACTCTATCAAATCGGATTTGCATTTCCAGGGCTTACTAGAACGATTAGAGCAGTTGGTAAACAAACCACAAGTTTCTTTACCTCCACAGGCTCAACCAGTTATTGAAAGAGGAAGCTCACCACCCAGGGGAGCTTATGTTCCTAATTCCACGGATGCTGGAATACCTCCTTCTATTCAACAGTACTCTCAAGAATTCTTGCGGGAAATACAAGAAGAGAAATGGGCCAAGGAGAAGGGTAATTCCCCTCCTATTCCTGAGATTGATGATCTTCATGATCAATTTCCCCAAGACATCCCATCTATTTACGAAGATGAAGCAGAACAACAAGAGGACGAAAGGTTAGATTTTGAATCTAATACCTTAGAAGAACTGCCTCAATTTCCAGGCCCATGGGAATCTGAATCACTCCAGATTAGAGCTCCCACAATACTGGTAAGAAATGAAGACTCAGTGGTCCCAAGGAACACTGATGTCGTGAAGAACACTAAGGTTCAGTGTCATCTCACTGTAGAAGAGCTACTCAAAGCAAAACCTGAGCTCTGGAATCATGTGAAGGATCAGGTTCCAGAACTTGATTCCAACATGCCAAAAGCAGGCTCCAAGCAAAGGGTACCAGAGATACCTCTAGACAAAATAGGGGACATGTGTGAGGGTGAAGAAGGTAATACTTATCTTCCCATCACCTACCAAGGTTACACAACCAAAGCAATCATAGATTCAGGTGCTGGTGTTGCTATTGCGACCACCTCCTTGTGGAAGCAATGGGGCAAGCCCACATTAAGACCAACTAGAATGAAGCTTCAAATGGCTGATGGTCATTTTGAAAGACCTCTAGGATTGCTAGAAGGGATCACTCTAACCACTTGTGGTGTAGAATTTGAGCACACATTTGCTATATGTGACTTTGAGAAAAATAATGTCTTTGAGATGACCCTAGGAAGACCCTTCCTACGACAATTGCAAATAGTACAGGATTGGGGAACTAACTCCTTGTACTTACAGCACTTAGGGGTCACCACTAAGGTCAATTTGAAGGATTACACCTTCAGAGATGTACCACCCCTACAGTGGAATTCTATCCACAAAGCGAAAGAAGATTCCATCTCTGTGCATTCTGAAAGTTCACCTGATCCATCATGGCTGCATGAAGATACTCATTTGTGGATGTGCAAGGTCGCAAAGGAAGAGGAAAAACGTTTAAAGGCAAGAGAAGAAGGAACTTCGCTAGGAGATAGACCAGTTAGGGACCCAGCCTACACACCGATGATCTTTCCAGATGAGGAGTTTGAGCCTCATGGCTGGCCAGAAATCTTAGCCACCATGGACATTGCTGTCAATGAGGAACAATGGACACCTCATTGTGATGAGGAGGGTTATGATATCTCAGTGTTCATGTGTCAACCTTTGCTAGAAGAATGTGACCCTAGTGATGTCATAGAAGAAGAAGAGAATGACGATGATTTGGAGTCTATTGTGATGGATAGTTGCTTTAACTCAGAGCAACACTATCTAGAAGATATAGGAGTGTTCACCCAGAAAGAAGAAGAACCTCTCACAAGTATTAAAACAGTAAACTCAAAGGATGGAAGTGAGAGTAGTCAAAAGAAAAAGAAAAGAAAAGCAGTGAAACAAGAAAAGGAGGAATCATTGTTTGAAGTACCAGAAAACTTCAAGAAATATGAAGTTGACGACCGCAAAATTTTGGTACGAATGCCTAAGAGAGAGGCCATCATAGGAGAATCATATGATAATAAAGAAAAGACCAAGAAGATTGTAGTGACCATTGAAGAGAACGAAGAGAGATGCACATATATAGGAGATGATCTAAGTGCAAGAGAAGAAATGGAGCTCATAGCTCTATTAAGGGAATATAGGGATGTGTTTGCATGGCACTATAGAGACTTGAAAGGGGTAGATCCAAGAATTTGTTCTCATACTATCCCCATGACTGCTGATGCTAAGCCCACCAAACAGAAACCCTACACATATAATGATACCTATGCAGCCAAAATCAAAGAAGAAATTGATAGGTTGATTGAGGCTGGATTCATCTATGAGATTGAGCATACCGAATGGGTGTCCCCCATTGTTGTGGTACCCAAGAAGAATGGGAAGTTGCGAGTGTGTATTAACCTTAAAAAAGTTAATGCCGCTACGATTAGAGATAGTTATCCACTTCCAATCACAGAACACCTGTTGGAGCGTGTTGCAGGCAAGGAAGTTTATAGCTTCCTTGATGGATTTTCAGGTTACAATCAAGTAGCCATTGCCCCAGAAGATCAACACAAAACAGCTTTTGCTACAGAGTGGGGAATCTTTGCATTTCGGGTGATGCCATTTGGGCTCACCAATGCACCTGCAACATTCCAAAGGCTCATGTGTCATGTCTTCAAAGAGTTCTTGCGAAAGAGCTTAGAAGTGTATGTGGATGATTTATGTGCTCATTCCCAAGAAAGAAGGGTTCACATCCCTGAACTCAGACAAATCTTCAACAAGTGTAGAGAATATCGAGTGTGTCTGAACCCAGAAAAGTGTGTGTTCATGGTGCGTCAAGGTAAAATCCTCGGTCATATTGTTTCTAAGAATGGAATCTCAACGGATGAAGATAAGGTACGAGCCATAGCGGAGCTGCCAAGGCCAAGGAATGTTAAAGAGGTACAAGCCTTTATGGGCCATTGTGGATATTACCGTAGGTTTATCCACATGTACGCGATCATAGCTAGACCCCTTTATGCCTTGTTGTCTAATTTTGAGTGGAACGACGAATGCGAGAATTCTTTCAATGAACTGAAGAAACGTTTGTGCACAGCACCAATACTGACCACTCCTGATTGGAATAAACCATTCCATGTCCATGTGGATGCATCCAATCATGCCATAGGATGTGTGCTGGCACAACCCACAGGTGAAGGGAATTTAGATTTGCCCATAGCATATGCTAGTAGACAACTAAACCCAGCCGAAAGAAATTATACCACAACCGAGCGAGAAGGGTTAGGCATGGTATATGCTGTAAAGAAGTTTAGACACTATTTATTGGCCAACAAGTTCAAGTTCTTCACTGATCATCAAGCTTTGTTATATTTGGTCAATAAACCTTGCAATACTGGACGCTTAGTAAGATGGTTCCTCTTACTAATGGAGTATGACTTTGAAGTTGTTGTCAGGAAAGGTAGAACCCACCTTCGGGCAGATCACCTTTCTCGCATTACTTCAGGAGAGTCACCACAAGGAGTGTCTGATGAACTACCTGATGCTTATCTGTTCAATTTGGAAGTTGTTCCTAAATGGGCAAATAAGTTGGTACCAGTCCTAACCTTCGGCCCTGCAAATAAGAATGTGAAAACATCACAAGAAGAAATTGTAAAATCACAAAAATATCACATATTGGCAGGAAGCATGTACAAACAAGATACTGAGGGTGTATTAGCTTGTTGTGTCGAGGATGATGAACATAGTAGTTGGTTGCAGCAAGCTCATGAGGGATTGCTAGGAAATCACTATTCTAAACAACGAACATTGCAGAATTTGAAACGTTTAGGAGTGTATTGGCCTAGCATGGACAAAGAAATACATGAGTGGATCAAGAATTGTCCAATGTGTAGAGAGAAACCACCAGTGGAGCATGCGACCCTTTATCAAGTATCATTAATTCCAGATTGGAGTACTCCATTGGTAGAGTTTATGAGATCGGGAAGATTACCCAAAGAGGCCAGTCTAGCAAGAAGACGAAATATGGAGCAAGAGGCTCAAGGCTATGCCTTAGTAGGAGAAAACCTATACCGAAGAGGGAAAGATGGTTACTTAAGACTGTGCGTTCATGAATCAGACTATTTAAGGGTCTTAGAGACTGCACACAGTGGTGTTGCAGGTGGACATTTTGGCCCTGACCGAGTGATTAAAACCATTCTATTCTCAGGACTTTGGTGGCCCACTCTTCATATGGATGCACATACCTATGTGAAGAAATGTGACACTTGCCAACGTGCACAATATCCAGTGAGAAAAGACGAGATGCCCTTGAGGCCAATGATGGGAGGACGTGCATTTTCGAAGTGGGGCATAGACTTCATAGGTCCTATTAACCCCCCAGCTAGAAACTCCCATGCAGAGTACATCATTGTAGCCACAGATTACCTTACAAAGTGGGTAGAAGTCAAAGCCACAACAAAGAATGATGCTCAGACTACGGCTAAGTTCTTATTCGAGAATGTGTTCACGAGATATGGACTACCAATAGAGTTGGTGAGCGATAGAGGCACACACTTCTTGAATGAAGTCGTTGAAAATCTTCTCCAAGAATTCTTGGTGATACATAAGAAATCCGCCCCCTATCATCCACAAGCCAACGGACAAGCCGAGAGTACCAATAAGATCCTCTGTAACGTATTGACAAAATTGGTAAATAATAAACGCTCTGATTGGGACAAACAACTTCATCATGCTGTTTGGGCTTATCGAGTTGCCTACAAAACGGTACTCAACGCCACCCCATTTCAGATGGTCTTCGGACAGAACGCTGTGCTACCATTAGATTTCTTAATCCCTGCCTTAAAAGTAGCACAAGAGTATGAGTGGAATGGGCATGAATTGTCCTCTAGGATCTTTGATCTCGAACGCTTGGGTGAAACGAGGCTACGAGCGGCAGCAGGCATCTACGCTGCAAAGAAGAGGCAAAAGGCATACTTTGATGCACACATCAAGGATAAGGGACTGAAAGAGGGAGATCTAGTGTTGGTATACACACTAAAACAACATGCCCGTAAGTTGGAAAAAAGAGGTTATGGACCCATGATCATTAATAGAATTTCCACTAGTGGTGCAGTTCAGTTGGCCACTCTAGAAGGAGATATCTTGCCAAACTATATTAGTGGCTGTAGAGTCAAGCTATATCAAGAACCTCTTACTGAGGATATGCTAATGAGACTCAACACTGCGAAGAAGCGAAAAGAAGAAGAGTTAAGAGTGAGAGAAGAAGCACAAGAAGAGGCCAGAGAGCGTATTAGGCAAAATAAGTTAAGGCGATTAGGCCTAGATGTCAACTCAAAAGCCCCAAAATATCACATGGATATGTGTCAAAAGTCAGGCATTGCGACTTCTCAGGTCATTGACCGAAGACCCTTTGTGACCATAGAGATAGGACAAGGGAAGGGTGCAAGGATGGTGAAAGCATTGATTGACTCAGGTGCAGCAAGTAGTGCAGTTAAACTTTCCTACTGCCAAGACTTGGGGTTGAACCTCAATCCCATAGAAGCTTATCTCATAGGATTGGGAGGTGTGGAAACCCCTTGTTTGGGCGAGGTGGAACTTCCCATCTACCTTCAAGATGTTCCAATGAAAGTCAAAGCGCTAGTATGTCAAGATGAGAACCTTACAGAACCACTTGTCTTGGGTCAAGATTGGATCTATGACCATGCAGTTAACTTAAACCTAAGAAGTCAAAATCTTCAAGTTTGGGTACATGAACAATGCATTACATTAGAATTAGAGAACTGCATGCTCCTAGATCATGGCACCACACACTCTCTTAGTTCTTCCAAGACTAATCATATGAAAGAAGATGTTGTATGTGTCCAAAGCTCTATGATGCAGAAGGAGTCAATCGTGGAAGACCAGGTTCGAAGGCGGGTGGATCTTTCTTCTTCTCCAAAGACTCAAGTAGCCACAGTAGTGAGCCCACCACACAAGCAAACACAACCGTTCACGACAACTGCTACATCAAATAGAAAGACACCATTCGATAAAAAAGCGGTTCCGGGCATGAAGCAGATCTGGGTACGCAAAGGAGAGCAACCACCAGCCTTACCCCCACAAATCCCATCCATGCACACTAACCAAGCCAGAAGACGAAGGAAGCAGCTCAGACAAGCTCCGTCACAAGATATCCAACAAGTTTGGGTGCCTAAGAAGTTAGCTGCAGCTCAACAAGGGCAATTACAGATGTGGGTACCTAAGAAGATCCTACACCCACAACAACCTTTGTTCTCCCACATGCAAAAGGTTTCAACAAAGAGGCCAAAAAGAGAAAAGGGTAAGAACCACGTACAGAGACCAAAGGAAGATCAAATCAGCTCTTCAACATTAGTAGGAAGACATGCAAAAAGGATATGGGTTTGGAAGCCAAAAGTGCAAGTAGCCTCCACCGAACCAAAGCATCAACCACACTGGATACCACAGTTCAGAAAGCATCCAAAGAGAAAGACGCCTGAAGTGACCTCTACAGTGCCAAATGATGTTCTAAAATGGACTCCAATAAGGAGGATTACATCAGTTCGAGACTCAATGGATACCTCCACTAAGGCCGGCATCAACCTCCACAAATAACATCGAAAGCCTCGAACGAGCAACAACCATGTGCTCCTTGCACAACCCTGTCTTTTGCACCATTTAGGTCATGCATTTCCAAAGTATGCATTAATATAGGGCCACATTACACGGCCGTGCATAGACACACTTGAGAATCCCATGCACAAGAGCACAGTGACATATGTCGAACATTTCTATTGATACTAACTTTTGTGTTCTTGTTTTGTGATATCCTGTTCCTCAAAAAAAAAAAAAAAAAAAAAAAAAAAAAAAAAAAGAGAGCGAAGTGGGCGAGAGCTTGTTCCCAGTGTGTCTCGGCCAGCAGTGAGATTATTGCCGCCTTATCTGGTAGAGGACAAGCATTTGGCATGAACATGGCATCTACAGCTATGATTTTCTCTTACCATGGTAGGAATGAAGAGCTTGAAGGTCCGCAACTTGCGTAATGCTTAACTACTTCATGTACCAGAGCATCCAAGGAGATATCTGCAAAAGGTAGTTCTAGAGGAGAAGACTCCTGCATATGGTGAGCTAAAGAGTATATGTGAAACACAGCTTGGTGTAGTTATCCGATGTTGCTTGCCAAGGAATATAAAGCAATTCGATTCTCAGTATTTCCTGAACCAGTATGGAACAGTAGCACTGGTGAATGGTCTATGTCAATCAGCATGGTAATCTCTTAGAAACTGGCACGTGTCCAATATTCCTCTGAGTGTCAATATAGGGAAGTGAACGTGCATGAGCCCAAGCTCAGAAATGCACATTGTTAGTGACAAATGTTGCTTTGAAAAGCGGAGAGGGGATCCACCACTCAAAAGATCTCATCAGTGGACAATCAACATGGACATTCATCAACAAGGTTCCATCCCAAAGGCCGAGTGTACAACACGGAGAGGCAAACATCCATCAACCTTCGCCATGGTAAGTATCTTTACTCTGGAAACACCATACACATGATAGTTTAGGAAACCTCTTCGTCAGCATACCCTTGAGCACTTAGCTCAAGACCCGCAATTTTTGCACCATACTTCTTCCAATGCATTTTCCAAGTAAGCATGCGTAGGGCTACATTACAAGGCCGTGCACAAGGCACATACTTTTTTCAACCCATGCACGAACACACTTACCCATCACTCAATATGGGTTATGAGTACTTGGCTTGACTACTATGAAGATCAACTTTGGAAGATCTAGAAAACATCAACGGAGACTCACAACGACACAGTCATGCTGGAATACAAGGCAGAAGCACATACCAAGAGACTACAACCTGCAAAGACTCACAAGTGATAGATGAAGAACGTCGGACGACTTGTGTTCATACAAAAGGGACACTCCCTCTCAAGGCACTACTTGGAACAATCACTACAACAAGGGTCTGTCAGGGACGACAGACTCGAGAGGGGGGGGAGTGTTGAAGCTCAAGGTCAAGGACAAAGCATGGAAGCACATCAAAGAAGTGGACATAGAAGAAGAGAGAGCAAGTAGGGAGCTCCAAGAAGTGTATGTCAAATTTTCAAAAGAATCCCCTACAAAAATAGTGATTTTCATCACTAGAAACCATTGTAAATACCATTATCTATTTTTAGTAACTCCATTTTGTTCAAGCCGAGGAGTCCTCGAGCTTGAGGAGTATTAGAAGTACCATCGTACCAATTTTCATAATTTTTAGACTTCGTTTGAGCCCTCAAATAAGCCCTGGAACCTAATTTTTGACTAGGCCGGACACTAGGTCTGGACAGGGCCAAAACTAGTCAAAAAACTATAAAAAGAGCTAGAGAGCTCATTTTTGGGGTTAGCTTGTTAGAGAATAGAACTTTTGTAAGAGAACTCTTTGCAACCTAAGCTTTCCATTGTTCCTCTCTTTGATCTTACTTTGTGCGCGTGTGTGTGTATGTGTGTGCATGTTTGTGTGCTTTCACTCATGCACTTGTGCCTACACTTGCTCGTGGTCTTCACGCACTTGTGCCTACACTTGCTCGTGGTCTTCATACCGGTCCTCACGTCTCCGCGGATTGACAATTAAAGGAGGTGGTGCTTACGCTTGAGCTACAGCTGTTTACTCTCAAAGTCCAAGGTAACGTGGGACATGCTTTATTTACTTATGGAAGTCAAAAGATGTCTGAGTTAGACCTATGGCATAAAAGGCTAGGTCATTTCAATGAGAGAGCTGTAAAAGAAATGTCAAGGAATGATGTGGTGCTTGGTTTGCCAAAAGTTGAATGGCAACATATGGTGTACAAGTGTGAAGCTTGTCAATTAGGTAAAGCACACAAAAATTCATACAATAAATCAGGATATAAGTATTCAAATATTCTTGAATTGATTCATATAGATGTGTGGGGTCCTTCAAGGGACTATAGCATAAATGGATCCAGATATTATGTGTTGTTTGTTGATGATGCAACCAGATGGATTACTTTATATGTAATCAATGACAAATCAGAAGTGTTCAAGACATTCAAGCATTATCATGCTTATGCAGAAAGGATTACACGACAAAAGCTCAAGAGGTTGAGATCAGATGGAGGGGGAGAGTATTTTTCTAAAGAGTTTGATGATTATTTGTGGAATGCAGGTATAAAAAGAGAAGTAACTTGCAGGTACTCTCCTCAACAAAATGGAGTTTCAGAAAGAAGAAATAGAACTCTTGTAGAGTTTGCAAGAGCAATGATGAAGGAAAAGAATTTTCCAAATTACTTATGGGCAGAAGCTATCAACACTGCAACATACCTTGTGAATAGGTTACCTTGTAAAGCTTTGGATGGAAAAACTCCTTATGAAGCATGGTGGGGTAAGAAACCTACTCTTGATCATTGTAAGGTATTTGGATGTTTAGCATATGCTTTTGTTCCTTCACAATTGAGACATAAGCTAGAACCCAAAGTAGAGAAGTATGTGTTTATTGGGTATGATGATAGATAGATGGGTTACAGATTGTGGAGTCCATCCACAAAGCAATTTCTTGTTACCAAAGATGTTACATTTGATGAGCAAAGCACATGGTATACAGGGTGTATGCAGATGTTAAAGATGCATATCCATGTATGTGTATGTGTGTATGCATGCATATGTGTGTATGCATGTGTGTGCATGCATGTATGTGTGTATGCATATATGTGTATGTGTATTATTGGGAGAGATGGATGGATACCTCAAGGAAGTGTGATGGTACTACTAAAACCTGCTTTGTACCTACCATAATACACTTAAATGTTATATAGTAGGCCCTTTTAGCTTGAAAATGACACCTAGAAAGTACATATGTACTTTGGAGTGGATGCTTGAAACAATTAAATCAAAATAGACTACTTCATGAATAGCTAGTATGACAAAACTTACTATTTTAGTCCATACACCTATTGGTTGTTTTGCTCAGAGCTCACAGTACAGTAATAATTGATGAAATTCCTTTTGCAGGAATTCAGTTAGCTTAGATAGCTAATTATTGCAAGTGGAATCATCTATAATGATAAACTATGCTCTCAGAAATAAGTTTAGCAATCCAACGCTTACCCCTGATTTTTTAGGGACTAACTAGTAGATGACTAGTGAGCACTTCGACGATGATTTCTCCTAGATTCCTAAACCAAATGACTTGCAATTTTGTTACCACAAAGTAGACTTCAATCTAGTACCCGCAAGCCAAACAGTATAAAAAATGGTTGAGTATTCATTGAGATATGACAGGAGAACATTGACTATTCTGAGAAGTCATAAGAGAGAATTAGACAGAGATGGTCAATGATCTATATGTATTATATGACATGATTGTACAAGATCATTGGCATTTTAATGATGCTCAATGATGATACACTAAGTGAGGTATGGTGTGAGCTACTCAATTCCTACAATTGATCAAGAAAAAACTCTTAATGAGGCACACACCCTTGCGGGATCTTACAAAGTCCTTTTATAAGATTTTCTTCTAAGTTTGAATTTGAACTCAAACTTGGATCCAACTAAAAGTGACTCCAATAATTTAGGAGTTATTCTCTCATTTGAAACTCATAACTAATATTCTTTCTACCTCCATGAGATATAGTCTTTTACAAGATTCTTCAAAGATTTAATTTTTTACAAATGGTAAATGATCAAATGATTACAAGCTAAGGTTCACATGCATCTCAAATGATATTTGTACAAATTGTCTTCTAAGACAAATGTGTAGGCTTGATCATTTTGCACCAACAGCTCCCCCCTCAAGCCAAACGTCTTGGCATTGTATTGCTTCATCAATCGTCTTGAATATCCTGTAGTCCAATCATAGTCTTAAACCTACAAAGTTTAGTACCATCAAGTGCTTTGGTTAACAAATCAGCACATCACATATTTGTAGATACATATGCTAGTTGAATCTCTTTGCTCAAGAGTTTCTCTCTAACATAATGATAGTGCACTTCTATATGCTTGGTTCTTGCATGATAAATGGGATTGGCTGCAAGATGCAAAGAACTAGTGTTATCACCAAAGATCATTGGTGAATGAGTGTGAAGTCCCAGAACTAAGTAGAGCAATCTAATCAAAATAGCTTCTTGTGTAGCATTTGCAAATCCCTTGTATTCAGCCTCTGTTGAAGATAGAGAAATAGTTGGTTGCTTCTTTGAAGACCATGAGATGGGCTTATCCGCTACAAAAGATAAATATCCAAAATTACTTCTTATGTCATCCTTACATCCTACCGAATCTGCATCCAAGTGCAACTTTATATCCAAATATGATGTGTATGGGAAGTAAAGACCTTGATTTTGAGTACCTTTGAGATACTTCAAAATTCTTTTAGCAGCTTCCAATTATGCATGAATTGATTCAAAACACTTATCCATATCATATGTCAATCCTTGTTAATGTTGCATATTTTAGACTTGCAACTATGCTTTGATAAGCTGCAATGTCTTCAACCAAATCACCTTCATGAGCACTCAATTTATGATTTACCTCCATAGGGGTGCTATCTACTTTTGCATTCTCCAAGTGGAACTTCTTCAACATGTCCTCCACATATTTCCTTTGAGTGATGTAGATTCCAGAGTTCGTGTATACTAACTCAATTCCAAGAAAATATTTCAAAAACCCTAGGTCACTGATCTTAAACTCTTGCATCATGTGATTTTTTATTTGTTTGATCCCATTGGCATCAGTACCTGTAAGAATAATGTCATCCACATATACACATAAATATGTCATTTCTGAATTACTCCTCTTGACAAATAGAGATGAATCTACCTTGGTAATCATGAATCCATGATCTTGAAGATAGGTTGTTAGCCTATGGTTCCATGCCCTAGGTGCTTGCGTCAAACCATAAAGAGTTTTCTTTCAATTTGCACACATGATATACCTTGTTTGGATCTTCATAGCCAGGAGGTTGAGCCATGTAAACGTCATTTGAAATCCACCCATTGAGAAAAGCATTGTTCACATCTAGTTGATACATATTCCAATTTCTAGATGCAACTACACTTACCAATACTCTGATGGTTGGCATCTTAGCCACAGGTGAAAAAGTTTCTTAATAATCTACTCCTTGGGTTCGTGCAAAACCCTTAGCCACAAGCCTAGCTTTATACCTGTTTAAGGATCCATCTCAGTTCCATTTGATTTTGTAAATCCACCAAGAACCAATTACCTTCATTGATGCTTTCTTCGATACTAACTCCCAAGTGTCATTCTCTTGGAGTGCTTCTATTTCTTCATACATAGCCTCCTTCCATTCTGCTTTGGTACTTGCTTCTTCATAAGAAGAAGGTTCTTCAAGTGATGAATCCTTAGCAAGATAAATAGAATGCTTAGTGACTAATGAAGTATCATACCCATATCATTAGGGGAAAAAGTATGCCCTGCATGGGCCTTGTAAGGAAAGAGGATTAAGAATCTTAATCAAGGTGATTAACATGGCATAGAAAACCACTAGTGGTATTAGTCAATAAAATATCATTTTTTAGCTTTCATACTTGTATTATCAAATTTTGAATTTTATAAGCCTTTGGATCCTTTGATTAGTGGCTAAGATTGAAATCTATATTATTCAAGGGAGAGAAGAATGTCAGATTGTGGGAGTTTGGAAGCACTCATGCAGGCTTTTTGCTCACTCTCTACACATCTTTTGGCCATTGGATCCACTCTCATCCAAGGGTAGCCCAGATTTGGGGCTGATTTCTTTTTGTAGAGCAATAGGAATCGTTGGATGTCGGCTTGGTCTAGTGGAGGAGCACATTTCATGCTGATCTCATTTAGGGTAGGCTTCTAAGCCATCGGATCTCGGCCTCATCCGATGGATGAGGAGAAAAGGCGCACTCATTTTGTAGGGGCTTCATTTCCACCATCAGATCTTGGAGAGATCCAATGATCTAGATTCAAAGTGCCCTTCAAGTTTGACATTCAACATCAGCCGTCAGATTGAAGGTCTTATCCAATGGCCCTTATTGAAAGGTGCCTTTTCTTTGCTCTCTTAGACCTTCTCTATTGAAAACCTTCCCAATCCAAGGGTCCAAATGGAAGGATGCCTTGATTTTTTGCAATTCAACCTCATCCATTGGATCTTTGAGCCAATCCAAGGGCTATAATGCATTTGCAAGGCTTTCAAAACCATTCAAGTGACTAAAACCACAGTTTATTGTTGGTTTTCTCCTTTTTGACCACACAAAAATAAGGGAAGCCTATGCCTAGCCTATGTGATTAAGGGACTAGACTATGGCCACCACCCTCTTCTCATTGGTCCATCACTAATCAGCCATCAAGCTAAAAGTCCCAAGGAGGGTTCATTTTTTCCCCTAATGTCTGATTGGCTTCTTACTCTCTCTTTGTGATCTCCTTAAGGTTTGGTTGGATGACACTTGTATGTCCTCCAACCTTTTCATCTTGACCTTGCCTTTTGATTTCCATGCTTTAAATTCTTCCAAATTGATGGTGTCCTCATCATTTGATTTGATGTCTTCAATTGTGCTTGGCTTCTCCTTGGTGAGGCTTGGAAATTCTTCTTCCAAGTCATATGGCAATTTGACCTTCCTGCATTCACTTTCAAACAAAGATTCATTCTCATCAAACACAACATCTCTACTGACCATAAATCCTTTGTTGGATGGATTATGAAACCTGTATCCTTTTTTATTTATATCATACCCTATGAAGATGCATTTCTCTACCTTGGGGTCTAACTTACCTCTGATTTGAGATGGAACATGCACATAAGCAAGACATCCAAATATTTTGCAATGTTCAAGTGATGGTCTCCTACCATGCCATGCCTCATAGGGGGTCATCATATCAAGGGACTTAGAAGGTAACCTGTTAATAAGATAAGTGGCAGTAGGAACACTCTCTGCCCATAAGTAATTAGGCAACTTCTTTTCATTTAGCATACATCTAGCTACTTCCACAATCAATTTGTTCCTCCTCTCTACTGCTCCACTTTTCTCAGGAGTATATCTAGCAGTGATCTCCCTTTTGATACCTATGTCCTACAAAGATGCATCAAACTCATTGGAGAAGTACTCATCTCCTCGATCTGACCTTATCCTCTTTAAAATTCTTGTACACAAGGTATCCCAAGTACACATTGATCTCTACATATCTATGTCAATGTTCTCTCACCAATGTGTCCTAATCTTTTGTGCCATATCTCTAACTCAGACAAGGTTTGATCCTTATAATTATAAAGTGCAATGTTTCTAGTGTCATCAAGCTCAAATGTAAACAATCTACTTGTTTTCTCTCCCTTTGCAATTCGCATGAATCCATGTTGGGGTTCTCAACAAAGGCTCCAAATTTATTGAACGTAACTTGCAAACCCTTTTCCACTCATCAAATTCTTTGTGATAGTAGGTACGTAAAGAACTCTGCTCAATAGATTCCTATTTCCATCAGAATTTTTTACATTTCCTACCTTGACAAATGAATGCTTGGTATCATCACCTCTTTGCACTTGGTGCTTTCCCTTGGGCTCTTTGAGATCAGAAAGGAGAGCTACATTTCTTGCTTCATGTTTGAACAACTTGAGTCAATATAGAAAAGGTGCTCATCATTCATACCTTGTTTTGAATTCATATTCATAATGAGAAGAGAATCTTCTTGATCCTCTGTATACTTGTTGAAATCTTTTCTTGATTTGTATCCTCCTTGATAATTGTTGTTGTTGTTGTTGTAGCCATGGTTGTAGCCTTGATTATGGTTGAATCTTCCTCTTGATTGTGAGTAGCCACCTCTTTGTAATCCTCTTCCTCTCTGGTTCTCGAAGTTCCTATAGCACTCATCTGTTGTATGATTAGATAGTCTACATATATTGCATGGGGAAGAGTTGAAAGGTCTCCCCCTACCTTGCTTACCTCCTCTGCCCCTTCCTCTTGAATTCCTACGTCTCCTTGCAGAGCTAGCTTGATAAGTAGCACTTTCATCTTCAACCTTTTTTCTCTTTCCTTTATCCTTAGAATTTCCTTTATCCTTAGACTTTCCTTTATCTGTATAGAGGGCAGAAGAATTGTTACCTCTTGATGGTTCACCATTTTTGTTGAGCTTTGCCTCATGGGTGAAGAGTTGTCCCATGAGAGTGGTTAGATCAAGGATTTGCATATCCATATAAAGATCCATTGTAGTTGTGAAGGATTCCCACTTATCATCTGCCTTGATGCCAGTGATTATCTGTCTTACTACTTGCTCTTCTTCAATCTCCTCTCCTATGCTTGCCAACAGATCAACTACATCCTTCACCTTTGTCACAAACTCTGAAACATTCTGCTTAGGTTGTTTCCTTTGAGTAGTAAACTCCATCAGAGTATCCCAAGTCTCTTGGGAAGTTTTGGAATTCCTAATATGAGGAAGAAGGAATTTAGAAATAGAGTTAATTAGATATGACCTGACTAAAGCATCTTTGGCATACCATGAGTTGAGTCTTTCGTGCTTCTTTCTTGTAGGTTGAACTTTGCTTCTAAATATGGGCATCTCCTCATCTCCTGATATGTATCCATTTGAGAGTTCTTCCTTGTAGATAGGTCTTCATCCTCAAAGACCATGCTGGATAATTATTCCTATCCAATTTATCAATGAAAGAAGAGAAACCATCTCCCATTTTACTGTAACTTGCTCTGATACCACTGTTGGGAGAGATGGATGGATACCTCAAGGAAGTGAGGTGGTACTACTAAAACTTGCTTTGTACCTGCCCTAATACACTTTAGAGTTATATTTAGCTTGCAAATGACACCAAGAAAGTACTTAAATACTTTGGAGTTGATGCTTGAAACAATTGAATCAAAATAGAATAGCTAGTATCACAAAACTTGTTATTTTAGTCCATACACCTGCTCCTTGTTTTGCTCAGAGCTCACACTACATTAACAATTGATGAAATTCCTTTTGGGGGAATTCAATTAGCTTAGATAGCTAATGAGTGCAAGTGGAATCATCTAAAATGATCAACCATGCTCTGAGAAATAAGTTTAGCAATCCAAAGTTTACCCCCAATTTTTTAGGGACTAACCAGTAGATGACCAGTGAGCACTTAGATGATGATTTCTACTAGATGCCTAAACCAACTGACCTGATATTTTGATAGCACAAAGAAGACTTGAAGTTAGTTTCAACAAGCCAAAGATTATAAAAAATGGTTGAGTATTCACTGAGATATGACCAGAGCAAGTTGATTGTTCTGAGAAGTCATAGCAGAGAAGTAGATAGAGATGTTCAATGATCTATATGTATTATATGACATGATCATACAAGGTCATTGGCAGAGATGCACAATGCTGATGGACTGAGTGAGCTACTCAAGTCCTACAATTGATCAAAGAAAAAACTCTCAATGAGGCACACACCCTCGAGGGATTTTACAAAGCCGTTTTATAAGATTTTCTTCTAAGTTTGAATTTGAATTCAAACTTGGCTCCAAATAAAAGTGAATCCAATAATTTGGGAGTTATTCTCTCATTTGAAACTTGTAACTTATATTCTTCCTACCTCCATGACATATAGGCTTTTACAAGATTCTTCAAAGATTTAATCTTTAACAAATGGTAAATGATCAAGTGATTACAAGCTAAGGTTCACATGTATCATCAAATGATAGTTGTACACATTGTCTTCGAAGCCAAATGTGTAGGCTTGATCATTTTGCACCAACATGTATGTGTCTGCATGTCTATTTGTGTATGTGTATGCATGTACGTGTGTGTGTATGTGTATGTGTATGTGTATGTGTATGTGTATGTGTATGTGTATGTGTATGTGTATGTGTATGTGTATGTGTATGTGTATGTGTATGTGTATGTGTATGTGTATGTGTATGTGTATGTGTATGTGTATGTGTATGTGTATGTGTATGTGTATGTGTATGTGTATGTGTATGTGTATGTGTATGTGTATGTGGATGTGTATGTGTATGTGTATGTGTATGTGTATGTGTATGTGTATGTGTATGTGGATGTGGATGTTGATGTGTATGTGTATGTGTAATGTGTATGTGTATGTGTATGTGTATGTGTATGTGTATGTGTATGTGTATGTGTATGTGTATGTGTATGTGTATGTGTATGTGTATGTGTATGTGTATGTGTATGTGTATGTGTATGTGTATGTGTATGTGTATGTGTATGTGTATGTGTATGTGTATGTGTATGTGTATGTGTATGTGTATGTGTATGTGTATGTGTATGTGTATGTGTATGTGTATGTGTATGTGTATGTGTATGTGTATGTGTATGTGTATGTGTATGTGTATGTGTATGTGTATGTGTATGTGTATGTGTATGTGTATGTGTATGTGTATGTGTATGTGTATGTGTATGTGTATGTGTATGTGTATGTGTATGTGTATGTGTATGTGTATGTGTATGTGTATGTGTATGTGTATGTGTATGTGTATGTGTATGTGTATGTGTATGTGGATGTGGATGTGTATGTGTATGTGTATGTGTATGTGTATGTGTATGTGTATGTGTATGTGAATGTGTATGTGTATGTGTATGTGTATGTGTATGTGTATGTGTATGTGTATGTGCATGTGTATGTGTATGTGTATGTGTATGTGGATGTGTATGTGTATGTGTATGTGTATGTGTATGTGTATGTGTATGTGTATGTGCATGTGTATGTGTATGTGTATGTGTATGTGTATGTGTATGTGCATGTGTATGTGCATGTGTATGTGTATGTGTATGTGTATGTGTATGTGTATGTGTATGTGTATGTGTATGTGTATGTGTATGTGCATGTGTATGTGTATGTGTATGTGTATGTGTATGTGTATGTGTATGTGTATGTGTATGTGTATGTGTATGTGTATGTGTATGTGTATGTGTATGTGTATGTGTATGTGTATGTGTATGTGCATGTGTATGTGTATGTGTATGTGTATGTGTATGTGTATGTGTATGTGTATGTGTATGTGTATATGTATGTGTATGTGTATGTGTATGTGTATGTGTATGTGTATGTGTTGGCAGCAGTCAGGGAACCGAAGGAGCCACAAGACGAAGAGAGTCAGAGGGAAGGGACAGCACAAGCAGACATGGCAGTCAAAGAAGATCTGGCAAGTAGGCCAATAATTTTCTTCATAAAGAAGCAAGTACGAGCATTCACGCAGATCTAGCACTAAGGCAACCTTTAATTTTTCAAAACCCTTACACCAATTAAAAGTGATTCTCATCACTAACAATCCCTGTAAATACCATGTTCACCTTTTTGTGGCTCCATTTTGTGCAAGCCGAGGAGTCCTTGAGCTTGAGGAGCCTTAGAACTAGTTGCTTACCAATTTTCGTAATTTTTAGATCTCATTTGAGTCGTCAAATAAGCCCTGGAACCTAATTTTTAACTACGCCGGACACTAGGTCTTGACAGGGCCAAAGCTAGTCAAAAACTATAAAAGGAGCTTGAGAGCTCAGTTTTGAGGTTAGATTGTAATTGAAACGAACTTGTAAGAGCTTTTTGAAAGTAATCTAAGAACTCCATTGCTTCTCACTCTTTGTCTTGCCGTGTGTGCGCGTGTGTGTGTATGTGTGTGCATGTTTGTGTGCTTCTCACTCACGCACTTGTGCCTCCACTTGCTCGAGGTCTTCATACCCTCCTCACGTCTTCCCGGATTGACATTAAAGGAGGTGCTACTCATCACTGAGCTACACCAAATTTTGGCGCCGTTGCCGGGGATTGAGCTTTGAGGACGAGCGTGTGATGGTAAGACGTAGATTGGAGACGTTGGCATTGTAGGTAATTTCTTTACTTTTCCTATTTTTCTCCTTCTTACCTTACCACCATCATCACCATCATCATCACCACCATCTTCCACCTCCATTTCCGTCATCGCGAAAATTTCTGTTTTTTGATTATATCACCATATCCACCTCATTTCCCTCATTTCACTTGTAAGAGAGAGCGAGAGAGCGAAATTGTGTGTTGTTTTTGCATGTTTCTTGAGCTGTCTTGCACGTACAGGCCGCATCATCGTCCCCAGCACTCTGCGCAGGTACGGAATTTGAAGTAACTGTCTGTGTGTCGCCGACCTCTGTCAATCGCGACCGACAGAAAAAACGCTCAAATTACCAAACAAAGTGCAAAACCATGATCTACAGGCCTAGAGCTTCCCAAAAATGTGTTTAGTTTTTTGAAATTCCTCAGATTTCTGTCAATCGCGATCGCTCTGTCAATCGCGATCGACAAACCACGACGGACAGACCTGTCAATCGCGATCGACACGTCAATCGCGATCGACAGCCCACGACGGCTCTGTCAATCGCGACCGACAGAGTCAACGACCGATTGACCACGACCGACGGACCATACGCGTGACACGTGTCAATCGCGATCGAGCCATCAATCGCGATCGACTCATCAATCGCGACTGACAGCCCACGACGGCTCTGTCAATCGCGACCGACACAGTCAACGATTGTTTGACCACGACGGACAGACCCTCGCGACCGACCTGTCAATCGCGATTGACGCATCAATCGCGATCGACAGAGTCAACGATTGTTTAACCACGACGGACAGACCCTCGCGACCGACCTGTCAATCGCGATCGACGCATCAATCGCGATCGACAGAGTCAACGACTGTTTGACCATGATTGACTGAATTTTCGGCCACGTGTCAATCGCGACTGACAGCCACGACAGACCTGTCAATCGCGATCGACACGTCGATCGCGACTGACCTGTCAATCGCGACCGACAGACTTTGCGAACACGTTAGAAGGGCAAATTAGGTCAAATTTTTAAGGAAAAAATAATGGTCTAAATTTTGGCCAAGTGTGGGACTAACACTAGGGTGTAGCATTGCATTACGAGGGCATGACCCAAGTAACTGGAGAATTCCTGTTTGCCTGTTAACCTAGTTTAATCCTGTTTTAGCCCCAAAACCCTGAACTGGCATAACTTTCTCATACGAAATCCGTTTGCCGTGATTTTTGTTTTGTTGGAAAGCTCGCAGGGAGTACAACAAAAACATCGACTGGCTACGATTAAATTAAGATCAGGAATATTAGATAGGGTATTTTGAAGTTGACCATACCCAGGGGGAGCAAAATTCAGGGATCTCTAGAGTTGTGTCCAAAAAAGTCATAGTGCAAATTGGTGAAGTGTTACATGAATGAAAGTGATTGGTTCTGTCTTTTGAATTTAAGTCTTGAGCTGACGGTGGGCCTTTTACAGGTCCTTTGAGAGCATCGAAGGGTACACAAAGCAAGAGTAAGTGCAGGCTTGGGAACACGCGTCCTGGGCACACCAGGGCAACAACACAAGGAAAGGAACTCAAGGTTGGAAAACCCGCAACACCCTCTGTCAATTCTTAGTTTAGGCTAAGTGCGGGTAGTGTTAGAAGTAATTCCAGGCAACGATAGGCACAAGATAAATCAAAGACTATCTAAGAAATCAAGTGCAAGTCAAGAGATAACCTGTGTGTGTGTGAACGACAACCTTAAAGGAAAAGAACCTAACGTGAAACGACCAAACTAAAGTGCGAAATTAAACTCAAGTATTCCTAACGACGTGATATCAGACAAGAGTATAAACACGATAATCAACATAAAAAGGGAATTCAGTAATTGATACAAAGGACTCAGAAATGTGGTTGTACCTGGGACAAATTGGGTTAATCAGTTAGGCATATGAACCTTAGATCAGGACGACACCTAGTAAGAGATAGACAAAGCCTTAGGTCTTCAGAGGCTAGTGTCAATCATACTGCAAGGTCTTGGGCCCAGCAGTTGAGTCACCACTCGCATTACCCTAGCTCTGATACCAGTGAATCAGAGATGTCTCAAGGCATGGACAGACCTACGGGAAGTTCAGGAGTGCCATACTTGCACAGAGTAGAAGGCCCGTACAAAATGCAGTTGGAATACCTTAGGACCAACCGATTAGGTGCCAGCATCTATGAGGACGGCCTAGGAAGATCTGTGGTACAGATTAAGAATCCTGATCAATCCATTGGATTAGAGCACCCCGCTGTCAAGTTCGAAAACGGAGCGTACTTGGACAAAGAAGGAACCATATACGTAGTCACCAATCACCCAGATAGGACGGACGAATTTGGGAATGTGATCTCAGAAGCGGACTTAGGGGACCTAGAGCAAGGAAACATGGGCACAGAACCTAGAACCCCTCGAGGCAAATCGGTTCTCACTAGGATCATCACACCAGAGTGGATTCCTCAGGATAATAAGAGCATAGATTTTCTCCTCAATCGAGAAATTGACAAAGCCTTTTGGAGGTATAAATCTGATCAGCCAACTGATATAGGAACAATCATGATCTATGAGTTTAAGGATCCTGATAGCCCGGGCAGAGTGACCTACTTAGATCACGCTTCGGAGAGGATCTTTGTGGTTACGGAAAATGATAAGCATGCTTACACTTGGAAGAGTGAATTCGTTTTCCCCCAACCAAGATCGAATGTATCCTATGGTCACCCTGGAGCTGGAACATCCCAAGCTCATGGAACTCAAAGAGACAGACATAGAGAAAGGCTGGAAGTAAGCTTTGCCAACCCAGTGGGCAGAGAAAGAACGAGGACGGAAACAAATAGAGTAGAACCTGAGATACTTAGACCTCACAGGAATCAAAGAAATGCGGATGAGTTCCCTCTACCACGACCTAGAGAGCACACAAGAACCTTGAGACCGACTCAGCTAGTTAAGTCCATGAAGAACTACTTCAATGGCACTGGAGATCCATACGATCATGTGGCTGAGTTTAGGCAAGTCCTAAGAGCTGAACAAGTGGAGGATCTATTCACGCAATACAATGCCTTTGGTCTGACCCTTAGGAACACTGCCCTGACATGGTTTCAGCCGCTAAATGAGAGGCAGTTCCGGAGCATAGACCAACTCCTAGAGGCTTTCATTATTGAATTCTCTAAGAGTGGCATAAGGCATAATACCTCCTCGCTGATTCACAGCTTCAAGCAAACCCCTCAAGAAACCGTGAGACTTGCAGGAAGAAGATTTAGGCAATACTTAGAAAGATGCCCTGTCTCGGAGCTACCCACACTAGCTAAGCAAGTGGCTTTATTCCTGGATGGATTGCTAAGTACTATATTGAGATCTTATGTGTACTTGAAGGACCCTAGGACCATAGAAGAGTGTGTACGCATGTGTATTGACATTGAGGATAACCTAGGGGAGGAGTTAGAGCTTTCCAAGATATACAAAGATTCGGATAGTGCCTCTAACATCTCTTCCACGCAATCCATATCAATCGAGGAACTTGCAGAAAAAGTAGCTCAAAAATTAGGCGTCTCTAGTAAACAAATTCCAAGATTTGCCCCAGTGAAAAGATGTTATACTTGTGGTGGCGACCACATGGCGAATGTCTGTCCTATTATGGCTCAACCCCAAGTTAATCCTAGTAGCCAGTACTGCACCATAGAACGGAGATACACAAATCACACAGTGCAAGATTGCCCATACAATAAGCAAACGGTTAGGCAACCCTACCCTCAGCCATACCCTCAGCAGGGAAGATGCCAGAACCCATACCCTCCACAACCATATGGCAGGCCACAACAACCTTATCAGCAACCATACCAAAACCAACAAAGGCCTCAGCCTGTGTTAGCTCAACAACCCCCTGCCCCAGCTAATGCGATCCCAGTAAAATATGCAGCAGCAGAAGAAAACCGGAATAGAGCTATAGTCCCTGTAACACCACTGCTTTCTGAAAGTGACCCCAGTGAACATAGCTTTGATTCTACACATGTCGATAGTCCCCATGCTTACTACATGCAATCTCCTGAGCATGGTGAGTCCTACTATAGTGAAGAACCGAGTGAACCTAGTTGGGAGTCAGATCACACAAACCTCATGTATACGAACCCCAATCCTAAGCCTCAACCTAGGCAGGTAAGACCCCCATTCCCTAGAGGACCATGCTACAGATGTCAGGGAGATCACCTCATTCGTGATTGTCCCTTACCTCCACCTACACAACCCCGGTCAGTGGCAATTCAGGGCTTTTGCCAAGAATGTGGAAAGGAGCATCTCTTACGAGATTGCCCTAAGAATCCTAATAATATGCCAAAAATCACTCCTATTAACGTTATTGGGTTGGTGGTAGACTCCACAGGAAGTGTGACGTCCACTACACCGGTACAGGTCGTGACTAGAGCTCAGGCATTGCAGCAGAACCAAGGGGTAGACCAGGATAAGAACCCAGAGGCTAGTGAACCCGAGAGCGTGACAAAGAAAAGGACTAGAGCATGGAAAGATAGTCGGGAAAGAATGAAAAGACAATGGGCTAAAAAGATGAGTGAACTTGAGGAAAGCATAAGAGAAACCAAAGCCAGGATAACTGAACTCACATCTCAAACTCCCTCTCACACTATCCCACCACCACCATTCCCATCGCCATCCGACCCGCCACCTTCCAACCCACCTCATATGATTCCACCACCCCCTAGAGTAGGATCAGTATTAGCTGATCCCACTCCTGAAGAGATAGACATGATGCTTAAAGCATATCAGGCCAGAATCCAAGAAGGGCCAAATGTCACGGATCATGACAAGTGTTATCCTAGAGCTGACCTAGAGATGGAAAGAACCAAGCTTTGCGCGAAATTGGTCGCATTGGCTCAGACTATGTTTGAAGCCAGTCGCCTTTTCAATTACTCGGGCTCAGCCAAGACGCAATTATACTTGGATGGACTTCTAGAGAAGTTGGAGGGCATAATTGCAAGATCTGCCAAGGAAGAAGAAAATCAAGAAAGAGATAACGCAAGCAAAAATATGACCCATCCCTCACCGAAAGCTTATGTGCCCAATTCCACTGAACCAGACAACCCCCCCTCCCTAGAAAGAATAGAGAAGCTGACTGCACAATCAGAAAAGGAACCAGCCTCTCAACACAAGGATAAGGCAAGTGAAAGAGTAAGCATTCTTGCTCAAGAAGCCTATGTGCCTGAAGCCTATGTGCCTAACTCTACGGAGCCAGACACATCATCTTCTATGAATCGGTTCACACCAGAATTCCTACGTGAGATTCAAGAAGACAAATGGGCTAAAGAAAGTGAAGTCCCTCCTCCCATTGAACTTGTGGATGAGGCACATGACCAATTCCCACAAGACATCCCATCCATTTATGGAGAGCAGGAGAGTACCCAATCTCAAGAAAGATTAGACTTTGAGTCTAATTCTTTACAAGAACTACCCCATTTCACAGGCCCATGGGAAGCAAGGTCCACTTGTATGAGAGCACCTACAGTCATGGTAAGAAACGAAGATTCAGTCATACCTAGGAACACAGAGGTAGTGAAGAACACCAAAGTGCAGTGCAATCTCACTTTGGAAGAGCTGCTTAAGGTTAGACCAGAAGTGTGGAAACATGTAGCCAAACAAGTACCAGAGATAGCAAAACCTCGTTCCCAGGTAGGATCACATAGGACAGTGCCAGAGATACCCTTGGATAAGATAGGAGATATGTGTGAAGGTGAAGAAGGGAACACCTATCTTCCCATTACCTACCAGGAGTACACCACCAAGGCAATTTTGGACGCAGGTGCAGGAGTTGCAATTGCCACCACTTCCCTATGGAAGCGTTGGGGCAAGCCAGCACTCAGGCCAACGAGAATGAAATTGCAGATGGCCGATGGTCATATTGAGAGACCCTTGGGATTGCTAGAAGGAATAACTCTCACCACCTGTGGTGTCGAGTTTGAGCATACATTTGCCATATGTGACTTCAGCAAAAATCATGCCTATGATATGATTTTGGGAAGACCATTTATGCGACAGTTGCAAGTGGTACAGGACTGGGGAACCAATTCTTTGTACCTGCAGCACTTAGGTGTTACGACCAAATTCAATCTTAAGGATTACTCTCATAGAGATGTACCACCTATTCAATGGAATCCCATCCATAGAGCCAAAGATGAGACTAAGTCTGTGCATTCCATAGAATCCGGATCCTCGTGGATGCATGAAGACACCCATTTATGGATGTGTAAGGTAGCAGTAGAAGAAGAGAAGAGAGAGAAAGCCAGAGAGGTAGGTGCAAAAGAAAACCATAGATCAATTCAAGACCCAGCCTATGCACCTGTAGTCTTTCCTGATGAGGAATTTGAACCCCATGGCTGGGCAGAAATCCTAGCAACAATGGACGTAGCCATCAATGAAGAACAATGGACACCTCACTGTGATGAGGATGGCTATGACATTTCAGTCTTCTCCATAGAGCCAATCATGGGAGAGGCAGTTCTAGAAGAATGCGAACCTAGCCCTGATGCATTTGAGGATGCAAGTGACTCCAATCTAGAGTCAATCATTATGGACCCACCATTTGCATCAGATGAAGAATACTTCCATGAAGTAGAATTTCAACCCCAGAGGCATGGAGAGCTTACAAATGATGTGAGATTAGCGACACATGTGACCCCAAAGGAAGAAGGGAAGAAATGAAAGAAGAGAGAAGTCTCACCCGAAGAGGAAGAATCTTTGTTTGAGGTCCCAGAAAATTTTAAGAAATATGAGATAGATGACAGAAGAGTCACGATCAGAATGCCTAAACGAGAGGCACAATCAGGAGAGGCCTATGATAACAAAGAAACCACCAAGAAAATAGTAGTGGCCCTAGAAGAAGGAGAGGAGAGATGTACGTACATAGGCCATGACCTAACAGAAGAAGAAGAGCATGCGTTAATAGCCTTGCTAAGGGAATACAGAGATGTATTCGCTTGGAGTTACAAGGATTTGAAAGGTGTTGACCCTGACATATGCTCACACACCATCCCCATGACTTCAGACGCCAAACCCTGTAAGCAAAAGCCCTACACATATAACGATAATTACGCCGCTAAGATCAAAGAGGAGATAGATAGACTGGTCGAAGCTGGATTTATCTATGAAATTGAGCACACTGAGTGGGTATCCCCCATCGTAGTGGTGCCCAAGAAGAATGGCAAGCTGCGTGTATGCATTAACTTAAAGAAGGTCAATGCAGCCACAATCCGAGATAACTATCCACTTCCCATCACAGAACATCTCTTAGAAAGAGTGGCAGGCAAGGAAGTGTATAGCTTCCTTGATGGATTTTCGGGCTACAATCAAGTAGCCAATAGCTCCAGAAGGTCAGCATAAGACGGCTTTTGCCACAGAGTGGGGTATATTTGCTTTTCGGGTAATGCCATTTGGGCTTACCAATGCACCAGCTACCTTCCAGAGACTAATGTGCCATGTGTTTAAGGAGTTCCTGAGGAAGAACTTAGAAGTCTATGTTGATGATCTTTGTGCTCATTCCAACATTAGACAAACCCATATTCCTGAACTCAGACAAATCTTTGACAAATGTAGAGAATATCAAGTCTGCCTGAACCCAGAAAAGTGCGTCTTTATGGTCAGGCAAGGCAAGATTCTAGGACACATAGTGTCAAAGAATGGCATATCCACTGATGAAGCAAAAGTGAGAGCCATAGCAGAGCTACCTAGGCCAAGGAATGTCAAGGAAGTACAAGCTTTCATGGGGCATTGTGGTTACTACCGCCGGTTCATTCACATGTATGCCGTCATTGCAAAGCCCATGTACGGACTTCTGACAAACTTTGAATGGACTGAGGAATGTGAGAATTCCTTCAATGAGCTTAAATGAAGATTATGTTCAGCACCAATCTTAACCACACCGGATTGGAATAAGCCTTTCCATGTTCATGTGGATGCATCCAATTATGCCATTGGATGTGTGCTTGCTCAACCTACTGGTGAAGGTAATATGGATCTTCCAATTGCCTATGCCAGTAGACAATTGAATGCAGCTGAACGGAATTACACCACTACTGAGAGAGAAGGCTTAGGCATGGTATATGCAGTTAAGAAATTTAGACACTATTTGCTTGCAAATAAGTTTAAATTTTTTACGGATCATCAGGCATTGCTATACCTCGTAAACAAGCCATGCAATACAGGAAGATTAGTGAGATGGTTTCTCTTGCTAATGGAATATGATTTTGAGGTTGTGGTAAGAAAAGAGAGGACTCATTTAAGAGCAGATCATCTCTCTAGGCTCACATCGGGAGAAGCCCCACAAGGAGTATCAGATGACCTTCCTGATGCTTACTTGTTTAATTTGGAAGTTGTACCGCAGTGGGCTAAGCCATTGGTACTAGTATTGACATACGGGCCTAACCATCCTGTAGTAAACACGCAAAGTAGAGAGGTTGTGAAAGCCCAAAAGTACCACATCATGGCAGGAAGCATGTACAAGCACACAGATCAAGGAATCTTGGCTTGTTGTGTGGAAGAGGACGAGTACAATAAATGGTTGCAATTAGCACATGTAGGTGCGTTAGAGCAACACTACTCAAAGCAACAAACCTTACAGACACTAAGGAGATTCGGAGTACATTGGCCAACTATGGAAGCTGATGTCCAAAGGTGGTGCAAGGAATGCCCAATCTGTTGCACTAAACCACCTGTGGAACATGCCACTCTTTATCAAGTGTCCATAGTGCCAAATTGGAGTGAACCACTAGTATCCTTCCTGAGGATGAAAACATTCCCTCCAGATATGACCTTGGCTAGGAAAAGGAGTTTAGAACAAGAAGCCCAGGATTACTCACTCATTGGTGATAATCTATATAAGCGTGGTAAAGATGGTTACCTAAGGCTATGTGTCCATGAAAGTGAATATCTCAAGCTTGGAAACTGCTCACCAAGGTGTAGCAGGAGGACACTTTGGACCAGATTGGGTGATCAAGGCAATACTATTTGCGGGCTTCTGGTGGCCAACCCTTCAGATGGATGCACATATCTATGTGAAACGATGTGATGTCTATCAGAGAACTCCGTATCCTATACGTAAAGATGAGATGCCACTGAAACCTATGATGGGTGGACGTGCATTCTCTAAGTGGGGAATAGACTTCGTAAGTCCTATTAATCCCCCAGCTAAGGGTTCCTATGCGGAATATATCATTTTTGCAACAGACTATCTAACTAAGTGGGTAGAGGTAAAAGCCACAACGAAGAACGATGCTCAAACAACTGCTAAATTCTTGTTTGAAAATGTATTCACTAGATACGGGCTACCTATAGAGCTAGTTAGTGATAGAGGTACTCATTTCTTAAATGAGGTTATTGAAAATCTGCTCCAAGAATTCTTGGTAATACATAAGAAGTCTGCCCCCTATCACCCTCAAGCAAATGGCCAGGCTGAGAGCACCAACAAGATCTTATGCAATGTATTGACGAAATTAGTGAACAATAAACGCTCTGATTGGGACAAACAGCTACACCATGCTGTTTGGGCATACCGAGTTGCCTACAAAACGGTACTCCAAGCCACTCCCTTTCAAATGGTGTTTGGTCAAAATGTTGTGCTACCTTTAGTCTTTTTGATACCTACATTGAAAGTGGCACAAGAGCATGAATGGACGGGTCATGAACTCTCCTCTAGACTTTTTGACCTTGAACGATTAGGAGAAACAAGACTGAGAGCAGCTGCAGGGATATATGCAGCTAAGAAACGACAAAAGGCATACTTTGATGCCCATGTTAAGGATAAAGGTTTAAAGGCAGGCGACTTAGTTTTAGTCTACACATTGAAGCAACATGCAAGGAAGCTAGAAAAGAGAGGCTACGGACCTATGATCATCAACAGGATTTCCACGAGTGGAGCAGTACAACTAGCCACCTTAGAGGGTGATGTTCTCCCAAACTATATTAGCGGATGCAGATTCAAGTTGTATCAGGAACCCCTCACGGAGGAAATGCTAAGTCGACTCAACACTGCTAAGAAACGCAAAGAGGAAGAAAAGCGAATTCGAAAGGAAGCTCAAGCAGAAGCCCTAGAGCGCATACAAAGAATGAAATTAAGAAGACAAGGTAGAGAGCACCCTAGGCACGATGCATATGCAGATCAAAGATATGACGTGGCTATGTGTGAAGTTTCAGGTGTAAGCTCACATAAGATAACCGATCGACGTCCTTTCATAACCTTAGATATAGGACAAGGAAAGAGTGCAAGGACTGTAAGAGCCTTGATTGACTCAGGTGCAGCCACTAGTGCTGTTAAATTGTCTTACTGTCAAGAGTTGCAATTAACTGTCAATCCTGTGGAAGCATATGTCATAGGATTGGGAGGTGTGGAAACCCCTTGCATGGGCGAGGTGGAACTTCCCCTCTATATTCGTGATGAGGCAATGACAGTTAAAGTACTAGTATGTCAAGATGAGGACCTCACGGAACCCCTTGTCTTGGGTCAAGACTGGATCTATGAACAAGCAGTCAACTTAAACCTAAGAAGTGGACTTCTTCAGGTATGGGTGAATCAAACTAGAATTACAATTGAGTTAAATAATGGAGCACTCAAGGAACTAGAAAAGACACGGACTCCTGGTCCCTCCAAGGGTACACATGAAGTTGACCATGCTGTTCTTGTCCAAGGCTATGTGATGCAGAAGAATGAAGATCTCAAAAAAGGAGTCAGAACCACAATGGAACTCCCTTCTTTTTCAAAGGCCAGAAGGAGGCAGCAACTAAGGGCAGATCAATCACTGAAGACTCTCCGGGCGAGAGACCAAAAGAACGCGCGAAGCAGAACAACTCAGCCGGTGAGACAAATGTGGGTGCGAAAAGACGAGCTGCCGATCGTAACGAAGTCGCAACAACGGTCTCAACTTCCTATTAGTAATCAATGACGTGATGCTAATAAGAAGACTCCTAAAACCTCTGTTGAGAAAGTGAAATCCATTTGGGTACCCAAGAAGTCGATGAAGGTTGACCCACAATCAAGACAAATTTGGGTGCCTAAGGCTTGCTTGCGGGCTCAACTAATCCCACACAATTCACATCATACACGACAGGGTTCACTCTCATTGGTTCAGTGATGTTGCTGGACCATTGGGTGATGGAACCTATTTCTGGGAAGCTGAATTGGAGTTTAATGGTAAATGGGGATGTTACCATTTTTTCACACGCGAGTTTGAGAGCTATCAAAATGCCGAAGTCATGCGTTCAGTATGGACCAAAGCCGGCTTGGACAGTTATTTCAGGGCCCACTTACCAAAGCCGGATTTCTTACGTTGTTCTTATCTTATCAGTACCATCACTCCAAGTAGGGCCAAGGGAGGCGACAGCACCTTTGTGTTACCCTCACTGCTGCCGGGCCATGAACTTAAAAGATTCAAGCTGACCCTCAATCTGGTACGAGAAGCATTGGGCATGTATGGTATGCACATCCCCACTGAAAAGGAAACAATGGTTCCAGGCAGAATGAAACATAAAGATCTCAATAAGCTGAAGGATATGGTAGCAATGACACCGACCATCGCTCTGCACCTACGGACCGTCATGCAGCATTTTGCTTTCCCCGCCCAGGAAAGATTCACCATGCCCCCAAAGAAAATATGGTTTAGCTTGTATCTGGCAGAGACAGAAAGCCTCCCCATCAACGTACCACATTGGATCATAGATCAGATTCACCTAGCCCATCAAAGGTGGAACAAGAAGCAGAAGTATGTGCTTCACGGATGTTGTGCTCTAACCAAGATAATCTACCGATGTCTTGCCTATGACGTGCCTATTCAGCGGGCACTCATATGGCCCCGGGCCCAGGAATTCCAGAGAAGGCTATCAGCGGCAGGTCCCCCATCAAAGAAGATGAGAGGGGGAGTCCAATTACCCTGCGCTCAACCAAGGGGAGCCACCACTACACCAGAAATTACCCCTCCCCAGACACGACGCATTAGGCCATTCACCATCCGGCTACCAAGACCAAGTACAGAGGGATCCAATCTGGTATTTCCACCCGTCCCATCAGATTTGGAATTTCCACAGGGCTTTACTCTCAATGATCTCACTGACGAAGAAGTGGCTAGACTAATCTACGACTCTAATCTCGAGACAGAAACAGAGCGAGCTCAGGAACCACAACCCCATACAACAACATCAGCCCCCACCCAACCACAAGTTGTAGAAGTCGACGTCGAGGAACAAGAGACCGAACAAGAGGAAGAAGCCTACGAGGAACAAGAGTATGACGAACTTTCAGAGTTAGCAAGTGCCCTTGCGTATTCGGCACAAATAAAAAGACTATATCGAACCATGCAGCTAGTTCAAGAACAGCATAAAATGTCACTTGAAGCAGGCAAAAAACTCATGAACCAATTGCTAGCGGAGGAAGGCATGGACGATATGTTCATTGAGTCCATAAACCTACATGCCGATGCAGTAGGATTGGATGAGGCCATTCATGAGGCAATGGCCTACATTCACCGATTTGAGAAAAGAGTTCCCGCTCGTCCCATGAGGTCCGAGAAACAAATTCATATCAATGTATCAGCACCAAGAGAGACAACGCAAGCATACGAACATCAGGAAGCACCACTGTCACCACCCTCCCCACCTCTCAGTACACAACTCACTCCACCACATGACACTAGCACCACCACGTCCACTACCACCACAATCGTCATGGGAATTCCACTCTCTCCGGGAATCCAATTCGGGGGAGTCACCATGCCCACTTTCACCACTCTCTTCACTAACGTCACATCCACCCCACCCACGATCCCCATCTACACAGTCACTCAAACAGTTGACACTATGGAAACATCTCCTGCCACTGCACCGCTCCCTCCCCCCATGCCACCTCCATCTCCCATACCCCCTCCACCCACATCTCCACTTGCATCCACATCATTCACCACTCCCTTTCCCGCTCCCATTCCCCCTGCATCTTCACCCCTACCTGCATCATTTAATGTAAATAGTATATTTCTAGCGTTAAATCAATGTGTATATCAGCTTCAGAATGAGTACAGAGCTCTGGACGGCCGGTATCAACAACTGACAACACATCACCAGAACTTACAAAGGCAATTTAAAATTCTGGAAGAGGAAAATGCAGATTTGAATCAACGTTATACAACGCTTGAGCAGGCTCACCAAACACTATTGGAGGCACCCCAACCATCGACAGAATCAGGCATCAAACAACTAGAAGCCTTGCTCGAAGTATACCAGGCCAATAACCTACGAGTCAGACGTAACTTGGCGCTACTCAGGAAACATATGGCCACAGCACTGGAAGAGAACAAGAGACTGCAAAAACAAAATGAAGAGAATCTGGAAGCAGCAATGGAAGGCCCTCCCCACGAGATAGATCCAGAGCAGTTCAAAGCAGTTCCCACGGAGACGATGAAAACCATTTTGGAAAGCTATGCTGATCTCCTGGAAGCCCATGATGACTTGGAAAGAGAACGTGACACACTACAGAGCAGACTTAAGGAACAGGAAGAACAACCGAAGAGTGTCCCATCAACCTCTACCTCAGACGAAGTAAAGGCCTTAACTGAGCAGGTAGCAGAACTATAAAAGAGGTTACTGACATACGAGAGGCAGCCCTCTCCAGTGGTAGAACCAGAGCCAGAAGAGTTGGTCCCTATTGAGGTAGATGATTCGTACGAAGAACCGTATGTTCCTATGTCAATGCCTGGCGGGCAACAAACCTCATAAGGATTAGACACCTTGGAAGTGGAAGCACCCGAGTGGCTTCAGACACTTGAAAGGACAGCGAACACCCACGAAGAACGTGTGGCCATTCAGATCCAATCACTAGCGAACCTAGAAGAAACTGTCATAAAGTCAGAATATTTCAGAAGCATGTCTCATCATAGATGGATCGGCACCAATAATGACCAATATGTGCCATACTGCATACTGTTGGCCGATTACAACGCCGAGATTCAATGACGATGCGGCAGGTCTCCCACATTCGCTACACAATTTGGTCCAGATGATATACCGGAAAGTGCTAAGCATGGGTCCATCCATCAACCCACCTGGAGGATCAGGCTTTTGGAAACATATCCTGAAATGGTCCGAACCTGGAATAATATGCCGTTGTTTATTAAATATAATCCTTGTTACATTCCAGTTCTTCGAAGACGCACCTGGCCTGAATTCACTATTGCCGTCAGAGACATCAAAGCCTGCGCAAAATGGTTAAATTACGTTTATCTAGCACCTCCACGAGGACCCCCCATGGTGAACTACATGATTTCTACAATCCGTCACTGGAGCATTCGGCTACGCAATAATCCCGATGTGATGGCCCAGATGTGTATGAAAATATTTGAATTAATGCTGATCACTTTCAGGACGTTTAAGAACATTAAGGACCCTCACTTCTCAGGAGCAGGCTTCGTGACAGGAAACCAGGATCTGGTGTACGATATGAGTACCACCCCATCAATTGAAGTAATCTATGCTTGGCATGCCAGAATCAAGTACCTCCCAGCCTGCTTTAAACAGACATTTGAGGAGATGTTCATCACAGGATTCTGGGAATATCACTCCAAAATCTTTATACCCAGACCATCACATCTCCTCCAATTATTTGCTGTGGAGAGAACTATTTACTCAGAACAATTGAGGGTGCCTCATCCAGATGTTCCCGGACCTGTGAATTGGGATGATTTGCTCACCGATCTAGCACGCGGCTTGCGACTCGAAGAACACCACCTAGCCTCCGATGTCGTCCAATATTATGTTCAAAAATACTCTAGACAAGGGTCTGTCAGGGGCGACAGACGCGAGAGTGGGGGGGGGGTGTTGGCAGCAGTCAGGGAACCGAAGGAGCCACAAGACGAAGAGAGTCAGAGCGAAGGGACAGCACAAGCAGACATGGCAGTCAAAGAAGATCTGGCAAGTAGGCCAATAATTTTCTTCATAAAGAAGCAAGTACGAGCATTCACGCAGATCTAGCACTAAGGCAACCTTTAATTTTTCAAAACCCTTACACCAATTAAAAGTGATTCTCATCACTAACAATCCCTGTAAATACCATTTTCACCTTTTTGTGGCTCCATTTTGTGCAAGCCGAGGAGTCCTTGAGCTTGAGGAGCCTTAGAAGTAGTTGCTTACCAATTTTCGTAATTTTTAGATCTCATTTGAGCCCTCAAATAAGCCCTGGAACCTAATTTTTAACTAGGCCGGACACTAGGTCTGGACAGGGCCAAAGCTAGTCAAAAACTATAAAAGGAGCTAGAGAGCTCATTTTTGAGGTTAGATTGTAATTGAAACGAACTTGTAAGAGCTTTTTGAAAGTAATCTAAGAACTCCATTGCTTCTCACTCTTTGTCTTGCCGTGTGTGCGCGTGTGTGTGTATGTGTGTGCATGTTTGTGTGCTTCTCACTCACGCACTTGTGCCTCCACTTGCTCGAGGTCTTCATACCATCCTCAGGTCTTCCCGGATTGACATTAAAGGAGGTGCTACTCATCACTTAGCTACAGTATGTGTATGTGTATTGTTAAATGCGAAACTAACCGTCAAAGACGCGTTTAAACATCTATTCGGGTTCTTGGGAGTGGAAGGGGTCTGTTAAACAGAGGCCCTATGCTTGATTTTCCCAAATAATCACTTTACACACAGCAATATACTAATGCTCAAGAACTCTATCAAGAATTTGTTTACACTTCACAATCTTTCTATCTGTAATCGGACTCTTCCAAAACTTATCGAACACACTCTAGTAAGGCGCTCTCAACATACAGCACCAGACTATTCAGTATCGTAATACAGAATTACTTGATTAACTCAAGAATTGTCTCGAACACAAACTACTGTAACAATAGAGACAATAATAGTGACTCAATCTTTACCAAACAGGTGCAGATAATCAAACAGAACAGAAGACGTAGAACGATTCAGAATTCTCAAACACACAGTACTTAAACTGTCATTACTAGAGTATGGACTTCATCAAACAACTTAGAGAACATCATCAAGACAGAGAGACACCACAGTACACATAATTATCAGAACAATCACAATGGAAACTTCGCAAAACGTCTCGCCCATACAAACAGTCTGGCGATCTTATGGACTTCCCGAAGCGTTTCTTTTCATTGATTTATATAAAGATTACCAACATCTTTGTAACAACCTTTTGTTCGTGCGCAATATGAAAAGATTCAGTCCTTACAATTGCCAATCCAGCGGCCGACTAACACTGGCACGCATGGTGGACTCGAACCCGCAGGTTTACAACAATTATGGTTCATTTACAATGCCTTCTAAATACATAGATCGGGCTAATCTAAAAGTTCGGGAAATTTTCTTCTTTAAGGCCTCTAACATCTGTTCCAAAATATCTGGTTTATGAGTTGGGCATCTGTTCGTACAGAACTTAAAGAAATGACTCCGGTCATCAAAACTTCTGCTTGCGCCTACAGAAAAGCTTCTTGTAGAAAATCATTTGATAGGGCCGCATCACGAGTTACCTTCATATCTGCAATCTGCTTATTTATTTGAGCTAATCTTTCTTTCTGAGCATCGAGTTGGTTCTCTCTTCTTTCTATCTCCTGATTCTAAAACTGGATTGTCCTAGAATAGGCATCCCTTTCTCTTCGAACATCTGTTATCACCTTCTGTAGTTGAGCTTCCACGGTCAATTTGCGTTTGAGAATATTGTTTACTTCTCTTAAGTCCATTTTGCATCTCTGGAGTTCTTCATCAGTCTTCATAGCCAGATCGTGCATCTCTTTCCCTTTGTTGACCACTTCTTCTAACTGTACTCTGGTTTCTTTTAATAAATTTCCTATTGCTATTCGGGCATCCTCTTTATCTTGGACTATCTGCTTCAACTTGACTAATTCTGCATCTGCAACACTTAGTAATTCATCTTTCTCTTGGACTGCTGCCAGTGCCGCATTACGTTGTCTGGTAATTGTTCGTGTTCTACAAGTCTGGCCTGCAACTCCTTAATTCGTTCGTTTAAAGCGTGATTTTCTGCCTTGACTACCTGTAATTCTTTCTCGAGAGGAGTAATGCCTGCCTCGAGCACATCAACTTTGTGTTGAAAGTCGTCGCGGATGTTATCAGTCACTTGCTTCATTTCTGCACGTAGTTGTTGTGATAGCTGGATCAGCATTTGACCCATGGATGCTAACTCAAAAAACAAGGGAATTGAAGGAATTGGAGCTTTAGAACGGGGTTGAGATGAAGAAGTGGTGAGGAGCTACTAGGAATTCGGTGGAGAATAATTCGGTGAAGAGGAAGATGAGTCGGATGCGTCAGGTACAATGGGTGGAATGGGAATAAGAGGGTTGAGTGGAGGTTCAGGTGGAGGAGTGGGAAGAACAGAGTTAGTTTTGGTTACCTTTTCGGTGGTTTGTTTCGTAATGTCATCAGGTTCTGCAACTGTAGATTCTTTAATCAGTTCTTCGAAAATTTCTTTAATGATAGGTTGCTCCTCTTCTGGCTTGTCCTGTTCGTCTTGTTGCTGAGATCCGATTTTAGAAGAACTTGCTGCCGAATCAGCAGTGCTATCCTGCTCTTGTTGCTGCTTGGGAGATGACTACACTGAGTCATTATTCATTGATGTTGCTGTATCGTGAAAGGTTTCTTCTTCCTGTCCTTCTTCTTCTTTGTCATCTGCTTTATTTCCTGCGGCTGAACCCTGTACTTCACTATCGGATGAACTTATTCTGAGTCTTTTCCGATGGAGGAGATGGAAAATCTCTTCCTTCATCATCATCTTCATCATCTTCTAATAACTGTGCAGACTCTTCATGGTGTAGTATCGGACCTTAGGGTGGTGGTTGTGCTGCTTGAATTGCCGAAAAAAGGAAACTGAGAATATGCGGCAACCTTGATCGTGGCATATCTCCCTTGTTGACCTATTTGATAATTGAAACGCATTCTCTGTGAATGCGGCGGAAGAAATACGAAGCAAAGTTGACAGGTTCTCGAGCAGCTAAATCTATAGCGGAGTAAAAGGGACGAGATATTCCATATGTGCGCTTTTGGAGATTCAAAATGGCAACTAAAAATTGGAGTGCTGATCTTTCAGGCTCGGGGCGAGAGAGGATTGCATATTCATTGGATGAGTGTCTAGGGAATAATTGGTTCATGGTGGCTATTGGCAGATTAGGGTCATTCTCCCTACCTTGTAGAGAGAGCCAGAATGCATCAGAGAAAGTCTGGAGAGTGATTACGGTACGGGATGGTAGGGAAGTGATAGGCCACCTCTACTCTGTAGCAAGTGTGGTAGTGATGGCAGCGATGATTTGGGCATAGAAAGGGTGGCAATCCACTAAATGCCAAGGCAATTCAACAAAATTGACTAACCCACGGATGCGCAGGAACTCACCTACATCAGTAGGGAGTCCCTCACGGAAGGCGGCGAAGTTTGCTAGAGCTTCCAGGATGCACAAACAATCGCAAGCACAAGAACACAAAGCGCAGGGTATACAGAGAGCACAAGCACACAAATCACGCAAACACAATAGCGATTAACAGCGAAACGAAAAAGGTTAAGTAGATACTGGATATCGAGAAGCAATTAAATTCGTTAATCATCGCGCGATATTGAGATGATAACTTCATAACTTCGGTGTGCATGCAGGGGCAGAACGATAATGCAGGGCGGCTGTTGAGTATAATTAGGTATCAAAACGAGGATATTTACAGACTTATTTTATTAAGCACGCAAAAACAAAAAAAAAGAAAATAAATAACACAAAAAAACGAAGAACACATCAGCGAGAGTCAGATGCTTCATGATACGGACGCAGCTTTGAACCATTGATGACTTTCGGAAGAGGAATTCTAGTCAAAGTAGTCAATCAAAAAGTAGCTAGGCCCACTTATTCAGTAATCCGGTAAGGACCAAACCATCGTAACTTGAATTTTCCAGCAGAACGATTTGATTTTGCATTATAAAACAACACAAGTTGTCCTACCGAAAAAATTGGCATTTTAAGATAGCGATCATGTGTGCGAGCTTGCCGTAGCTGGACTTCTTGAAGAGTCAGAAAACTTGTCCATCGATGCTCATCTAGTTCTCTGAGTGTATCCAACTGAAATGGTAAAGAATCTTCCGGTATCAATTTCTGAGTGATGGCCACACGTAAACTTGGCACAACGATCTCCATGGGTGCTATGGCTTCCAAACCATAAGCCAATTTGAAAGGGGTTAATCCTGTTGCTACCTTGTATGTAGTCCAGTATGCCCATAATACTGCAAGTAACAACTGATCCCATCTTTCTGATTATTCTAGAATCAGTTTTCGAAGCATATTCAACAAGGATTTGTTTGTACTTTCATCCAAACCATTAGCACGAGGATAATAAGGAAAACTGAATTTATGCATAATCTGAAAAAGAGTATTTCATTAAATTGTTAACAAAATGTGTGCCTTGATCTATCACAAGCTCCAGAGGTAAGCCAAAACGTGGAAAAACATCCTTCATTAAACACTTTGCTCCTGAAACAGCTATGGCCGACCGTAAGGCCCAAGCTTCTGCCCATCTGGTAGCATAATCTGTACATGTCAGAATGTAGCGGTTAGTACTGAGTATTGCTAGAGGTGTAATAGGTCAAATAAAATCAAGACCCCACTTCTCCAAAGGTTCTAAAGGTAAGATAGGTTGTAGAGGGAAGAAGTGGCGTTGTAACGGTTGTCCAGATCTTTGACAATTGTCACAGTTTTTGACAAACTAAGATACATCCCTGTACATAGTAGGCCACCAAAGTCCACTTTGCAGAATTTTCCAGTGCGTAATTTGCTGCAAAATGTCCACCGGAAAGAATTGAGTGAGCCAAAGTAATGAGTGAGTTAACTTCATGTGGAGGAATACAACGAAGTAAAATTCCAGTGTGATCCATATAGTATAATTCCCCAGCAAGCAACCAGAATCTGCGACTATACACTGCAATCTTCCTATGCATTGCAAGAGAGGTCTAAGCAGGAATACATCCATCAGTGAGAAAAGTTAATATCTGATCATAATATGTAGATGGCATGGGTGGTTGTGCAGATTCATCATTAGTTGGTTCAGTAACATAAATCGCCGATATGGTGTCATCTACAGCGATCGGAGCTTCACCGGAATCTAAGCGAGAGAGAAAATCTGCTAATGCATGTGAACTGCCGGGCCGATGAATCACTTCCTAATCAAACTCTTGTAAAAGCAGAACCCAACGCGCTAATCGACCACCTAAATGCTGTTGCCGTACCAGATAAACAAGTGCAGCATGATCTACATGAAAAGTAAATTTGCGGCCAAGTAAATAATGCCTGAAATTTCTTTACAGAATATACTAAACCCAGACATTCTCTTTCAGTTACAGAGTAATTCTTTTCAGCAGGAGCAAGCCTTCGACTTGCATAGTAAACGGGTCTGAACCACTTATCAGTTTGTTGCATTAACACACTTCGAATGGCTATATCTGATGCGTCTACGAAAACATGAAATGGACGTTCCCAATCAGGTGGTTGTAAAATTGGGACCTGCGTTAATAAACATTTTAGACGATCAAATGCAGTTTGACATTCATGATTCCAATCAAACTGTTTAGGAGTACTCGTGATTAAACGATTGAGTGGAATGGCTAAATGAGCGAGCCACCGTAAATGACGACCATGCCAACGGACTTGACCCATAAATCTCATCACTTCTTTCGACGTAGTAGGCACAGGTGCTTCTAACACAGCTGCAATTTTATCTGGATCCACTTGGATACCTTGTGCAGATACAATGTGACCAAGTAACTTACCGCAAGAGACCGCAAACACAAATTTGTTTGGGTTCAAGCAGAGTCTGTATTCTCTGCATTTCTCAAAACAACACCGTAAATGATACATGTGTTTTACCATCTGACGGAATAAAGAAAAATCATCTAGATAAAGTTGCATAAAGGAAGTGAGATAGGGTGAGAATATTTCTTGCATACATTGTTGGAAAGTGCTAGGAGCATTGCGTAATCCAAACCACATAACTGTACAAGCAAAAACACCCCAATTGGTAATGAATGTTGTTTTTGGTATATCTTGTTCAGCCATTCTGACTTGATTATACCCACTGTATCCATCTAAGAATGAGTACATTTCATGTCCTGCTACTCTGTCAAGCATCGTGTCAAGAAATGGAAGAGGAAACGGATCACGCACTGTAGATGCATTCAGCTTCCGGTAATCCACACATGTCATTAGGAAAAAGGGTGAACCCTGCATGGGCCTTGTAAGGATCCCTAATTTTCAGGGATTAAGCCTCATTCTGCTGTTGTCTAAGGGGACAAAGTGCATTTAATAGGGCACTTTTTAGTAGGCTGGAGTAGGCTTTTTTTAAGGCTTACTAGGCTCCTCTCTCTCTTCTTTTAGAGAGAGAGAAAGGGAATCTACTTTCCACATCATCAAACTCGAGCATGTATGGGAATAAAAAAATGATTTTTTTTTAAAGTCTCAATTTCAGTGTTTATTTACTTGAAAGGGCTCATTTTTTAATATATATGTCAGAAGTGACCTTTTTTGAGTTTAGTTTTTAATTTTCCTTTTGAAAAAGCAATATTTTTAAAATCCCTCCAAAAGTAGAGTGTCACATCATCAAATCCGTAACTACTCTTCACCCAAAAAATGACTTTTTCAAAATTTCAACATTTTTGGCTATTCTCAGTGGAAAAACACACTGTGACCCATCCTCATCCAAGAAAACAAACTTTTCTTGAGAAAATCATGCTCTAGCATCTCTTCCAAACAAATTTCTGGTCTCTTTCTCAGTATTGTTTAATTGTTGGAAAAGATGGTGTTGACACCTATTACAAACCTCACATTAGGACGTCCTCATGCCCCAGCATCAACAAGTATCCATGTTCCTGTGCCCAGAGAGTTTGCTCCAAATACACAATGCAACAATGATGTGAACTCTCAAAATGAGCGTCGTGAAGCTGGAGAAAAGAATATTGATCTTTGGACTCATGGTTCATTATACTCTCCTGATCCAATGTCTTCTTACCATCCAACATTCCATAACCTCTCAACTTTACTTCAGTTCATCGGTGCCGGTAAAGCTGGGCTCTTAGGTTATTGTCAACGATTATCTACACATTCAACTGCCATTACTAAGTATTGGATTCAACAATATCAACTAAATCATACAAGGTTGGTCACTTTTGAAAGCACAATCATATCTTTACAAGAAAAGCTTGCAGAGCTTGAAAAGCATATGGAAGAAAAGGAGAGAACAATTGAGAAATTTAAAAACACTGTCCAACACTTGAGAGAGACTCCACTTGGGATGCGACGTAGGAGACGATCATTAACATCCTTTGACTCTCTTTCAATTGGTGGTGGAGCACGCAAACGACGAGTTTTTGCAATAAGGTTTGGCTTGTATTTGTTTCTCTTTTTGGAAGACTTTTATATGTATATATATATATATATATTTTTCTTGTTATGTAGGTCATTTGTTGAAGATGTTAATGCATCATCAACAACAGAGGATCAATTCAAGTTATTAAATTCTTGTTTGACCAACAAGCAGGTGGTTAGTATTTTGGAGTCACGGATAGGAAACCTTATCAAGAAGAAAGTGATTAAAGATTTCACAAAAAAGTTACAAGATATTATCACTCCTAGAGACGTGCAGATGGTATGTGATGAAGCAGGAATTAGTACTAAAGGATACAGTGCATTGTAAACCTTTTGAAGCATTCATTAGAAAGAGAAGGTATTTTACAGAATATGTTTCCATCTCCTTACAAGGTATCGCTAAAGAAGTCAATGTCCAATGAAGATATAACTAGTATTCTTGGAAACTACTTATATATAGAGGATATTATGCCTATGTCTATTTATCATTTATCTACATCCAAAAAAGAGTTGAAAAGCGCAGTTGGAAATGGATTTCCTTACACAAAGTACAACAACATATTCGTGGATTTGGAGAGGCTTCAACAGGCAATGGTTCAATTTTACAAATCTACTATACCAGGTATGTGCACTATTGTTACCTTGATATACATTGTATTTTGATGTTATAAAGATTTTGCTAATTTATGCAGATTGTAATACCAAATTACAGTTTATATTGAAGTTAGATGAATGCCAGATTATAAAGGGACGACGAATGGAGAGATTGAGTTTGACACTCATGAACGAAGCTATGAGAAATGCCATATCTGATGAAAGTTGTAACTCTAGCTCTAAGTCTACATATAGTGTTCAATCTGAGAAAGAAATATGGTGGTTAGGTGCTATTGAAGTACCTAAAGAATCCAATGATGTTCTTTCATGGATTTTTAGTAGGACCCCATGGATCACTAAAGTAATACTTTCTCAAATTCATGGTGCAAAGCTCCACATAGAAAACTTTGGTGATTTTGAGATAGATTGGCACTTGGGTGGGGATTTAAAAACTATCAAATGCATGTTAGGTTGCAAGCAAGGTGCATCTGCTCGTTATCCATGTCCATTTTGTACTCGAGGCTACAAAGTAACAAAGGGACAACAAAAAGTACTATCTAGCTTAGATGAATACATAGATGCACCTACTTCCACGGAATGGGATAGACCTTTGTTAAGGTGTCCAATGTTAGAAATACCTAACCGTGACACATTAGATAAAGATTGGAATCCCATTATTCCATTTCCATTAGTTAATGTTCACTTTTGCACATTGCATGCTTTCATGAGAATGTTTGATAGATTATTGAAGCTCCACATAGAATATGCATTTTCCATGAAGCCAATTGATAAATCTGTACAAGCAATCAAAAAATTGGAAGAGTTGCTTAATTCGATTGGTTGTCATGGTGGTAATGTAACTCTAGTTGTCAAAAAACCTGGTGAATCACAAAATAGTTTGCAACAAGTGTCAATGACAGGGAAGAAGGCAAGAAAATTTTTCAGAACAGGTGTAAGCCCTAAGAAAAATGAATGCAGGGAGCTATGGAAAGACTTGTGCATGATCACCACTGATAATGATTCTCAAATTGACCTTAGTAATAGGCGAAAGAAGGTTTGGTCATGCTTAGATAAGTTGGTAGGTTTAATGAGTCTTAATAGCTCCAACAAAAATGACCGTCAGTTGTTTCAAGATACATTAATGGAGTTTGCAAAGTGTTTCATCCTATCTTGGGGAGAGAGCAATATTACACATTACATTGTAAGTTTTCTTATTTTTTCAATTTTCTTGTTGATAAGATTGTGTTATATGTACTTATATCATTTCAGCATATTTTATTTGCACATGGAGCATTTTTTTATGCATCGATATGGTTCATTGGAGATTTTTAGTACACAAGGAATGGAGAAGTCACATTACAAGGCTAGAGGTGTTTACTTCAAGAACACACGACATGGTGGTGGTGCAATGCAATCAAACTATATGGAAGAGATGTTTAATTGGTTTTATCGTACTGCATTCTCAAGGACATATGCAATGGAACGAGCCAAGGAGTCGAAAGTTGCAAAACTTGCAAGATTTAATCAACACAACTTATGGAAGTCATCATTGGGACCTTTACGTCATGCTCAATGGCGGGCTACAAGAACACGACAGGGTTCATCATGGAAGTGAAGTCATTTAATACATTCATGGCATTTTCTGAATAATTCATAAGGTTTGCTACACACTAATCTCTTGTTTGCAATTTTTTCAGGTAATTTTTAATTTTTAAACTATTTTTTGTCCATTCAGATGTGAACAAAACCTTTTTAAGTGAAACATTATAAAAGGAGACTCATTGTCTCATTTCAACATTCTAGCACTATAGAGGATGGCACAAACAAAGCAAACTGCAAGGAAGGATCCCATTAACTTTCCTACCTATGTGCAAGGCACTCAGAAGCCACCATGGATGAATCACCACAAAAGGCAACGTAGTGTCTCGCGCTCTGCATCCCATCGCGAAACAGGTGGTGGCCATACCTCTGGGAGTGAACAGTTGCATGAACAAGTGGAACATGGGCAATCCAGGGAAAAGGCCGTAAATCAACCCCAATCACCACCATCATCATATGATGAGCCTCCATCACCAAAGAGACCAACAAAGACAAGGGTGAAGGAGCGTGCTCATAGACAGGTAGTTTCTGATGATGATTTTGATGAATCGCATGAGGATGTGTCTCAACAACGTTCACAATCAAGTGATGAGAGTCAAACATTGCCACCATGGGGTAACGAAGAAATACCTACAAATCATAGGGTTACTGTAGCGGGAAAGACACTACCATCAAATCAGGGGGCCATACCCAATGATCAAGAGAGAGAGAGCAAAGCCAGCAACAACATCCTGAACAAGGAGAAAGCTCAAGACGCGTGCAACGGAAGAGGAAATTCTTTCAACCTCGTCGTAGACCACCCCAACCAAGACCACAAGAAAATGTCCAGCGAAGACCACCACCACCACAAGCTAGAGCACCACAACGAAGAAGAAGATATACGAAGGCATTTGCAGAGATAAGGCACTATCAAAAGACAGCTGAGCTTCTCATACCTAGAAGACCCTTTGCAAGGGTGGTCAAAGAAGAGTTACAAAGGTATTGTGCAGGGTTAAGGATCCAAGCTCTAGCTTTAGAAGCTTTACAAGAGGTAGCTGAAGCATTTTTTATATCAATGCTAGAGGATTCCAACCTATGCGCCATCCATGCTAAGTGAGTCACTATACAACCGAAGGACATACAGTTAGCTAGGAGAATTAGGGGTGATCGTAGCTAAGTTTTGTAACTGATCTCTATGGACAAGAGATTTTTTGTAAATATTGCCATTTTCAATGAAACATTAGCACTTTTCCTCTATTCCATTTATAATCTCATTATTTAGAATGAAACATGAGTAGTCATTTTACATTTCCATGTGTTTTCTTGTGATAATCTCTCATATATGAATGATTGTTTTCTTATCTTGTCATTTTGATCTAGTGATAATATCCCTGTACTGAAATTTCTTTTTCATTTAAGGTCATGTAGGTCTTGTAGGGCATTGGGAGGCCAAATAAGGCCCTACCACAGAAACGTGGGAGAAGGCCCTGCAAAACGTTTGCAGGGCCTTCTCCCGCGTTTCTGTGGCAGGGCCTTATTTGGCCTCCTAATGCCCTACAAAACCTTTGAAATATGAAAGAGGGATAATGACTAGTAAAGCTAGTTCAGGGGTAGTTAATATGAACAAATTTTGACCTCCCTATACCTTTGAAACATATGAGCAGAGCATTTTGAAACTTAGAACATTTGCATTCTTGAAAATATCCATCTAGTGAAGGTTCAGTCTCATGTAAGGTAACCTTGGGCATGTCAGGATCTTTAGTTTCATTCTTTTGGACTCTTGATCATTGGGTAAGCCTCCATTAAGGTCTTCTAGGGCATTGGGAGGCCAAATAAGGCACTGCCACAGAAACGTGGGAGAAGGCCCTGCAAACGTTTTGCAGGGCCTTCTCCCGCGTTTCTGTGGCAGTGCCTTATTTGGCCTCCCAATGCCCTAGAAGACCTTAATGGAGGCTTACCCAATGATCAAGAGTCCAAAAGAATGAAACTAAAGGTCCTCCCAATGCCCTACATGACATCAATACATCACATGCAGGTCCAAAAGAATTTTAGATAATATACTGAAAAAGAAATACTTGAGACAATTGTAAATAAAGCAAAGTGAAAATTTGATATTAATTCAATTGTTTACATCAATTGGCTTTGAGTTTCTCAATGACTCTCTTTCGACGCTCCAAAGCCATGGGTAGGGTGTAAGTCAAAATTGAGTTTGCTATTTGATCAACATTTCTAACACCTAGACCTAGAGATATACCTATTTGGCCTAAGACCTTTCCACGGAAGTTGGAACCTAAGGTTGTAGTTACAAGGGATTTCTTAACTAAAAAGATACAATTACTCCCCTGTGTAATGGTTGATAAACAAAGCAATTTACTTAAGGCCTTTAGACACCATGTCATGAAGTGGCCCTGAGGACTGAACTCTTTATGGATAATTACAAAATGGTCTTTGGGAAGTTTCCCAATGTAGTTTGCAAGGGATGAGCCACCTCCACGAGCCACTCGATCACCTCCGCTCCTTGCTGCAAACTTGTCGACTTCAATCACCTCCTGCACAAAGTTTTATGATTAGTAGCTGCATGTGTTTGTAAGAATGAATGACATGAATTGAAGATACTTACATCCTGAACTCTATCTTCTTCTTCTCCTCTCTCTTGAAGTTGTAAATTAATGCTGGAGTGGGACATCCCACTCTGCTCGATTACTGGTGAGGAGGGAATTTTTGATTCCAATATCCTTTCTTGTGCATTATTAAATTGTTCTTCTGTGATATGTTCATGTTCACTTGTGAGAATGTCATTGCAAACCAATTTTATAGTGTCGGCCACTGAGTCACCAAATGGCAAACACTTTTTCTCCAACAACTCAGAGGTACTATCCAAAGGACACTCTGACAAAGTACAAAACAAACTTAGGCATTCATCAAGCCGTAGCCCAAATGCCTTCTCTACATCATGTAAAAACAAATATTCTTGTCCCTCGACAAGAACCACTGAAAAAGTTTCAATCTCCACCTCTGGAATAGTTGCTTCTGGCTCCGAAGAGGTGGATGGCTTAGGCACTTCTTTCAACTTATCATCCACACCAAGAGGATAAGTTTTCTCAATAGCTTCTCTCTCTAATAGGAGATTCAAGGGTTCTTGAGGTGGTTCCTTTTTATCCTCGACAAAACCACCTGTAAGAAGATGAGGGATCTCATGAGGAATTGGTTCTGGTTCCTCATTCACAAAGAAAATTGTGGCAGCAATGAATGAAAGATATTTTGGACCCATCTTGCGTTTCCTATTCAATTTCCTTATAAGTGGCACAGTTTCATCAAGAAGGTGCCCTGCTTCCTCTGCAATTGCCTGGAACCATTTCAATCGTTTTGCAAAAGCCTCATCACCTTTGTGAATGTAGGTGAGAAGGTCACATGGAGCCCAAGTTCCATCATATGGTGGTATTTCAATGGAGAAACGCAATATATGAACTTGCATATATTGAAGTAGCTCCTCCAAAGCATCGGCATTCATTTGCACGGTTCCATGGAGGTCAGGAACCTTGGAGAGAAGATCATATAGGTCATGTTGACCTTTATAATCTGAATCCTCCAAAAATTCTAGAAACTTGTGGCGTGCACTCTTAGTAGGTACAGAGGTGGAAGCCATAGCTTGCAAATGCAGACTGTTCTAACACTCAATGTGGTCGCAAAAGTGAGAAATGAGGAGAGAGGACTCCTATTTATAACTTTTCTAGAATTTTTAAGTGATGGGTCCCACTTTTTCATAGAAGTGACTTTTCCTTAAATTAAAACATAAGAGTCTTGAAAAGGAAAACTTTGACATTTGAGATCACATCAAAGGAAATAAACAATAAGAATGCTCTTTCAAGAAAAACCTTGAGAATTTACAGATACAAGTAGAATGTGGCCAAAATATCCTTGAAACAAATGTGAAAAATTTTTCATTGCAAAAATAGGTTTGTTTACAGGTTTCACAGTATCTTTACAAAAAAGAGTTATGACAATGAAATGTCAGTTCCATCCATGCTCCAATCTGCAAGAACCTTGATTTTGTCTTCCCATGATAAGTAAGTGCTCTCTCAAGTTGGCCAAGTTCCAATGTTGATTAACTAAAACGACCTCCATATCATTGTTTGGATCACATTAATTTCAAATGAAGCTAAAGATCCCTCCGAGCTTTGCAAAGGTATCCACTCTCCTAGTTTACACATCCAACGATCATAATAAAATCTGATGTACAATGAGGTGCGATGTTTTAAATAGCGAAACCCTATACCTGTGTCACCAATTCTACAACGATATCTATCCCCTTTTGACAATCCTTCTACATAACCCCAGTTTTCCCCTAACAATCCTTCTACTGCTTCGTATGTAATATCTTTACATAGGAACATTGTAGGAGTTTCTACAAAAGGAATGCCTTGAAATATGAAAACAAAGCAATGGATTGGTAGAGTCCAATGAAGACCTATTGATCTAGATACTCGTGTGAATTTCAAAGAGTTATGTATGTCCATCACCATCTTACGCTTGAAAGATGATATGGAACAAAAATCAGGTTTTGGCCACTCTAAACTAAGAAGAGAGTCAACTTTGATAATCTCCAACCTTCCATATTCACCATCTATGGAAGGAACAATGTACTTGTGAGTGTAAAAGAAGATCCTTTCACGAATAAGTTTAGCAGGAGGTACATCTGGAAACACTAATGCCCCAATGTTTGCATGTAATGCTTTGAAAGTTCCTGTGAGACTATGAAGTGGTTGCTCTTCCACTAAACTAGAAGGAAATATGACTGTAGCAATGAAAAACATATGAGATGAGTAATTAAGACATTTAACACCAGGAAGCATTGAGAAAATAGAAATACTCACAATGGATTGGATATCTAATTCTATTGGAGTTTTCTAACTTCATGGTTGAAACTGTGAAGACATGTTGTACAATAGCAACCATCCCACCATGTGTTTGCTGCTTGAAGCCTAAGAGCTTACCTTTCCAATGAAGATCCAAATTTCCACGATCTCGAACACGATGAGGACCAAGTCCAGATGGCTGCATGTACACCCATGCACCTTTGCAAAACTCTTGTGGTAGCCAACTTCCTTCCATTGTTTTGATGTTGTGGCACGTCATTGTGTGAACTTCGTCCTTTGGTCTCCTACGAGCTCTGGAGCTTTCCATGGGAGTAAGAGTTGTTGTCATTGCTGCAGAAGTTGGGAGAATGGTAGGAGGAGAAACAATGCTTCTGTTGTATGGTATGGAGGGAATAGAGGTGAAAAATATGACTTTTTGGGTTTTGGGTATGAAAATGGGAGTTTGAAGAGGGAAAATAGAGTTTTTTGAGTCATTTTGAAAAAAGTCACTTTTTTTTTTTAGTCCACAAACATGCACGGATTTTGAATTAGAAGTCAAAAATAGCACTTTTGACCCTGAAAAGTGATATGGAGGTCATTTAATGGTATTATGATGAGTTTTACAACTTTTAAAAAATTTTGAATTTTTGGGCCCAGCCTGATTACGAGATTTCTTCTCTCTCTAGAAGACAACCCTGAACATAGAGGAATCTTGTCCCCTCTTCCCCCTTCAGCCTAGTATTTTATAGGGTATAGACTGTGGCCACCACCCTCTTCTGATTGGTCCATCACTAATCACTCCTTGAGCTAAAAGGCCCATCCAGGGTTCACCTTTTTTCCTAATGGTTCTAAGTTGCTTATTTTTCTTAGGGACAATAACAATTGGAGATATCCACTCAGCATGTTCTACTGGTACGATGAATCCGACTTTTAATAACCTATCAAGTTCTGCTTTTACCTGTGCTGCATAGTTAGGATTCATCTGGTAGTTGGGTTGTTTAATGGGTTTTGCTTCTGGTTTCAGCATGACTCTATGTTGATAGATGCGCGGATCCAGACCCTTCATATCACGGTAATCCCATGCAAACACATCTGAATACTCACGAAGAAGGTGGATCAAATCTGCTTGAAATTCGTCAAGCAATCCTTCCTTTATCTTGACAGGTTGCTGATTTGCTTCATCGCCCAAATTATAGGTGATTAACTGATCTTCTGGAACATAGAGTTGACGAGGTTTCACCTGATCATCAGCTGACTTTAAGAGTTGTTGTAGAGCAGCTTCATTCATAGCAACAGTATGTTCTGTTTCTACTTCTTCGGTGACAGGCATCACCGTACAAACTGCCGGATTCCAATTATCTACAACAAATTGTAGGTCACCACTACCTAAGGAAATCAAATCAATGTTATTCTTCAAGAATTCTTCTTCCTCATCATCGGACAAACCATCTAACATGTGAACTGGTTTTGCTACATAAGGTCTAGCGAGTAACTCACAGTGCTGAATAGCATCTAACGTGACAACATATTTTTGGTTGTTGTCCTTAATAGTAAGTTCTTGTGCAGACCAATCCTGTATGACTTTAGCTTGTTTTAACCAGGGTCGACCGAAGAGAAGAATATAATCCAGGCTAGATTCTGGTAATTCTAAGACGACAAAAGTCATCTTAAAGGTGGTACCCTGCAAAGTTATCAGAACATCTCGTACGAGTCCCACTGGATGGACTCTGGACTGATCCTCCATTCTAACAAAAAACTGAACAGGCTCAATGTGATTCTAGCCTAACTTTTTACAGAGTGCTGCAGTGGCTATATTTACACCAGACCCTCCATCAATTAGCACTTGTGTAATCTTATGATTTTTGTACCATATTGTAATTAGAGGAACTGAATGATCAACCGTAGAGTCAGTTTTTGGTTGTACTGTTGTCGTTGCTGAAATGCACATAGATTTAGGACTAAATTGTTGCTAGAATTGTTGACGAATTCCCGGTACTAGTGCAAGTAATTGTCCAAGAGGAAGAGTAATGGATGCCTTAGATAAAATTTCACATGCTTGATCTGTTTGAATTGTACCCTTCACTCATCCTGAAGATGATGCGACTGTTTTCGGATTAGAATCTTGTTCCTGTGTTCTTTCCTTGGGTAACGGAACCTAGGTCACCAGAATAGGATCTGGGAACACTGTAGGTTCTGTGGTGGTCCATTGACAAGCCTTATCATACATTCTCTATTGTTCACGGATGCGTGGTTCAAATACTTCTGCTACTGGTTGTAGTTGCCTACCGGATCGTGTCTGAATCACTGCACCTTGTGTTTCTTCTGGTGTAATATATACCATGTTAGTCATTGGGTTCTAACGCTCTTTCTTCCTCTGATCATAATTAGCTGCATCTTTACAAAATCTTCGTATGTGACCAAACTCACCGCAAAAATGGCAGCGAGGTGGTGGCAAATTAGTATTTTCATTTGATGGTCCTGCCTACCAATGATTTGCATTGTAATTAGTATTCCTTTGACCTCGATAATTCTTGTACCCTTGCTGCTGGTTGTTTCTCATCTGAGGTGGTACATTATGAGTGGGTGGCTGACCTGGTTCCTGTATAATAGCATTTACAGTTGCCGGTCCCTGCACTTTGGCGTTATATGCACAGCTTTCGATGGAGTGTCCGGTAGTATTACAGATAGTGCAAAACAACTGATTAAGGGCACAAGTGGCACTGGTATGCCCTGAATTCTTGCACGTGGTGCAGTACATCTGTCTGGTCGGATCTTCTGCATCATTTTTACTCGCTTTAAACCATTCCAGGTCTTCGGTAAATCCTCCAACTTTATTATCAAGCTGTAAAGCCATTGCAATAACCGCATCTAAGGTCATAGATCCCACGCAGCGAATGATCATAATTTGTCTGAGCTGCGGAGTTAAACCATTAATAAACCATTGAGTGATGACATCATCCGGTAGGTTGGCATGAGCCGGTGGTAATTGCCTCAGATGTGTTTGGAATAGGGTAGCATATTCATGCACAGTCTGGTGCAGTTTTTGTTTGTTGTTCTGTAAATAATCAAAAATTTTTGCCGGATTTTTCTTTAACCGGAATCTCTGCAAAAATGCATCCCTTACTGCTTCATAAGTCACAAAATGATTAAAATCATATTCTGTAAGCCATCTGGCTGCCTCATTAACCAATGTAGACTCGAATACAATAGCTTTGTATGCTGGATCAGGGGGATAATTTAATACTGCATAACTAATTTCAAAAGTACGTACGTGGGCATCAGGATCATCACCTGAAAACCCACCGAATTTGGTGTATGTCACTCCTATTGGAGCCGGTCGGGGTGGAAATGGATGTTGTTGCTGCAGCTGCTATTGCTGTTGTTGTTGTTGCCCACTCATCGTGTTGGCGGTTGTATTGTTACTATCTTTTGAGTCCCGAGGCTGAATATCTAAACTGTCAGAATCTATATCGTCAGCCTATGCACTTTCCGGCTTGATAATATCGTTTAGTATCTTTCTAATTTCAGTTTCGAATAAGCTACCTTCCTCCTTGATATCAAATGTAGGGAAACTTACTCCGAATAGTGGTGACCGGAATGAAGATTTACCAGGAAATGGTAAACCATCACCGAAAAATTATGAACTCTCGGCAACGGGTACCGAAGTATCACCGAAATTTGTCGTATTTTCACCAGAACAAGGTAATGTTTCACCTTCACTAATTTCGTTGGCCAACACGCTTCTATCCTTAGACAAATTCGGATCTTGACCAGATGGTGTTAAGTTAACTGCATACTACGTTCTGGTAGATTCTGGAGTGACTATATCTTCGATAGACTGTGCCAAAATCGCACCAGAATCTGCCAAAATTGCAGTACGTTCCACCGAATTTCTACCAGAATCGTTACTAGCGTTCTTAACTTTCTTGATAACTGGGTTAAACTTATCTACGCTTCTTCCTCCTGGAGGCATCCTTAGCAAATTAGGTATCGCCCAGGACTGTTGGTTTCTTCTATACTTCGGGTATGATTCACCGGAACGAGGAACCGGCATATACTATGTTTGCAATACTTTGTGTACTATTCTTCCTTACGGTCGATTCATAGTCTATGACCACTTTCAAGGTCAATCAACGAACACTCTGGTGCCACATTCCCACAGATAAATGGCAACAATCTGGTGCCACTTTCCGACAGACGGATGGCAACACTCTTGATGCCACCTTCCGACAGACGGCGCCACTGTTAAACGTGAAACTAATCGTCAGAGATGCGTTTAAACATCTATTCGGGTTCTTGGGAGTGGAAGGGGTCTATTAAATTGAGGCCCTATGCTTAATTTTCCCAAATAATCACTTACACACAGCAATATACTAATGCTCAAGAACTCTATCAAGAATTTGTTTACACTTCACAATCTTACTATTTGTAATCGGACTCTTCCAAAACTTATCGAACAGACTCCAGTAAGGCGCTCTCAACATACAGCGCCAGACTATTCATTATCGTAATACAGAATTACTTGATTAACTCAAGAACTATCCCGAACAAAAACTACTGTAACAATAGAGACAATAACAGTGGCTCAATCTTTACCAAAGAGGTGCAAATAATCAAACAAAACAGACGCAGAACGATTCAGAATTCTCAAACACACAGTACTGAAACTATCATTTCTAGAGTATGGACTTCATCAAACAACTTACAGAACATCACAAGACAGAGAGACACCACAGTACGCATAATTATCAGAACAATCACAACGGAAACTTCACAGAACGACTCGCCCAGACAAACAGTCTAGCGATCTTCTGGACGTCCCGACTACCCATACGCATACCCATACCCATATGCATACCCATACCCATACCCATATGCATACGCATACGCATACGCATACGCATACACATACCCATACACATACACATACACATACACATAAACATACACATACACATAAACATACACATACACATACACATACACATACACAAATGCATATGCATAGGGTATGTGTATGGGTATGCGTATGGGTATGTGTATGGGTTTGTGTATGTGTATGTGTATGTGTATGTGTATGTGTATGTGTATGTGTATGTGTGTAACATAATCCCAGTAGGAGATGGTTGAACCACACCCTAAGAGAGAGGATTAGGAAGTAATCCTCAACCATGGCTTTTGGGGCAAGTGGTTAGCCCATCACATTCCTAACCAAGAGGTTGTGAGTTCAATTCCTTACAATGTGTATGTGTATGTGTATGTGTATGTGTATGTGTATGTGTATGTGTATGTGTATGTGTATGTGTATGTGTATGTGTATGTGTATGTGTATGTGTATGTGTATGTGTTATGTGTATGTGTATGTGTATGTGTATGTTATGTGTATGTGTATGTGTATGTGTATGTGTATGTGTATGTGTATGTGTATGTTGTATGTGTATGTGTATGTTTGTATGTGTATGTGTATGTGTATGTGTATGTGCATGTGCATGTGTATGTGCATGTGTATGTGTATGTGTATGTGCATGTGTATGTGTATGTGTATGTGTATGTGCATGTGTATGTGTATGTGTATGTGTATGTGTATGTGTATGTGTATGTGTATGTGCATGTGCATGTGCATGTGCATGTGCATGTGCATGTGCATGTGGATGTGCATGTGTGGATGTGGATGTGTATGTGTGTGCATGTGTATGTGTACGTGCATGTGTATGTGTATGTGTATGTGCATGTGCATGTGCATGTGTATGTGCAGGTGCATGTGTATGTGTATGTGTATGTGTATGTGTGGATGTGGATGTGTATGTGCATGTGTATGTGTATGTGTGGATGTGGATGTGTATGTGCATGTGTATGTGTGTGTGTGCATGTGCATGTGCATGTGTATGTGCATGTGTATGTGCATGTGCATGTGTATGTGTATGTGCATGTGTATGTGCATGTGTATGTGCATGTGTATGTGCATGTGTGTATGTGTGTATGTGCATGTGCATGTGCATGTGCATGTGCATGTGCATGTGGATGTGCATGTGCATGTGCATGTGCATGTGCATGTGCATGTGTATGTGTATGTGTATGTGTATGTGTATGTGCATGTGTATGTGTATGTGTATGTGTATGTGTATGTGTATGTGTATGTGTATGTGTATGTTTGTATGCATATATGTGTATATGTGTGTATTTGTATGCATGAATGTGTATATGTGTGTATTTGTATGCATGAATGTGTATTTGTGTGTGTGTATGCATGTGTGCATATGTTTATGTGAGTGTATCTGTGTCTATGAGTGTATCTGTGTGTATATGTGTGTTTATGTGTGTGTATATGTATGTGTGTGTATGTGAATGTTTGCATTTGTTATGTATGTGATAGTATGTATGTGTATGTTTTTCTGTGTATCCATACGTATGTATATGTGTGTTTGTGTATGTGTATGTGTGTATGCATGTGTCTATGTATGCATGTAAGTGTGTGTATGTATATGTGTGTGCATTTATATGTGTGTATGGGATTGTATGTGTGTGTATATGTTTGTGTGAGTGTATGTGTGTTTGTATTTTTGTGTGTTTGTGTAAGTGTGTGTATGTATATGTGTGTATGTGTGTCTAGGCATGTGTATGTATATACGTGTATGTGAGTGTATGTGTGTGTGTATATGTGTATGTGTGTGTATGTGTATGTGTACATGTATTAGTATGTATGTATGCATATGTACATGTAAGCATGTATGTGTATGTATGCATGTGAGTTTATAGGTGTTTAGGTTTGTGTGTATATGTGTATGTGTTTATGTCTATGTGTATGTATGTATAGGTGTGTGTATGTGTATATGTGTATGTGTGTGTATGCATGTGTATTTATATGTGTGTATGTGAGTGTATGTGTGTGTATATATGTATGTGAGTGTATACAAGTGTGTATGTATCTATGCATATGCATGTATATGGATGTGTGTATGTATGCATTTGAGTGTATGTGTGTGTGTGTGTGTTTATATGTGTATGTGTGTGTGTCTATGCATGTGTATGTATATGTGTGTATTTGTGTATGTGTGTGTATGTGTGTGTATATGTGTGTATGTATATGTGTTTGTATGTGTATGTATATGTGTTTGTACGCATGTGTATGTATATGTGTATGTGTTTGTACGCATGTGTATGTATATGTGTGTGTATGCATGTGTACATATGAGTGTATGTGAGTGTGTGTCTATGTATGTGTGTGTATGCATGTGTATGCATATGTGTTTGTATGTGTGTGTATGCATGTATTTATGTATCTATGCATATGCATGTGTATGCATGTGTATGCATGTGTTCTATGTGTATGCATGTTTGCATGTGTATGTATATGTCTATATATGTATATATATATATATATATATATATATATATATATATATATATATATATATATATATATATATATATATATATATATATATATATATATATATATATATATATGTGTGTGTGTGTGTGTGTGTGTGTGTGTGTGTGTGTGTGTCTATGTGTGTGTATGTATATGTGTGTGTATGTGTATGTGTGTATGTATATGTGTGTGAATGTGTATGTGTGTGTATCCATGTTTATGTATATTTGTGTATGCTTGTGTGTATATGTGAAGTTCCCAAAAGAACATGTGTGCATAGGACCACATACATCACTATGAACAAGGTGCAATTTTTAGTAGGTTGTACTAGATCATCTTTTGGGAAGGAGGAATGCTGCATTTTTCCAAAAATACAGCCTTCACAAACATGTTCATGAGGTGCCTCAAGTTTCAGCAGAGAGGACACCATTTCAAATTTCTAAAGGCATAGCAAACTAGCAAAATTTAAATGACCAAAATGTGCATGCCAAAGTTTTGCATCTGAGATAGCTTGAGAATCTTGAACTACACATGTTGAATCATTTAGACATTTTGCATAGTCTATGAGCTTATAGAGCCCACGACATAAAATGCAAAAAGAAATACTAACATCATCGTTTGATAGATCATGAATTGTACATCTGTCATCAACAAATTTGAGAACCAAGATGATCTTGGCTAGCGTTGAAATTGAAAACAGATTTTTCTTGATCCCTAGCATAAACAAAGGAGTTGACAATGTGAAAGAACTATCATCAACACTAGTCAGAATGATCTTACTAACCGCTATTACAAGATAAGATGAGTTTTTTACCACGTGTGACAGTATTCCATGTAGGGGCAGACTCAAGTGAACTCAAGAAACTATGCTTCCAAGTAATATGTTTGGTTGCCCCACTACCAAAGTAGCAAACATGTGAGTCTACTACAGGCATACACTATTCATGAGAAGATGCACTACAACATATGAGGGGCATACCGATACTAGCTATACAGATGCTCATGCCCCGATGTTGGTATGACCATTGGAAATGCCTCGAAAGACCATGTTAGTTAACCAGACAGTCACTTGACTGTTGCTATAACTATTACATAGTTTTAGACAGTATATGCATCAAAAACTATCGATGCTGGTATATGCATCCATATAGGTACCACTATAAGCATCGATAAATTCTTGGAAATATCAATGCTCATATCGGTGCCTATATTGATGATGTTTTTTAACATAACTAGACCTGAGAGAGAAAAGTGGACATTTGTTATTGTTTTGAACTACGTACTACTAATGTCTAGTTTGTGCGCATGTGTACATTATGCTCGTCCACTTGCATTGTGATCATCTTGTGCACACACACACATACTTCTCTCTCTCTCTCTCTACACACACACATCTCTCTCTTTCTCTAGATCTCACATCTTGGTAAGTGATGCATGTACTCTTTCACCCTTTCTCTTTCTCTGTGTTTTCTCTTTTCAAATTTCTCTTTTCTTTGGTTTTCTAGGAGCTTTTTGGCATCAGTTCTTTGGAATTTTATGAGAAATGATTTTGATTAATCTTTGACGACAATGATCCAAAGAATTACATTGATGTAAGTTGTTTTGTTCTCTACTACAAATAGAGATAGAGAGAGAGATATGAAAGAGAGAGAGAAAGAGAGAGATCTAGATAGAGATGAAAGAGAGAGAGAGACATGAAAGAGATAGAGAGAGAGAGAAAGAGAGAGAATGAGAGAGAGAAATATAGAGATAGATACATACACATAGATGTAAGCGATTGTTTTGTTCTTTATTAGAAATAGAGATACAGAGAGAGAGATGAAAGAGAGAAATGTATACATTCATACACACACATACGTACACACATAGATACACATGTACATACACATACATATTAATATAGTACATACACTCTCACATGCATACACATACGCACACATGTATACACACACATGCATACACATGCACTCTCACATGCATACACACATAAAAGAGACACATATACATACACACACACATTCACACTTTTTTACACATATGCACATATATACATACACACATAGACACACACATATATACACACACACACTCACATACATATTACATACACACATGCATATTCATGCATATGCATGCATGCATGCATACACACATGTACACACAAACATGTATACATACACACATGCATATGCATTGATACATACACACACATATGCATACACACATATACATATACACATATGCAAACACACATATATACATACACACACATATACATACATGTTTTAGATCTAGTCTTTAGAATTAGGGTTAGAGGTTTTTTACATACATCCACATATGCATACACACATATGCACATATATATACACACATCCATACATGCACATACACATACACACATCACATATAAATACACACATAAACATGTTTTAGGGTTAGAGTTTTAGGATTAGGGCTTTAGGTTTTTACATACATTCACACATACATACACACATAAACACATATACACACATAATACATATACACATACACATATATATACACATGCATACACACACATACATGTTATCAGAGTAGGTCTTTAGGATTACGGTTTTAGGATTCTTGCACATGCATACATATATATACACATATACACACATAATAAATATACTCCAAAACTTAGGGCTCACTTTACATGAGCTAAAACTCCAACAAGATGGCCCAAAAGAAGTCGGGATACATGCTCCTTTTATAGTGAGAAGTGTGCCCCTAAAATCTAGGAACTATCTTTCCAAATCAACCTCCTAACTTGGAGGACTTAGTTGAGATGACTTGGGGAGTGGTTGAGTGACTTTTTCTAATGGAATCTCGTCACTTTTGGATTCATGTGCTTGCTCCACATTTCCATATATGATTTCCCATATATTTGTAGCCCCTAGATCGATAGTCACAGATTTTCTTGTCTATGTCTATTACTAGTCGTTGCTCCTTAGCATCCTTCAATAGTTCGCAATCTCTCAAAAAGTGCTCTAACGAATCACACCAAGGACACCTACGAGGGCCACGCACAAAACCATTTTGATTAACTTGTGGTGGGAAATTTTGAAATTGAGGATTTTGTTGATAAGGTATTGCTTGAACAGGATAATTAGGATTTTGAAAATGCAATTGATGTATTTGAGGAGCTTGGGGAGCAACATGTGGTACTTGAGGTGCAAGAGGAGCTTCCATATTATACGGTTGATGATTTTGAAAATTTTGATTTTGAGGATTTTGAAAAGCTATTTGAGAAGCTTGAGGATACAGGTTTTGATACATTTGAGGATTTTGCACATGAGGATGAGGATTTTGCATTGAAGGATTATGCATGGGAGGATTATGCATTGGAGGAACTTGATATGCTTGAGTAGGAGCTACTTGTGGATTTTGATTGGTAGTTATAACATGTTGATTAGGCTCTTGAAAACTCATTGGGTTCATTTGATTTTGGAAAGTTTTGGTGTAATTAGATTGTAAAGCATCTATAGTCTTGTCCAAATTGGATTGTGTAGCAATAAGACTTTCCATTTGCTTAGTGAGAATATCCACTTGAGATTGTTCAACTACACTTTTATTTGGCTCTACTTTAAAACCTTGAGTAGGCTCCATCATTTGAGGAATAGGAGTAGAGTCAAAAAGCATAGCATGGGATTGTTCTCTAAATTGCTCCTTAATTTGTGGAAGGCTAGCTTGAGGAAGACTAGTTTGCTCATAAAGCATGGATTGTCTTTGATGTCTATGGGCTACAGCCTCTACTACTTTACGCACTTTTTGCCAATTGTCAGTAAGACCATAGCGTTTATCTAGTTCTTCTAATCGCCGTTCAACTTCCCTACGAGTTTCAGGATGAAGAAGCTTAAGAAAATTGATCACAAGATCAGGTTCCAAAGTTATCTTATCCTCATCAGGAAGTTGTTCATAGCGTCTAATATACTCATTTTGTAAGTGAGTAATAGAGCTACTAGGCTTTGGAGAATTGACCCATCGTAAGAATCCATCTCGATTATGTTGGCTATAATCTTCAAGATAGAATTCTTTGAGCATCTCCTTTCTAAAATCACTCCAAGGAAGACTATCATATTGAGTGACACGGTTTATGATAGAGCTATCAACAATTCGTTCAAAGAATGATATCAAAAGATCTTCAGGAAGACCAAAAATCATAGCTTGCTCTTCAAACAAATCTAAGTAGCTTGTGATGTTGATGCCATTGAATTTTCCCTTCTCTCTCAACATAGAAGAGACTATTCTTTGGCCTTGTTTCTCAACAAGAAGGGATTTGAATCCTTCCTCCATCTTATGTGAATAAGCAAGTGATGCACGATGTTCTAGATCTCTCACAAATGTGTTTACTTCACGACGAAGATGTGCACGATACTGTGAGAAATCCAGTGCAACACTCAAGAATGATGATGATGATATGATGAGGATGAAAAATATGAAACAAAGGATATGGATCACAACCTCCCAACAAGATCAGAAGCAAATACCACGAAGCGTTTCACGTCGGGTTCAAATGTGGAGGTGATCGCAATCCGGGTGGATCGGGTCCGGTCGTGGCACACACAGGGTGTATGAAGCTAATGAATGTTGGAAGGTTTAAAGATGTGAAGGTGAAATTAATGTTGAGTATGGAGAAGAGAGAGATGTTGAAATAATTATGGGAATGGGAATGTAGGTGTGCAAGTTAGATTGATGACATGAATGATAAGAATGAAAGAGAACCATACACACGAATCAAATTTGGAAGGAAGAATGGTCCATTGGAGGAGCTTCTTAAACACTTCCTAATTCTAATCCATATGTATAGCCTTCTTTGGATGATATGTATGCATGATGAGAATAGATGGAATCCTTACACATAAATCAGTTTCGAAAGGAAGAATGGTCCAATATTGGAGCTTCTTATACACTTTCAGAAACTAATAAATATGTATGGATTTGTATGGATTATATGCATGCAAGTGAATTATGATGATGGATTTTACTCACAAGCTCAAAGAAACATCCTCACTGGTTCAACGCAATACTGCGGAGCCTTCTCACACATAGAAGAAATAGAAGACATGTAAAAATACTTAAGAGACTGAGAGAGGTGACAAGAGACAAGTGACAAGTGACATGAATTAAAAGAATTTGAATTAAGTTACATGTAAAAGATCGTCGTGGTACGTCATGCTAAGCAGTCTACTAATCAAAGGTGGTTCCGACCCTCAAACCATGACAGTTCAACCGAATGTCACACGTAAGAAGGTGAGTTCCACTCCAGTGACCCTATGTCTGTCTAGGCTCGTAACGTCTAACTAAAGAAGTCTAAGACTCATTAAAATCAGCTCTAACTCACTCACACGCTCCACCGAGGGTGAGTCAAGATAGAGATGCTGGTTTCAAGAGCCTATCCTAAATTGGAGTTCTAACTTAAATTTGAAACTAGGTTCTATACTCATACTAGCTCACCTTGGATCCTCACTCGCTCAACCGAGGGTGATCGTCTCAAGGAAACCGTAAGCTAGCATGAGCCCTATGGATGCCTAACAATGATGCTCTAGGAGTTTGGAGGGGGGTTTATATAGTTTTTTGAATGAATTTGGGCCCTTGGATCTAGAGAA
>CM035419.1:58059927-58062427 GCA_020310875.1 Ceratopteris richardii
CCTAGTGTTCCAACTAGGGAGGAGCTTGCAGATTTGAAGAATTGGATGAAGAAGGATGCTCAAGCAAGAAGCATCATCTACATGGCAGTCAATGACTATTTGCTTCCTCACATTAGAGGACTTGAGAGTGCTTGTGACATTTGGAATGCTTTGGAAGAGCATTTCCAAAATACAACCAAATCAAGGAAGGCTTCACTATGGGCAGAGTTTACTACCTTCAAGAAGAAGGCCTCACAATCAATTTCTGATTATGTGACAAAGATGAAGGACATTGCAGATTCTTTAGGTGCAGTTGATGAAGATATTGAAGAAGACAAATTGGTAAGACAAATACTCACAGGGCTAAGAGGAGATGAGAAATGGAAGCCTTTCATTTTATCTACAGAACTTTCATTAGATCATTTTACTCCTGATTTGAATCAATTGTTAGGTCATATGCTAACTTTTGAGAATGATGTCAAAGGAGATGTTGATAAGAGTGCAGGTCATGCAATGTATTCTAAAGACAAGAAGAAAGCCAACAAAGGGAAGCAACAATCAGGTGAAGAAGAAGGTACTTCAAACCAAGCAAACTTCATAAGAGGAAGAGGAAATGGCAGAAGTAGAGGAAGAGGCAGAAACAACAAAGAGAATGCAAGAGCTTGTTGGATATGTGGTAAGACCAATCATCTATCTCATGATTGTTGGCATAATAATCAAAACAATGGTAATTATCAGAATTTTAATCAAAGAGGAAGAGGAGGTAGATTTCAGAGAGGAAATTTCAGAGGTAGAGGTGGTAGGAATTCTTTTGGAAGAGGTGGAGGAAGAAACTTCCAAAGTCAATCCTATAATAACACCTACTACAACTATGCATCAGATCAAAAGGAGGACTCGACTCTCATTATGAATACATGTGAAACTTCACATGAGGACATGAGAGTGTTTTATATTGATTCAGGATGTAGTAATCATTTGAGTGGAAATATTGCTTTGATGACTGACCTAGATCATAATGCAATTAATCATACAGTTCAGACAGGTGATAATACAAAGCATAAGGTAAAGTCAATTGGTTCAGTCAAGGCTAAGGATGGGAGCACTCTTCTGAGTAAGGTACTTTATGTTCCCACAATTCCAAAGAATTTGATAAGTGTAGGTCAAATTGTGGAAAAAGGTTATGAGGTAAGGTTTACCAATGATGGAGTTTATGTGGAAGACCCTAGTCAAGGGTATAAACAAGTTATTGCAGGAAAGAAAGAAGGAAGGCTTTTCACATTGAAGGTACAAGGAAATGTTGGACATGCTATGTTCACATATGGAGAGCAGAAGGTGTCAGAATTGGATCTTTGGCACAAAAGACTTGGACACTTTAATGAAAGAGGTATCAAAGAAATGATTAACAATGATTCAGTGCTTGGAATGCCTAACATTGTAGGTCAACACATGATATACAGATGTGAGGCATGTCAATTAGGTAAGGCTCATAAGCAATCCTATTCCAAGCATGGGTTTATGTATTCAGAAAGACTTGAATTGGTGCATACAGATGTGTGGGGTCCTTCAAAGGACTTTAGTATAAATGGTTCAAGATATTATGTCATATATGTTGATGATGCTACCAGGTGGATCACAATTTATGTGATTAAGGAAAAATCAGAAGTGTTTAATACATTTAAACACTATCATGCATATGCAGAAAGAATTACAGGTCAAAAATTGAAGAGACTAAGGTCAGATGGAGGGGGAGAGTATTTTTCAAATGAGTTCAATGATTATTTGTGGAATGCAGGTATAAAGAGAGAAGTTACTTGCAGGTACTCTCCTCAACAAAATGGGGTAGCAGAAAGAAGAAATAGGACTCTTGTTGAGTTTGCAAGGTCCATGATGAAAGAGAAGAATTGCCCAAATTATTTGTGGGCTGAGGCTATTAATACAGCTACATATTTGGTTAATAGATTGCCTTGTAAAGCTTTGCAGGGTATGACACCATATGAAGCTTGGTGGGGTAAGAAACCTACCTTGGATCATTGCAGAATATTTGGATGCTTGGCATATGCATATGTGCCATCTCAATTGAGGCATAAGTTGGAGCCTAAGGCAGAGAAGTATGTATTCATTGGTTATGATGATAAGCAAATGGGATACAGGTTGTGGAGTCCATCCACAAAGCAATTTATTGTATCCAAGGATGTTACATTTGATGAACAAGGTACTTGGTATGCAGGTAAATATAATATACATGCAGATGATGAAGAAGTAGTGGAACAAAGGAAAGGTAAAGCAAAGATTCAATTACTTGATGAAAGTGAGAGTAATGAAGTGCAGGTTGAAGTTGAAGAGAGGCCAAGGTTTGATCCAGAATGTGATGAACCAGAAACCTCAAGAAGTGCAGAAGTTAGGAGATCATCTAGGCACAAATGGCAACCTACAAGGTATAGCTATGACACTTCATTCTTAACTACTAAAGATTATGCTTATTTGGTAAAAGCAGATGAAGACCCTTCTACATATGAAGAAG
>CM035419.1:58074927-58312427 GCA_020310875.1 Ceratopteris richardii
GAGCAGCGTTTCCTTTCCTCCTTCCTTCTTGAGAAATAGATGCACCTGAGGTACGGAGGAGGAGGACAACGGCTGAATGGAGTGGGCATGAAAGTTGCTTAGATGTGGGTTTCAATGTTGGAGATTCAATTGGATTAGACGTATAAGAAGAGGAGGGATGCTGCGATCAAGGAATTGTTTCCAAAGAAGGTCTTACTGCGATATCTCCCACAAGCAAGCCTTCCAAGGGAGAAGACACAGGGGCGAAGAGTGTTGTTCAAGGAAATTCACTTCTAGATTGCTTTAAAACTCTTCATCGATATATCAAGGAGAGGAGAAAGGGGCGAGACATTAGCAAATCCAGAGGTTGAATAGGGGTGCATCCTATCGACATTGAACGACATTGAGAGTGGATGCATAGGGACGAAGGGAGGCTAGAGCGGATCATGATTTTTGGGGGAGGGCTGCTGGGCTAAAAAGGTCAGCTTCCTTTCGTTTTCCTCTGTCGTTGGCTAGAGGACAGAGACATAAGTAGGAGGTCCGAGGGAGAGGTTCACTGTTGTGGAACGAGTTCTGTACAGGCTGAGGGAGAGAGCCTTGATCAAAGTGGAAAAAGGGGAGAAGAAGCAGACGATATGACTACAGAGGGAGGAGGACTGGCCATGTATGGAGAAGGGGAGAAGTGAAGTTATCTTCAAAAGAAAGAGACAAGTGGAAGTGCTGAGAAGATCAATTGGGATTGCACAGCAGTTCATCACATGCAGGTCGACAAGGGAAGTAGAGATCTCTGGAGCACCTGAATCTGACAATGATTGATGTACTTGAGATGAACCAAAAATGAAGAAAGTATGATAAGTTGTGACAGGTGAAGAAGGGGGACTTCCTGGAGCGGCAGGTTCAGATATTCTGTGGTGAAGACACCATGATCGCAGAGGAAATTTGAGTGATATTAACGAACTGAAGAAGGAGGACGTTTCTGGCACACCTATTACACTCAACAGGATTCAACAAAAAATTGCTTTCAAGGGTCTGATTGCAGTCAAATATGTTGATGTCAAGGTGGAATTACCCAAAGATTTCGAGTTTTGAAATATCCAGCAAAACTACAGAATACTTAAAATTGAATCCCTTTGGGAAGGCACCTGTGCTGGAAACTCTTGATGGGCCTCTGTTTGGAAGTAATGCCATTGTGAGATACATTGCAAGACTTAATCCTGAAGCGTTCACTTGTAATTGCTGAAGAATTAATCCTGAAGCGTTCACTTGTAATTGCTGAAGAAGGGGCATTGCTAAGAAGCAAAACTTGGGATAGAGATTGCACACAACGCACAACTGATGTGGAGGTTGCAGTGACATGTTTGCAGTCTAACTGTGAGCATCATGTAGAGCTAAAGAAATTCAAGTATTTTGCCTTGAGGAAGCACTCTCATCTTTTGCGAGAGCTACCAGGGTGTGCAGGAAGAAGGGAGAGTTGCTCGCTCGGCATTTTCTAGCCGATCCATTCCCTGCTAGTGGGGGGAATTAATTTTTGTGTGTGGCAACGGTAGCACAGATCGAAGGAGGATCAGCCGGAATCTAAGTGGCTTGCACCACGGAAGAAGGGGAAAACCTGTTGTGCAAGGAGAATAAGGGGGTTGCTACACATATCAGAAAGGGAGCAAAGTTTTTTGGGTCTCCTCGTGGATCTGTTCGCACGGTTCTCGGGAGGGCTGGAAATCAAAGGTGGAGGGTACCAGCAACAACCCGCTTCCAGTTCTGTCCTTCGAGGATACCATGAGAGAAGTGGCATATAGTAGAAGATTGGGACTTTTGGCGGAAGCTCCCTTTTGTGGTGGATTTTAAGAGGGAGGGATCGACAACTACATGGTCCAAGGGCGAACGCTGCTGTTGTTCAATTCTGACAACCTCCAAGGATTGACGACTAAATCCGCTATATTTGGTTAGCTCTATCCTTCTTGTGTGCTGACATGATTGGTACCAGGAAAAATGGGGAGTGAGCATTGGTCTCAGTTTTACAATTTATGTACTAACACCTTGCTGAAGCATGAATGTATTTCTTAATCAATTCTTCTATTTGTGAATCATCTTTTTGTACTTGCACAACACTGTATTGGAAGCTAGACCATAGCAACACTCGAGATTTGAAAGTTACGTCGCTGTCGGATTCTGAGTGTTTGACTCCTCATATAGATACATGCCTGGAGAGACCTAGATTTGCGCATGTCATATTTTGCGAGAGAGAGAGTAGAATTTGCAACAAAAGGATTTGGATGCTTGCATAGGTTTGAAACCCATGGAATGTGATATTCCCTTAGCATGCCGCTTTTGATTAGTTGAATTTGGTTTGGTTTCACTCTCTGTTTATTGCCATTTAAGGAGACAGGTATTCCAAATGTCCTCGAAGTATGTTATTTAAAGTTCCAGGAATATGACGAATATCCATTTCGATCTGAACTAGGTAGTAAGGAAAATTGTGATGCTTCAAGGCCTCAAACACACAAATGGGAAAGGGCGTAGTAGGTCTGAGACTTAGTGAGGTTGAACACACATAAGTGAAGGTGGATTTGTTGGCGATGGGAGAGAGAGAAATGCGAGAAATGTATTTCCTTTGGCTTATGTTGATTTGACCTACCCAAGATTTGAAATTCTCCACGCTAAGTGCCTTGGTCAGTAAGAGAGTGTGGAAGTTTGTTATGATATTAATAAGGTGTATTGTATATTCTTTATGCTCAAAATAATACGAAAGTGAAGCTGTCGTTCCATTCAACAATGTTGGAAAATGCGCTTGGTAAGAATAATGTAATACCATGCGTCATTTGTTGAGTCCAGGAACCATACATATGCTGAGAACGAATTGCACATTAGGGGTTCGAAATTGTGAATCTGAGAAGTTGTGAGTTGGAGACTGGCAGTGTAAGAGGGAGCAAGAGAGAAAAGAAAGAGAGAGGTGGGTGTATGAGAAAGGATGAAGAGAACAATTGGGTGTATGTGTATGCATGTGAGAATGTGTGTGAAGGAGAGCTCATGAAGGAGCGAGAGCACGTGAGTGAGAGTGCCTAATCGAGTGTGTCTGATTGGTTGCCGATCTGAGTGTGTACTTGAAGTTGTGCATATATGAAGATGTGTTGGTGCAAGAGCATATGAATGTATGATTGTGCATCTGAGTCGTATGCGAGAAGGAGTGCTCAATATGAATAGAAAATATGTGTGCATAGAGGGTAAGTGAACAAGGGACAAGTAAGTGCAAAGGAGAGAGCCTGATTGTGCATGTGATTGAGGGAGTGTGTTCACGAACATATAAGTGAGAGGGCGAGGGTCAACTCTGGGAGCAGGTATCAGTGTGCATATGTATTCGGATTTTCTTTCCTTTCTATTCTATCACTATATGTGAGTATGATTGTGGGCTTATAGGAATGCCAATGGGCCAAATCCGAGTGACTTACGTAAATCAATAGCATCTACACGCATTCTTTCCCTTGGACTAAAAGACCTATCATATATATATATATATATATATATATATATATATATATATATATATATATATATGTGTGTGTGTGTGTGTGTGTGTGTGTGTGTGTCTATCTATCTATGTATGTATCTATCAGTGTCATTTTTTGCCTCCTAAGATCTTTGCAGAAGTTCTTAAGAAAATCATAATACTAGTGTGCTATACTTCTGAAGAGATGGATAGGTATGTGCTTGAAGATGAAGAGGTGTTGCAAAATCCTTGATCTACACCAGCCAAATGAACTCGAGGAGTATATGGTGGGCCCTTTTAGCTTGCCAATGGATGTATTAGAAACCCTAAGTACCTTTGAAGATCACTCTCAAAAAGATAAATCAAAATAGATAAGTTGGAGTTAGCTCAGAGGTGAAAAACTTGCCATACACCTGTCCAGTGTTTTGGATATTTCTCTGAGCACAGCAGCAATTAACTTAATTCCTTTTGGGGAAGTCTAGTTAACTTAAAGAGATAAGTTTCAAGAGTAATCTCATAAAAAATAATGAACCACACATTGAGAATGATGTTTAGGAACTGATGACATCATCCTGATTTTCACGGGCTGCTATAGTAATCAGACCAGTGAGCAGAAAAATGAACATAACTCAAGATTTAGGAAAATGCAATGATTATGAGAATTTGTATGCTTATACTAAACAGCAAGTTGAATCCAAAAAGCTTTAAGTCATTGAATTTGGATGAGTAAACACTGAGAAATGGCTTGACAAAATGAGTAAAAAAAGTCAAGTACCTGACAGAGAAGTGAAAATGAACAGATACTGTTGACGTCAACTGAACATAACTAAAAATTAGAACATCCAAATGAAATGAAAATTGGTGAGCATATACTAGATTTATAGAGCTAACGTTACCAAGTTAAATCACTAAAAATGATGCACCAAGCTTAGAGAAACCATCTCTGCAATTCGACTGAGAAAACTGAGAGATATGGCAATGAGTAGTACACTTCACAAGAACATGGAAATATGAACTCAAATGATCATGAAAATGAAAGTATATTGCTTGTAAAATACAATGGACTTACTGATACATATGTGTGCCTTGTAATTGCACCTTGATATGGCATAAAGCTCAGATCTTGAAGGTCTTCACATAGGTCTCTCTTACAATGACTAAAACTGCCATCTATTTATAGTTGAGTTTGGGAGGCTAACTTCCCTCAATCACTCTCCAATCAATCAATGATTGATTTGATTCTCTACCTACCACAAATCACAAATTCGTGGCTCCTCTTTCCCTTTTTGATCAAGTGGACTCAACCACTTAAGATTCTTTCACTTTTACATTAAGTAAACTCTTCAAAAGTTACAAGAGGTAGTTCACAAGTGAACTTTACATAGTCTTCATTTTAAAGCTTCTTCTATGACTTTGTGGGACTCAAGTTAATACTTAGGCTTGTCATAGACTTGCTCCAATAGCTCCCCCTCAAGCCAAGTATGCTTGAGGTCTTCAATCTTCCAAGATTACTTGCAAACCAATCATAGCCTTGAATTTGCAAAGCTTTGTACCATCCAATGCTTTGGTTAGAATATCTGCACATTGTTGATGAGTGGACACATATGATATTTGAATCTCTTTGCTTAGAACCTTGTCTTGTACATAGTGATAATGAACTTCAATATGTTTAGTCCTTGCATGAAAAATAGGATTAGCAGCCAAATGAATAGAACTCATATTGTCACAAAAAATAGTTGGAGTTCCAAACTCCAATCCAAGATCTTTGAATAATGTCTTCATCCACATAGCTTCCTGAGTAGCTATGGCAAGACCTCTATATTCAGCTTCAGTAGAAGAGAGAGCAACTGTGGGTTGCTTCTTGGATGACCATGAAATAATCTTTGAACCTGCAAAGGTAAGATAACCTGAAGTGCTCCTTCTATCTTCCTTGGAGCCAGCCCAATCTGCATAAGAAAATAGCTTCAAACCTAAATTAGATACATAAGGATAATAAAGTCCTTCATTTATGGTTCCTTTGAGATACTTGAGAATCCTTTTGGCAGCATCCATATGTGGTTTCCTTGGTGTGTGCATAAATTGACTTAGCACACTCACACTGTAACATGTATCTACTCTTGTCAATGTGGCATAGTTGAGACTACCCACTAGACTTCGATATGATGTGATGTCCTCTATGAGTTCACCTTCATGTGAGCTCAATTTGTGATTGACCTCCATTGGAGTACCTGCAATCTTACAATCTTGCATCTTGAATTTTGCCAACATGTCCTTAATGTACTTTCTTTGAGTGAGAAACAAACCATGATCTTTGTAGACAACTTCCAAGCCTAGGAAGTAGGTAAGTGAACCCAAATCACTTATCTTGAACTCTTCTCTCATCTGATCTTTGATCTTCTTCATACCATCTACATCATTTCCTGTCAATATAATATCATCTACATATACACATAAGTAGATGACCTCAGAATTACTCTTTTTAATAAAGAGTGAAGGATCTGCGTTGCTTGGTTGTAAGCCTTTGTCCTGCAAGAATGAAACAAGCCTGAAATTCCAAGCTCTTGGAGCTTGCTTGAGACCATACAATGCTTTGTTAAGTTTACACACATAATCAGGATAAACTTGATTCTCAAAACCAGGTGGTTGTGCCATATATACCTCTTCTGTTATCCAACCATTCAAGAATGCATTCTTTACATCTAGTTGAAGTATCTTCCAATTCTTGGAAGAGGCAATACTAAGCAAAACCCTAATAGTAGGCATCTTTGCCACAGGAGAGAAGGTCTCGTGATAATCAATTCCCTGAGTTTGTGCAAAGCCTTTTGCTACAAGCCTTGCCTTATACCTGTTAATGGAACCATCAGAATTCTTCTTGAGTTTATAGACCCATCTTGAGCCTATTACCTTCATGGATGAAGTCTTGGGCACCGAATCCCAAGTGTTGTTTTCCTCAAGTGCTTCAATCTCTTCCTTCATTGCATGCTTCCATTCTGTTTTTCCTTTGGCCTCTTCAAATGATGATGGCTCCTCTTGGTTTATGTCCTATGCTATGTAGATAGAATGTTTAGTTACTAATGAGGTGTCAAACCCATACCTTTCTGGTTTTTTCTTTCCCTCATAGATCTTCTTAGGCCATGATGTGATGATTCTGCCTCATGTCCAAGTTCCTGCAATTTTGCTTTACCTTTAGACTTGCATGCTTTGATCTTTTCCATGTGAGATTCTTCATCATCCTCTGAGGTGTCTTGTTCTTCAATCTTCAGTTGTTCTCTACCAAGCTTTGGAAAATCTTGTTCAAGATCATATGGTAAGTTGACCTTCCTGCATGAATCTTCATACCATGAATTGTTTTCATCAAAAACTACATCTCTGCTTACCAAGAATCCTTTGTTGGTAGGGTTGTATAACCTGTAGCCCTTTTGATTGTTCTCATATCCAATAAATACACACCTTTTTGCCTTTGGATCCATCTTGCCTCTCAGCTGTGAAGGAACATGAGCAAAAGCAATACATCCAAAAATTTTACAATGATCTAAGCTTGGTCTTCTTCCATTCCAAGCCTCATATGGAGTGATCCCATCAAGGGATTTTGAAGGCAACCTGTTAATCAAGTAAGTGGTTGTAGATACAGCTTCAGCCCATAAGTAATTAGGTAAATGCTTTTCATTTAACATAGAGCTTGCAGCTTCAACAATTGTCCTATTCCTCCTTTCTGCCACTCCATTTTGCTCAGGAGTGTACCTTGTAGTTACCTCTCTTTTGATTCCTCTTTCTTGAAGAAAAGAATCAAACTCATGGGAGAAGTATTCTCCCCCTCCATCTGACCTTAGCCGTTTTAGAGATTTAGCTGTTTGATTCTCCACAAGAGCCAAATATCTTCTGAAACATGAAAAAAATCTTTGTGTTTCATAAAGAATAGGATAGTCCATCTACTGCAATCATCAATAAAGGAGACATAATACCCTGATCCAGATATTGAAGCTTCCTTGCTAGGTCCCCATACATCTGTATGAACCAACTCCAAGAGATCTCCATGTAAATAACCTTTCTTCATGAATGGTAACCTGTGAGACTTTCCAAATTGACATGCATTACACTTATAAATCATATGTTGTTTTGACAAATTAGGAAGTCCAAGTACACTTTGGTCCCTGCAAATTTGCTTTAATGACCTTTCACCAATATGTGCTAACCTTTTGTTCCATACTTCCAATTTTGTGAGTGTTTGACTACCATAATTAAAGAGAGCAATGTTTCTAGTGTCTTGTAATTAAAATGTGAACAATCTCCCTGTCTTTATACCTTTTGCAATTTTTATGAATCCTTGACTTGGATCTTCAACAAATGCTCCTGCTTTTGTGAACCTGACTTGCAACCCTTTCTCTACTATTTTCCCAACACTTATCAAATTCTTTGTAATGGTAGGGACATAGAGTGCCTTATTGAGTAGGTTGATGTTTCCATCAGGTGCTTTGACATTGCCTATTTTCTCCACAGGATGTCTTGTGTCATCTCCTATTTGTACCTCATGCTTATTCCTTGGATCTTCTAAATCTGATAGGAGTGCCACATTTCCGGCCACATGATTTGAACAACCTGAATCTATGTAGAAAACATGCTCATCAGATTTACCTTATGGCATAGCCATGTTCATGATCAATAATGAATCCTCTTTGTTTGAGTCTTCAGTGTAGTTATTGTAGTCTCTCCTTCCTTTGTAGCCTCCTTGATAGTTTGAATGATTGTAGTTGTTGTAGCTGCCATGATAATTGTTGAACCTTCCTCTTGAGTAGCCATAACTTCCTCTATTGTATCCTCTTCCTCTTTGATTCTTGGAATTCCTAAAGCAATTTTAAGTTGTATGATTAGTTAATCCACAAATAGAACATGGGTTGGAGTCTTGGGATCTCCCCCTACCTTGTCTACCTCCTCTTCCTCTACCTCTTCCATGTCTTCCTCTACCTGCATAGTTAGCTTGATATGTACCTACTTCATCATCCACTTTCTTTGCCTTTCCTTTGTTATCTTTGGACTTGCTTTTATCAGTGTATAAAGTTGAAGATTGATTACCTTTAGAGCTTTCTCCATTTTTTATAAGCTTTGCCTCTTGAGTAAGTAGTTGTCCAATGAGTGTATTGAAATAAGGTACATGCATGTCCATGTACAAATCCATAGCTGTGGTGAATGCTTCCCACTTGTCATCTGCCTTCAAGCCATTGATGACCTGCCTTACAATTTGCTCTTCATCTATTACCTCTCGAATGCTTCCCAACTGATCTGCTATGTCCTTGAGCTTTGTGACAAAATCAGTCACATTTTGTTTGGGAGCCTTCTTGAGAGTTGTGAAATCCAGCCATAGTTGATGCTTCCTAGCTTTAATACTTGAAGAAAAGAAAGCTTCAAGTGCATCCCACACTTCCTAAGATGTCTTACAACTTCTAATGTGAGGCAACAAAAAATCTGAGATAGAGTTGAGGAGATATGACCTTGCAAGTGCATCCTTGGAGCACCATGTGCTCAATCTTTCTTGCTCTTCTTGTGTTGGTTGACTTTTGTTCTTGAAACTTGGCATAATTTCATCTCCAGCCACATAACCATATAAAATTCTACCTTGGAGATAAGCTTCCATCCTTAATGACCAAGCTGAGTAATTACCTCTATCCAATTTGTCAATTGATGAAGGAAATCCATCTGCCATGTTGTCCAACCTTGCTCTGATACCACTGTGAAGTGATGGATAGGTATGTGCTTGAAGATGAAGAGGTGTTGCAAAATCCTTGATCTACATCAGCCAAATGAACTCTAGGAGTATATGGTGGGCCCTTTTAGCTTGCCAATGGATTTATTAGGCACCCTAAGTACCTTGGAAGATCACTCTCAAAAAGATAGATCAAAACAGATAAGTTGGAGTTAGCTCAGAGGTGAAAAACTTGCCATACACCTGTCTAATGTTTTGCATATTTGTCTGAGCACATCAACAATTAACTTAATTCCTTTTGGGGAAGTCTATTTAACTTAAAGAGCTAACTTTCAAGAGTGATCTCATAAAAAATAATGAACCACACACTGAGAATGATGTTTAACAACTGATGATATCATCCCGATTTTCACGGGCTGCTACAGTAATGAGATGAGTGAGCAGAAAAATGAACATAACTCAAGATTTGTGAATGCAATGATTATGCAAATTTGTATGCTTATACTAAACAGTAAGATGAATCCAAAAAGCTTTAAATCATTGAATGTGGATGAGTAGCCACTGAGCAATGGCTCTCACAAGATGAGTAAAAAAATTTGGGTACCTGACAGAGAAGTGAAAATGAACAGATACTGTTGACTTCAACTGACAATAACGGAAGATTGCAACATCCAAATGAAATGAAAATTGGTGAGCATATAGTAGACTTATAGAGCTAACGTTACCAAGTCAAATCATGGAAAATGATGCACCAAGATTAGAGAAACCGTCTCTATAATGTGATTGAGAAAACTGAGAGATATGGCAGTGAGTAGTACACTTCACAAGCACATGAAAATATGAACTCAAATGATCATGAAAATGAAAGTATATTGCTTGTAAAATACAATGGACTTACTGATACATATGTGTGCTTTGTAATCACACTATAATATGGCATAAAGCTCAGCTCTTGGAGGTCTTCACATAGGTCTCTCTAACCATGACTAAAACTGCCATCTATTTATAGTTGAGTTTGGGACGCTAACTTCCCTGAATCACTCTCCAATCAATCAATGATTGATTTGATTCTCTACCTACCACAAATCATGAATTCGTGGCTCCTCTTTCCCTTTTTGATCAAGTGGACTCAACCACTTACGATTCTTTCACTTTTACATTAAGTAAACTCTTCAAAAGTTACAAGAGGTAGTTCACAAGTGAACTTTACATAGTCTTCATTTTAAAGCTTCTTCTATGACTTTGTGGGACTCAAGCCAATACTTAGGCTTGTCATAGACTTGCTCCAACAATACTCACTACTAAATTGTGGGTTGTAAAATCATATGTTTGCATACATTCCAATTTGGTTTACATATTTTGTCTATTCTCGACCTTTCTGTGTAAAAGGTATTAGCACAATACCCTCTCTACTTGAAGAAAAACCAATGTTCTAGTCATCATGTTGCTCAAGTGTGTAATCGTTCTTGAAGAAGTCAGTAATACCACTCTGTGAGTCCTATCCTTCATATTTTTCACTCTGATATTGTAATGAAAATAGAATTGTAAAACATCGAAGTTCATCTATTTTTGGTCTATTCTCTCTATATTGGCTATTGTACAAGTCTCTCCATATTTATTTAATCCTTAAGTGGTTAGGCTATCCACTAGGTAGCAATATCTCACTCTCAATTTTGACTCCACTGATGTAATCCATTCTAGCACATTTAAGCTTCATATTGATAAGGATCCACTGAACCTTAGGCTAAGAATGGAAGAACTCCACGAAACAACATCCACGCCATACAATTGCAGCCTGAGTTATAGAAAATGGGCATGCCTACTGGGACCAAAAGGGCTCAGTGATTCTGATCACATGCTGGCATAGCTGACCCTTCGATGACAAGAACCTATTCATGTCACACCTTTCTTAGTCCATTATGAAATCCCAACAAAGCTATCAATCACAATACCACTAGTCACAATAAGTCTAGAACTCAGGCTAGCAAGGAGAAAAAGAAACACCCTTGTCCGCCCAAGTGACCTATACAAGATCTTGAAATAGTACATGGAGACTTGGCATCTCTTTTGTTTGAACTTAATATTAATTTTCCTATTTTTAACTATTGTTCTGTTTTTTGCTACCCCACGCTCTTCCTCATGGAGAGTGTTAATCTCCAAAAGAACAAGTTATCCTTGATGTTAGAGCACCTCTATATCAAGAACAGTTCAAAACCTCAACCAATTTTGGAAGACCAATGCCAAATTATCAAACTTTGAACTAACTGTGAAGAAACTGATTACTCAGAAAAGCATGCTACACTTAGTCGATTCATTGACTAGCCAAATGAAACTTTGTATAAGGTGTTGCCTAAAGCTTGCACATCTTCTCCAAGTTAAAACTTCTCAAAAGCTTGAGTAGGTCTTGAGATTTATTCCAAACAATGTACCTATGTCTAAAATTCTTCTTCTGTGTAGTCGACTTTGACACCTGCAACTTCTAATGCATGGTTCTCCCAAAATAGACCCGTTTATTCAAATGCTTTTTAGCCACAAGTAGCTTACCTTTCAAGTTAAAGAATGATTCCTTACTTGCTCAAAACTTTACAGTGTGGAGGGAGATCTGATCAAAACATTGACCACCGAGATTGCCCTTGTTCCTGTCTTCACTTCTTCACATTTACACATGTAAATGTTCCTAAATCTCTCAACCTGATTACAATTAGACTCTCAAAGTTTGACCATAGATGCATTAACTATGAAGTTAGACATCTACAAAATGATTTATGAAATGATCAAGCACAAAAGGAGAAATGGAGAAAAGATCACGACTCAAATTTCAGAAGTTTTCTTTTATTCTCATGAAAACAACTAATTTGATTAATCTCATTCATTCATCACATACATTCTTCCTCTACTCATCTATACTTGGTCTATATCTCTCCTCTCCTCTATGTCCCGACTCTATACTTGTATATATAGGCATATATGTACAAACTCATCACCATTACAAAGGTATAAGTGAACTAATTTTAAGCTTAATGTACATGTATATACAAGTCTTGATCTTCTGACCATGCACTAATCTTCAAGACTCAGAATTTGATCTTTGCTTTATTATTTGACTTGAATCCTTGTCCAAGATTCAAGTCCAAATCATCAATTGTTGATTGTCCTACACCAACAGCTCACCCTCAAGCATCAATTGTGATTTTCTCCATCTTCTTTATACATGCCATGTCTTTGAACCTCTGTAACTTAGATCCATCGAAGCTTTTGGTTAACATATCTGCAATGGGAGCTTTTGTAGAAGTATGTATGACTTCAATTTCTTTATCAATCACCTTCTCTCTCAAAAAATGATATTGGATCTCAATATGTTTAGTCCTGGCATGAAATACAGGGTTAGAAGCTAGATACAATGAACTCATATTATCTCCATGAATAGTGGGTATACTCTGAATGATGTCAAAACTCTTCGTGAGAGTCTTCAACCATATAACCTCCTTTGTAGCTTCAACCATGCCTTTATACTTTGCTTCTGTGGATGACAAAGCAACTATATGTTGCTTCTTAGAACACCGAGAGATTAATGTATTTCCCACATAACATAGATACCCATAGGTTGACCTTCTATCATCAGGATAATTACCTGCTGTTGTAGAGTAAAGAATGTTGAGATATCAAGCTCAACATGTGATGATCCAGGACGACACGTACCAATTTTTTGGTTCTCTGACATGTATAGTGGTCACGCCGGTATATGTCAGGGATACTTCATTGAGCTTTATTAGATTTATCTACCGAGAGTGATGGCACATTTGTTTCTTGCCAGCTCACTCATTCGCAGACATTAAGTTTTTCCTTATGTACTAGTCTTTATATATTGCACTTGTTGTATTCTTGTTTTGAGGTCATTCTTGTACATTCCTTTTATGTAATAGAAGAAGAAGAAGATTATTCTTCCGTGTCTCAATTTGTGTGTGCTTCTCCTTGAGAGTGAGAGTGTGTGTGTGAGCTCTCTTCCTTATCTCCTTCCTCGTGACATGGTATCAGAGCCAGCGTGGCTATAGAGAGCTTGTGGAGAAGGCGACGGTGAAGACTACGCGACAAGGCGTGGAGAAAACGCAATTTCACAAACGGCCTCTGTTTGCTATGAAAATCGGCGTGAAGGTAGAAGACCTCAAAATATTCTCGTGAGTTATCCCTTTAGGGTCACTCGTTTTTGTCAGATCGAAGTTTCGGAGCCATCTCGACCTTCATTTCGAGCCTGCAAGTTGGAGCCCATAGAAAAACCAGGTCAGTTTCAAAAACTGTAACTTGCATTGTGTTCGACGACACTCATATATTCTAGATCCAGAATTTCAAGTGATTCCGTGTACTCTTGATACACGAAAACTGTATTTTTCTGAGATCGAACTACCACGTCATAGTGCGACAGTGTTCAAGCAGAAGTGCTGCTTGTAGTGTGTTGCGGTGTTGTGAATTATTGCAAAAATGGCAAACGCAGATGGAATGAGTCAGCTTATGAGCGATAAGCTGGACAAGAACAACTTCCATGCTTGGAGATTTAGAATGACGAATTTCCTGATGGGAAAAGGCTACTGGAAGTACATCAAAGGAGAGAATGAAAATGCTCTGCAGTTACCAGAAAGGAATCGGACTGCAGAACAGTTAAGAGCATTTGAGGAATGGAATCAAGGAGCACAAAAGGTAATGTATTGGCTATCTGTTAGCATACAGGATAGCATGATCGGACACATACATGATGCCAAGACTCCAAAAGAGGCTTGGAATAGTTTGGTCACTTTGTACGAGACCAATACAAAGGCACAGAAATTACAACTCAAGAACGAGCTGCATACATTGGAGAAAAAGAGCATGTCGGTAAGTGACTACACTCTGAAAATCAAAAGCATATGTGAGTCACTTGCATCTATTGGCATGAATGTAGATGATGATGATAAGGTGGAAGTGTGCCTTTGTGTTTAAGGAGCTGCATATAAGCAGTTTAGAACTTCTATACAGACCAGGGAAAATATTCCGAATTTTGCTGATCTGGTATCTATGCTGATTATTGAAGAAAAGAATCTTGGTGAGGATTCAAACTCCCAAGGAAAGCCCAATTCTGAGCAGGTATTCTACTCTGGTAGAGGAAGAGGTAGAGGTAGAGGTTTTGGAAGTGGAAGAGGAAACAATAACCAAGACTGTTAAACTGGTTATGGTTTAATCGTTACTCTACTTCCGATTCAAACACTTCAAGTTCAACCGGTTCCAAATCTTCCTAACCGCAATCGTTCTCTTAGCCACGTGGGTCCTTGGGAGTGGTAGGGGTCTGTTAGACAGAGGCCCTGTACTATGTTCCCATTTTAACACACAATCTTAACGTCATCCCGTCCTTAGCTCAGTATCCATCCCTGAACAACGGAAGACTATTCAGTGTATTGGAATTAGAACTTCAGGACTGAGGGTAGCAATCCGGTTACGTAATTTACGCGCAAAAAATACTTCAATAACAAAGTCACCTAATCCGTACTTCGTCAGGGCAGGTAGGTGTACCAATTAGACATTATATCTTAAAGTTACACGGACTCGAACAATCAATCTCTTCGTAATAAACAGCTAACCATAAACCGACGATGTTCTACTCACATTCAGACCATTACAACTACTAGTCTTCCCGTAGTTGGAGTAAACAGCAAATATAAGATACAGTAACGAATTCGGTCGTTTACAGAAACTTTACAGACAATTCGTTCGAGATTACTCTTCGTGCTACCTACTTCGCCGAAGAACTGCCAAATAACATACCACACTTGCTCACACTCAAAGTCACTCTCAACTATCACCGAATAGATTCGCCACACACTACAACTGATTCATCATTCTGTACTAAGGAGAGAATAATCGACTAGCCGGAGTATAGACGGAACCAAACATAGCAGAACTTATCCTTTCAACAACATATACGCACACACAATGCGTTACAGCACTCTCAAACGAGACTTAATCAAACAACACGCTGCAATTCCCACAACAAATGGGCTGCCCCGCTCTTTTTCTCATTGCCTTAAATAGAGGATTTTTTACAAGGATGCGCACTTCTGCAGTTACCTGCGCGTTCCCTGAAAGATTCTTTTTTTCATTTAAGCTTCCTGTCCTCGTACTCTTGTCCTTGTTCGGCAGCCGTCCAGCACTTTTACATTTAAGGCACCTGTCCGGGTTCATCCGTCCTGGTTCATCGGCCCTCTAACACTGGCACGCACGGTGGACTCGAACCCGCAGGTGCATTACTGTCTTCAACATCCTTTTGCATTGCCTGTAGGTCTATTCCAGAATTTGGCTCCCGAATCATTTCTGACCGTACTTGTTCAAGTGGAGGAACAAGTATAGCCAGCCATCTCCTGCGAAAAAGTGTCCAACTATTTTGAACACGACTATCCAATTGCTGTTTTAATAAGTCTATGTCCACATTTGTCATTAATGTGGCATTCAGTTCTACGCCCTCATCTTTTAATATCTGCCTTTCGAACTGCTGCAAAACCTGTATTCTTGACTGCAAAATTTCATTTTCGGCTTGCAGGTTAGCATTCAGGGTAGAAAAACTTGACATTTCGGCTTGAATCTGTGTTTGGATAGTTTGCTGCCACTGATTAAATTCTTGAAAACACTTTTTTGCGTTGATCAATTCTGCCGTTAGTTGCCGGTTGTTACTCTGTAACGCCTGTAGTAAAGCTTCTTTGTCGTCCAATTCCTTTTGCATCTGTGTCATTAATGAATTGGACTTAGTCATCGTAGCGAGTAGTAATTCGTTTTTGTGCTGAAGCGCTTGTTCTTGTTGCCGCAAATATTGAGAAACCTCTTGTAGTTTGTTTTGCATCCCTATCACAAAATCGGGTTGGAGATCGTCCGGTAATTGCTCTGGACTGGCAGTTGGCAAGTTGTCTGCCATCCTTCATTTAATTGACAGCCGAAACGGCGTCCCTACGGTCTGGTTCTGTGCGCTATTACCTGTGTGGAAGAAATGTGCAGACGAGGTGGAGACTTGGTCTGCTTCCTCAGGCTCTGTTTGGTGTCTTGTGTCTATCCTATCATGTTCGCCGGAATAAAAATGGGGGGACCTGTGTAGCTTCTCATCCTTTACTGATTGGACAAAATTAAATATAGCAGCTAAATAGGCTGCTAGTCTGCTGCTGGTGTGGGATCTTCGCTTATCCCCGACAATGATTTGTGTGTAGAGGCGGTTATACAGCCAATGTGTCCAGCTAACCCGACCTCCTTCTTCGGCGTGTAGTAGTGGTGAAAAATTTTCTCTAGACATTAAATCGAACTTTACTAGTAAACAGAGCTTCTCTAAGTACCATTTAAATTGTTCTCGACGGTGATATGTGGCATTTTTCAACATGTAATACCGTCTGGGGCCTTCAGAGTCGCCAAATTCATTTCTCAAATCTTCATTCGAACATTTAGGATATCGGGCGCCATCATATAGTGGCAGTTTAAATGTAGCTGAGACTAGCTGTGGTGAAAATTGTACCTGATTGAGAATGAAGCCGTTTGTTTGTCGCATGCTATATAATTGATTCTCTGCATCGTCATTAGCGATCCACTGCTCCCATGGTAATTGGGCAAACTGCAGGAGTCCTATCTTCCGTAGCTAGTCCTCATTCCTTCTCGAATGGATGTCGAGCTCGATTTTAAATTCGATGGAAAATTTATGATGAGTCTTTACTAATGCAGAAGTTACTGTGTCATCTGCATCATCTTGTAGGGTAGTATCTGTTGCCGTCGCAACATGGTTCTGTGTATTGGCGCGCTTCCTGAGTTGCCATCTGAGTATGTCAGATTCCGACATGCTTGTAAGGGTTGCTGAAAAAGAATATGCTGGAAGTTGCTAACTAGCACTGAAGCTCGAAGAATACTATAGTGAAGAATGCTATGCTATGCATACGCATTTTATAAACACCAGTCCTTGAACTGCCATTTGCTATAATGATTGTATTTCAGTAGGACATGACTCTTCCTTCCCCTTGTCAAAATTGTATCATGAGTAAGAATCATTATGCCGCGTGTTATGCCGTAAATCGGTGCTAGACTGAACAAGACTTTACATGTGCGAAAAATGTCAGAAACAAAACTTGGTTATCATACTCATTTCGGATCCATCGTTACATTATGAATTCGTATGGGTGAATATACTTATTCTTCTATGAGACCTTCGAGATACATATTCCTGGCTGATCTAAATGTTCGAGCTATTTTTTTCTTAAGGGTTTCTAATAATTGTTTTAGCGTGTCGGGTTCTAAAACCTGCGCATCTATTCTAACGGAGCTAAGCGCGATTGCTTCGGTAAGCACGTTTTTGGTCTGGGTCTGCAAAAAAGCCTCCTGTAGATAGAAATCATTGGATAGTGCGGCGTCCCTGGAAGTCTTCATTTCGGTGACTTTCTGCTGCATCTCTGTGACTCGATCCCTTTGATTTCGCAGTTGGTTATCGAGGCGCTCGAATTGTTGGTTCTGAAATTCAATCGTTCGGGAATATGCATCTCGTTCCCTTCGAGCTTCTGCCAGATCTTTTGGGTGTTTCGCTTCCCTGGTTAATTGTCGTCTCAGCATTCTGTTTACGTCGTCCAAACATTCCTGAGCTCTGTGTAGCTCGTCTTGGACTTGCGCTGCTTCTCGTTGTTGGTCTTGGCTCTTTTGAATTGTTTCCTGCAGCAGGGCCTTCGTTTCTTTGACCATTTCTTCGAGGGATGAACTGATATCTTCTTTTTCTTGGAGGGCGGTCTTGAGTTCCCGGATTTCTTCGTGTGCTTTGTGTAATAGCTGGTCTTTGGCGGAAAGCTGCTCCAATGCCGCATCTCTCTGCTGTATCAAGGCCTGTTGTTCCAAAAATTGGGCTCGGAGGTCAGCTAGTTGTGTCTGCAATTGATGATTCTCCGCTCTTACGGCGTCGACTTCTTCTTGGAGTGGGGTGATGTCGGCTTCCAGGAGGTCTACCTTGTGCTGCAGGTCGTGCCGAATGGTATTTGCAACCTCAGTCATTTGTACCGGAAGTTGTTGTGAGAGGGCGATGAGTAGTTGGCCCATGTTGGCCAGTTCGGAAAAGATCGGAGTAGAGGAAAGGAGGAGTGGGTGTGATGGTGGTGTAGAGGTTTGGGTATGGAGTTGGGGGGATGTCGGGGGTGAATAATTGGGGGAGGATGAAGAAGATTTGGAAATTGGCGGTGGGAGAGGGTTGACTGGTGGGGATTGAGGGCGAGGGGATGTAGGGTGGGTTACCTGATGCGTGGGTTGGCTTTCACCTGTAATGTGGGCGATGGTGGATTCGACAGCCTTGAGTAGGGTGTTGAGCGTGCTGTTGATCACGTGTTGTTCATCTTCTCGTTGTGCTGATGCTTCTTCGATTGAGACGGGTTCTGTTTCCGTGTGCTTCTGCTGGTCGTGGTGGTCGGCCGATGATTCGTTGTGTATGGAAGTGGCGGTGTCGTGGAAGGTCTCTTCTTGGTCTGCGTTTCGGGTGTCCTGATTCTGTCCGGCGGATCCTTGTGCTTCACTTTCTGAGGAGCTTATCCGAATTCTCTTATTGCGGAAAAGTTGGTTGATCTCCTCATCTTCTTCTTCTTCTTCGTCGAGAGGTTGCACTGATTCTTCGTGCCTAAGAATGGGACCTTGGGGTGGTGGTTGTGCGGCAAGGATGGTGGGGAAAAGGAATGAGATGATGTGGGGGAGGCGAGAGCGCGGGGTGGTACCCTTTTGGAGTTGCTTCACGATGGCTACACATTCTTTATGGATTCTGAGGAAGAAGTATGATGCAAAGTTGACGGGTTCCTGGACAGCTAATTCTAAAGCGGAATAAAACGGTCGTGAGATGCCGTAAGTGCGTTTTTGAAGGTTAAGTATGGCGACTAAGAATTGCAGAGCGGATCGTTCGGGTTCTAGGCGGCAGAGAATGGCGTATTCGTTGGACGAGGAGCAGGGGAATAGTTCATTCATGCGGGCAATGGGAATACTCGGGCCATTTTCACGGCCTTGCGGGTTGAGGCAATAGGCTTCAGCGAAGGTTTGGAAGGTGATGACTGTTTGCGCAGGGAGTGAGAGGAAAACCCATTGGCGTTCGGTGGCGGGGGACTGAGCAATGGCGGTGATGATCTGTGTGAAGAACGGATGAGCTTCTACCGAGTGCCAGGGCAACTCAGCGAAGTTAGCCAACCCTCTGCAACGCAGGTATTCGCCTACCTCGGTAGGGATACCATCGCGGAAGGCTGCATAGTTGGCTATTGCTTCCATGGCGATTACTGAGGTAGATGATGAGCACGGATGCAGAATGCACGAGGGCTCAGAATACTAGCATGCAACACAATAGCTTATTTCGGCATCGTCGTCAGAGTTAAAATAGAAACACTACGGTGGAGGTGGAATATCATTGTGCGGTGCGGGACTAGTACTGGTTTTCATGCAGGTGTGCGTACTCGAGTGACTGTTAAGAGGGCGGCTGGTTATATCAAGATCCTACAAAACGCGGCTATTTATAAAAAGCAAAAGAAGAACAAGAAAAGTTTAAACAAAACGCGGTCCATCGTCGAAAACTTAATGCGGGCTAGTGGTGTGATGATATGGCCGTAACTTCGACCCATTAATTACCTTGGGGAGTGGATTCCCAGTCAACGTAGTCAACCGAAAAGTTGCCAGACCGACTTGTTCTGAGATCTTAAAGGGACCGAACCAGCGTAGTTTGAACTTTCTTGCTGCTCTATCGGATTTTGCGTTATAGAAAAGGACAAGCTGACCTACCGAAAAGATTGGGGTTTTCAAATAACGATCGTGTGTCTTGGCTTGCCTTAGTTGTACTTCGCGCATGGTTAAAAAACTGAGCCATCGGTGCTCATCAAGTTCCCTGAGTGCATCCATTCGTGCTGTCAGCGACTCTTCTGGTAGCATTTTCTGGGTGATTGCTACACGCAGGCTTGGGATAACTATTTCCATGGGTGCCATTGCTTCTAAACCATAAGCTAGTTTGAAAGGTGTCAAACCTGTGGTTACCTTATATGTAGTTCGGTATGCCCATAATACTGCAGGTAGTAGTTGATCCCATCTTGTGATCAGTTTCCGGAGGATATTCAATAGTGATTTGTTTGTGCTTTCGGCCAGACCATTGGCGCGAGGGTAATATGGAGAGCTGAGTTTATGTGTCACCTGGAATGATTGGGTTAGTACCTTCATTACTTGATTTATGAAGTGAGTACCTTGATCTGTCACTAATTCGAGTGGTAAGCCAAATCGTGGGAAGATATCATTTAACAGACATTTCGCTACTACAACTGCTGTAGCAGACCGTAAAGTCCAGGCTTCTACCCATCTTGTTGTATAGTCTGTACAAGTTAGTATGTATCTGTTGTTACTCAAGACTGTTGGGGGTGTGATTGGACCGATAAAATCTAATCCCCATTTCTGAAATGGTTCGAGTGGCATAATAGGCTGCAAGGGAAAGAAGTGTCGTTGCAGTGGTTGTCCAGACCTTTGGCAGTTATCACAGTTTTTGACGAATTGGGCCACATCTCGGTACATAGTAGGCCACCAGAGACCTCCTTGCAGAATTTTCCGGTGAGTTAGATCTGTGGCAAAATGACCACCAGTAGGGGTTGAATGAGCCATCGTGATGACTGAGTTAATTTCGTGCGGAGGAACACATCGAAGTAAGATTCCGGTGTGATCTACATGATACAGTTCTCTTGCAACTAACCGGAATCGGCGGCTAAAGACTGCCAATTTCCTTCGCACTGCCTTGGCAGTGTCAGATGGAAAGCATCCTTCGGTGAGAAAAGTTAAAATCTGATCATAATATGTAGGTGTTGCTTGAAATTCGGCAGTTTCATCGGTCAGTGGCTCAGAACTATAAATTGCTGGGGTCGTGTCATCTATACCTATCGGAGCTTCACCAGAATCTAGGCGAGATAAGAAGTCTACTAGGGCATGTGCATTTCCGGGTCGGTGAATGACTTCATAATCAAATTCCTGCAAGAGTAGCACCCATCGGGCTAATCGTCCGCCTAGATGTTGTTGTCTCACTAGATAGACAAGGGCAGCATGATCCACATGAAAGGTAAATTTCCGGCCTAATAAATAATGTCTGAACTTCTTGATGGAGTAAATTAATCCTAAACATTCTCTTTCAGTGGTAGAATAGTTCTTTTCTGCCGGTGCAAGCCTTCTGCTGGCGTAATAGACAGGGCGAAACCACTTATGTGTTTGCTGCATCAGAATACTGCCGATCGCAATATCTGAGGCGTCGACAAAAACATGGAACGGATTGTCCCAGTCCGGTGGTTGTAGGATTGGTGCCTGCGTCAATAGATACTTGAGTCGATCAAATGTAGTTTGGCATTCTTGAGTCCATTCGAACTGTCGTGGAGTTTTGGTGATTAGTCTATTCAGAGGTATAGCCAGATGAGCAAGCCACCGTAAGTGTCTGCCGTGCCACCGTACTTGACCCATAAAACACATTACTTCTTTCGGAGTGGCGGGTACTGGGGCTTCTAAAACTGCCGAAATCTTATCTGGGTCTACTCGGATACCTTGGGCAGATACAATATGACCAAGTAGTTTGCCACATGAAACGGCAAACACAGATTTGCTTGGGTTAAGGCAGAGTCAGTAATCTCGACACTTTTGGAAACAGCACCGTAGATGAAGCAAATGTGCCATCATTTTTCCGAAAATTGAGAAATCGTCGAGATATACTTGCATAAACGAATTGAGATAAGGAGAGAAAATCTCCTACATACATCGCTGAAAGGTGCTTGGTGCATTTCTCAATCCAAACCACATTACCGTACAAGCAAAGACACCCCAATTGGTAATGAAGGCGGTTTTTGGGATATCTGCTTCAGCCATTCTAACCTGATTGTAACCGCTGTATCCGTCTAAGAATGAATACATTTCGTGGCCTGCTACCCTATCAAGCATGGTATCCAGAAAGGGGATCGGGAAAGGATCTGGTACTGTTGCTGCGTTCAATTTTCGGTAGTCTACACAGATTCGTAGTTGCTTATTTTTCTTTGGCACGATCACAATTGGTGAAATCCATTCAGCATGTTCTACTGGTACGATGAATCCAACCTTTAATAATCTGTCAAGTTCGGCTTTTACCTGAGATGCATAATTGGGATTCATCCGATAGCTGGGCTGCCTATTCGGTTTAGCTTCAGGCTTCAGCATGACTCGGTGCTGATATATGCGCGGATCTAATCCTTTCATATCTTTGTAATCCCAGGCAAAGACGTCTGAGAATTCGCGAAGTAGTCGAATCAGATCAGCTTTAAATAATTCCGGTAAGTTTTGCCTTATCTTTACAGGTCGTGGATGATCTTCGTCTCCTAGATTGTACGAGGTCAACTGGTCTTCGGAGACATAAAACTATTGTGGTTTCTCTTTGTCGTCTGTCGACCGGAGTAGTGAATGTAATTCATTATCATGTGTTGGCATCCTATCTTCCTGCTTGGTCTCTTGGGTGATTGGTGTAACTGTACATACTGAAGTACTCTAGTTATCTATTACGGACTGTAGATCAACAGTCCCTAAGGTCATTAAGTCAGCGTTACTCTTCAGAAATTCCTCTTCTTCATCATCTGATAGTCCATCTAACATGTGGACAGGTTCAGCAAAATATGGTCTGGCGTGCAGTTCGCAATGTTGTATAGCATCTAATTTTACTACATATCTACGGCTGGCATCTTTGAACGTAAGCTCTTGTGCAGACCAGTCCTGTATTACCTTCGCATGCTTCAGCCAAGGTCGACCAAAAAGACGGTTGTAATCCAAAGTGGATTCCGGCAGATCTAGTATGACAAAATTCATTTTGAAGGTCGTACCTTGTAAAGTAATGGGTACATTTCGCACAAGTCCTATAGGATGGACTCTAGATTGATCTGCCATTCTGACAAAAAATTGAACTGGTTCGATGTCGGTCCATCCTAACCTATTGCATAAGGCTGTAGTTGCAATGTTGACACCAGAGCCTCCATCAATCAATACCTGTGTAATTTTATGATTCTTATACCATACTGTAATCAAGGCGACTGAATGATCAACCGTAGAATCAGGTTCTGGTTGAACTGCTGCTGTCGCCAGAATACAAGAAGGTACCGGACTGAACGGTTGCTGGAACTGTTGTCGAACGCCAGGTACTAATGCCAGTAGTTGGCCGAGAGGCAGAGTGATAGATGCCTTGGATAAAATTTCCCAGGTCTGCTGAGATTGGTTATCCTGCTCCTTTGAACTTGAGGTTTCTGTTGTTGCCGAAGTATCTGCTGTTATGTCTACTGCTGATGGTTGTTCTGCTGCTGTTTCCTTTTGTTGCGTTCCTTCCTTTATCGACGAGGTCTGAGTCACCGGAATGGGTTCTGGGAACACTAGTGGTTCTGTGGTGGTCCAGTGGCTAGCCTTGTTATACATCCTATGTTGTTCTCGTATCCCTGGTTCAAATACTTCTGCTGCTGACTGCAGCTGTTTACCTGATCGGGTCTGGACTGTAGCAGTTTGCGTTTCTACCGGTGTAATTTGTACCATGTTGGCCATTGGGTTTTGCCGCTCCTTCTTTCTTTGATCATACTCAGCTGCGTCCTTGCAATATCTTCTAATGTGTCCGAATTCACCACAAAAATGACAGCGTGGCGGTGGTAAATTGGGATTTTCCGGTGGTGGTTCGTTCTGCCAGCGGTTTGCATTGTAGTTATTGTTTCTCTGTCCCCTGTAGTTTCGATATCCTTGCGGTTTATTGTTTCTCAGTTGCGGAGGTACATAATGATTTGCTGCCTGTCCATGTTCTTGAATAACAACATTGACTGTTGCTGTTCCCTGTAATCTGGCATTGTAGACACAATTTCCGGTGGAGTGTCCGGCAGTGTTGCAGATAGCGCAGAATGTTTGATTTAGCGCACAGTTAGCACTAGTATGACCTGAATTTTTGCATGTGATACAGTACACTTGTCTGGTTATATCTTCAGTCATAGTTTTGTTCGCTTTTAACCACTCTAGATCTTCTGTAGATCCACCGACCTTGGATTCCAGTTGCAGAGCCATGGCGATGACTGCATCCAATGTCATTGCTCCGACACATCTGATAATCATGATCTGCTTCAATTGCGGGTTTAAACCATTGATAAACCACTGAGTGATGACGTCATCCGGTAAGTTGGCATGGGCCTGTGGTATCTGTCGCAAGTGTGTTCTAAAAAGTGTAGCATATTCTTGGACAGTCTGATTCGCCTTCTGTCGGTTGTTCTGTAAATAATCAAAGATTTCGGCGGGATTCTTCTTTAGCCTAAATCGTTGCAAAAAAGCATCTCGTACTGCATCATAGGTACTGAAATGATTAATGTCGTATTCTGTAAGCCATCTAGCCGCTTCATTGACCAGTGTAGATTGAAAAACAATGGCTTTGTATGCCTGATCCGGTGGATGGTTGAGGACTGCATAACTGATCTCGAAAGTGCGTACGTGAGCATCCGGGTCATCTCTTGGGAATCCACCAAATTTCGTGTATGTTACTCCTGTTGGAGGCAGCCTTGGTTGGCCTAACTGTTGTTGCTGTTGTTGTCCGTTCATCGTGAGTGTCTCCGGTCCTTCTTCTGTATCTTGAGGTTGATTAGTTGAACTATCAGAATCTGGATCGCCGGATGGCGTGCCTTCCGGTGTGCTGTTTTTGCGTAGGATACTTCGGATTTCTGCTTCGAATAGCTCTCCTTCCTTCTGGATATCCAGTATCCGAAATCTTTCTTCCAAGCACGCGGGTCGAGCTGAGGACTCCGCAAAAAATGCTAATCCTTGGCCGCCAGTTGGTGTTTCTATTACCGGAATATCACCGGAATGAACTGATAGTGTACCAGACTGTAGTGTTTTTCCACTTTTACCGATTTCTTTTCCTAGAGTTTGTCTAATCGTGGATAACTCTGAATCTTTATCCAAGATTGTTAAACTGGTCTCCAGCGACGTCTTGGTAGATTCTGGAATTACTGTACTTTGGTTAGGCTGGGTCGAAATGACACCAGAATGTACCAAAGGTGTTGATCGTTCCACCGGAATATGACCGGAATTAATTCTAACGTCCTTAACTTGCTTGACCACTGGGTCAGGCCGCGTTATACCTTCTTCTCCTAGGGTTGTCTTTAGTACTTTTCTTGTTCCCGTCGTATGGTTCCTAGGATACGTTTCGCCAGACCGAGTAACCGGCATGTATCATTGCTTTAGTAGTACTATCTGAGCAGTTGGCAACAATCTGGCTCTGTTGCTACCGTCAGTCAATCGAACGATAAACGTAGTGTTTGATTCTGAACAAACAGCCAGCACGCTACTGCTACTGTTCACAGATAACTGGCAACCTGATGCCACCTTCCCACAGACGGCGCCAAATGTTAAACTGGTTATGGTTTAATCATTACTCTACTTCCGATTCAAACACTTCAACTTCAACCGGTTCCAAATCTTCCTAACCGCAATCGTTCTCTTAGCCACGTGGGTCCTTGGGAGTGGTAGGGGTCTGTTAGACAGAGGCCCTGTACTATTTTCCCATTTTAACACACAATCTTAACGTCATCCCGTCCTTAGCTCAGTATCCATCCCTGAACAACGGAAGACTATTCAGTGTATTGGAATTAGAACTTCAGGACAGGGTAGCAATCCGGTTACGTAATTTACGCGCAAAAAATACTTCAATAACAAAGTCACCTAATCCGTACTTTGTCAGGGCAGGTAGGTGTACCAATTAGACATTATATCTTAAAGTTACGCGGACTCGAACAATCAATCTCTTCGTAATAAACAGCTAACCATAAACCGACGATGTTCTACTCACATTCAGACCATTACAGCTACTAGTCTTCCTGTAGTTGGAGTAAACAACAAATATAAGATACAGTAACGAATTCGGTCGTTTACAGAAACTTTACAGACAATTCGTTCGAGATTACTCTTCGCGCTACCTACTTCGCCGAAGAACTGCCAAATAACATACCACACTTGTTCACACTCAGAGTCACACTCAACTATCACCGAACAGATTCGCCACACACTACAACTGATTCATCATTCTGTACTAAGGAGAGAATAATCGACTAGCCGGAGTATAGACGGAACCGAACATAGCAGAACTTATCCTTTCAACAACATATACGCGCACACAATGCGTTACAGCACTCTCAAACAAGACTTAATCAAACAACACGCTGCAATTCCCACAACAAATGGGCTGCCCCGCTCTTTTTCTCATTGCCTTAAATAGAGGATCTTTTACAAGGATGCGCACTTCTGCAGTTACCTGCGCGTTCCCTGAAAGATTCTTTTTTTCATTTAAGCTTCCTGTCCTCGTACTCTTGTCCTTGTTCGGCGGCCATCCAGCACTTTTACATTTAAGGCACCTGTCCGGGTTCATCCGTCCTGGTTCGTCGGCCCTCTAACAAAGACCAAGGTCAACAACAGAATCATGTAGGAGGAAGAGGACAGTTTCGAGGCAGGGGGAGTCAAAGAGGTCGCAGAAATTTCCAAAGAAATGATTCAGGTAATGATAGTAAAGGATGCTGGAATTGTGGTAAACCTGGACACTTTGAACGTGATTGCAGGTTGAAGAATCAAAATAACAGAAGGTAGCAAAACAACTATGCATCCACAAGTGCAGATGATTCTAAGAAGCTGTTTATGGTTCAACATCACATGATGAATACGATGTCTGCTGGTGTTTCAAAATCGAATGATAATGTCTGGTATGTTGATTCAGGTGCTTCAAATCACATGACCAGTCATGCAGAATGGTTTAGTAGTTTGCAAAAAATGCCAGTTCTTAGATATGTTGAAACAGGTGATGATACATCGCATCCTATTGAGCATGATACAGGAAACATAGCATTGTCTATGGAGGACGGGAAGGTAAAACATCTTGCTGATGTGTTGCATGTTCCTAATATAACAAAGAATCTGGTTTCTGTTGGGCAAATGGTTGACCAGGGATTACAAGTCAGGTTCAATGTTGATGGATTATATGTAGAAGAGTACAAGCAGGATGGACGATTCGTTGCCAAAGGAAACAAAGTGGGTAGGATGTTCACCTTAAATGTGAAGATTCTTGAAATGCATGCAGCCATGTTTGCAAAAGGTGTAGGAGTTGTTGCAGATATAGAGATATGGCACAAACAGGTTGGACATGCAAACTTGCAAAGGCTGAAAATGATGCAGTCAAAGGAGATTGTCCATGGACTACCAAATTACAAAGTTGCAGAAATGCAAAAGGTATGTGCAGCATGTCAATTTGGTAAACAGTCAAGAGCATCATTTCCACATGATAAGCATGCTAGTGAGAATGTACTAGAAGTAGTACATACAGATGTTTGGGGTCCAGCAAAGACCACATCTATGGGTGGTTGCAGGTTTTATGTTACCTTCATTGATGATCATACACACAAAGTATGGGTATATTTCATGAAAGAGAAGAGCGAGGTGTTCACTCACTTCCAGAATTTTAAAGCTATGGTGGAAAAGCAGACAGGGAAGTACATTCAAACATTAAGATCTGATGGAGGAGGTGAATACATGTCAAATGAGTTCAGCAGTTTTCTAAAAAATCATGGAATTCGGCGTCAGTTTTCATGCAAGTACACACCACAACAGAATGGTGTTGTTGAACGCAAAAATAGACATATTGCAGAAATAGCAAGAGCCTTGATGGCTGAGAAGAATATGCCTCATTGTTATTGGGTAGAAGCTGTGCATACTGCTGTATACATCATGAACAGAACTCCGACTGCTGCTGTACATCAAGTTACACCTGAAGAGAAGTTTACAGGTAAAAAGTCAAACTTATCACATCTGAAAGTTTTTGGCTGTATTGCATATCTACATGTTCCAGATGAGTTGAGGATGAAGCTTGATCCGAAAGCAGAAAAATGTGTCTTCCTTGGATATTCCCTTGAGGAAAAGGTGTACAAATGTTATAACCCACTCACACGACAGGTGAAGGTGAGCAGAGATGTGGTATTTGATGAAATGTCAAGCTTCTATGCAGATGCCAACAAAGGATTGAATCTTGAACCAAATGACAAAGAAAATGCTGAAAAATCTAGTGCAGAATCTCAAGTTTTGAGTGGACCGGATGCATCACCAAGCAATAGTTCCAACTCAAATCCATGGAGTGGAAGATTGCGTGGAAATTTCAATCCAGCAAATTCATCAAATACATCCAAGAAAGATAAAGAAAAGCTTTCTGTTGGTAGTAAAACAGGTGCAAGTTTTGAAGATGTTGATGGAGATTCAAGTGGTTCAGAAAAGAGTATTGATGAGGAACTTGAATTGCCCTCTGTGAAGACTCCAGGAGTAAGAAGGGCACATGCAGATGATACAAGAAGAAGTGACCCAGGACCAAGAAGATCTGGGAGGATGCGTAATTCAGTGCAACGATTGACATATGATAGTTACATGGCTGGCCATTGTGCCTACATGACAAAGGTAATACAAGATGTTGAACCTTCTTGTTTTGAAGATGCAATTGGTAATGCAGATTGGGAAAAAGCTATGGATGAGGAGATGGCTGCACTTTATGGAAATGATACATGGAAGCTGGTTCCATTGCCACAAGGAAAGAAATCCATAGGCTACAAATGGGTTTACAAGGTAAAGCATAATGCTGATGGTAGCATAAGTAGGTATAAAGCACGATTGGTAGCTAAAGGTTATGCACAGACATATGGCATTGATTATGAGGAAACATTCAGCCCTGTAGCTAAAATGTCTACTGTTAAGATACTTGTTGCATTAGCTACAGCAAAAGGATGGACTTTGCATCAGATAGATGTGAAGAATGCTTTCCTACATGGTGAGTTACAGGAAGAAGTATATATGGACCAGCCACAAGGATATGAAGATGCAAAGCATCTAGAATATGTTTGCAGGTTGCAAAAGGCTTTGTATGGGCTGAAGCAAGCCCCTCATGCATGGCATGCAAGGATTGCTGATTACCTAACCAGCATTGGGTTCTCTATGTGTGATGCAGATCACTCACTATATGCAAGGAAGGCTGATGATGGCATCACTATTGTGGCTATTTATGTTGATGACCTGATTGTAGGTGGTGATAATGAAGAAAGAATCAAAGAGGTAAAGAAACTTCTTATGCAGGAATTCGACATGAAAGATCTTGGTGTGCTGCGCTATTTCTTGGGCATTAAGTTTATACATACAGAAATAGGTATATGGATGTCGCAAAGGCAATATGCCTTGAATATGCTACAAAAGTATGGTATGGCTGATTGTAAGCCAATTTCTATGCCTTTAGATCAGAATTTGAAATTGGATACTACATCAGGTGAAGCATTGGAAAATGCTACTATGTATAGGAAAATTGTGGGAAGTCTTATATATCTTACAATTACAAGGCCTGATTTAAGCTACACTGTTGGACTTGAAAGTCAGTTTATGCAGGTTCCCAGGAAGCCACATTTGGATGCTTTGAGGCGCACTCTACGTTATGTGAGTGCTACTTTGGATTATGCATTGTTTTATGAGGTTGGTGTAGATTTGCAGGTTCATGGATACACCAATGCAGATTGGGCTGGTAGTACTCCAGATAGAAGATCTACTAGTGGCTTTCTTTTCTCACTTGGAGGTGCAGCTATTACATGGAGCAGTAAGAAGCAACCCACTGTTGCTTTGTCGAGTACAGAGGCTGAGTATAGAGGTGCTGCAATGGCAGCATGTGAGGCATCATGGCTAGAGATGTTACTTGCACATTTAGGTGTGGAAGTGCAAAAGCCTATCACTATCTATTGTGATAATCTTAGCAGCATACAGTTAGCACGGAACCCTCTTTTCCATGCTAGAACAAAGCATATCGAGGTACATTATCACTTCATCAGAGAGAAGGTATTAGCAGGTGATATTGATCTTGTTTATGTGAGAACAGATGAGCAGGTTGCTGATATTTTCACCAAAGCACTTGGAGCTAAGAAGTTGAAGAAGTTTTGAAAGATGCTTGGATTACATGATATAGCATTGAGCTTGAGGGGGAGTGTTGAGATATCAAGCTCAACATGTGATGATCTAGGATGACACGTACCAATTTTCCAGTTCTCTGACGTGTATAGTGGTCACGCCGGTATATGTCAGGGATACTTCATTGAGCTTTATTAGATTTATCTACCGAGAGTGATGGCACATTTGTTTCTTGCCAGCTCACTCATTTGCGGACATTAGGTTTTTCCTTATGTACTAGTCTTTATATATTGCACTTGTTGTATTCTTGTTTTGAGGTCATTCTTGTACATTCCTTTTATGTAATAGAAGAAGAAGAAGAAGATTATTCTTCCCTGTCTCAATTTGTGTGTGCTTCTCCTTGAGAGTGAGAGTGTGTGTGTGAGCTCTCTTCCTTATCTCCTTCCTCATGACAAAGAAGAGCAGAGATATAGAGAAAAAGAAGGGCCCCAAAATTTTTTTGATGCGGACACTTTATTTTTGGAACATAGTCACTTTGTAATATATTTTCGGATGTAAATGCACTAGAGGATCCTGTAGATGCATATCCATAGATATTTGTATCATTACCTTTGTAAATTAGTAGGGAATTAGTCTTTTAGTCAATAAAGTGCCGGTCTCTTGTGTGAAAGGACCACTTTCAAAGCACAAGTATATAAGTCATTTTGTGACTCTTTGTAAAGACTTTTTGCCATTGTGAGAATGAAGAGCACAAAATTTCGAATTTGTGTCTTCTCCTCTCTGTATCTTCTTCCTTGTGAGCTTGCATGCATGTACGTGACTTGAAAAGAGTGCTTTGAAGTGTTGTCTATCCATGGTAGTGCTTGTTTGCTATTGGTAATTTGTGTGAGAAGTGTAGGAAGTGCTGAAGCGTAGGTAGGTCATTCTTGTAGCTCAGTATTTTGCTCCTAGCTTGCAGTAGAAGTGTCAAAATCGAGTGATGAAGCCAACCTTTGGATGCGTCTTCTCGAGAGCTTCGAAAGGAACTCGCTATTCACTATATTTCGAGTTTGGAGCTGAGAGAAAAGCTCGATTTATTGTTGGCTACTCCTCTAAGTGTTGTGACACCATAGCCAACCATGAAAGCTTCAATGTGATAGTTTATACTTGTTTGCACCTTGTTAGTTCACATTTGCATTGACCGTCATTTGAATGCATGTTGTCATACACTCGGCTATGTTATGATACTTCTTGGATTGATAATTAAAGCGTGAATCCCCACTATACGCACTTATAGGGGATTGAGGTACAGTCTCTTTCTCCTCAAGTCCCTAAGTCCATACTTAGGTACACATGTTTTTTGGCACCGTTGCCGAGAAATATTGAATCAAACCGAAGCATTCGTGTGATGGTGAAAGCTCTTAGCATTGAAGTGAGTAGAGGAGTTGTGAATCTCTCTTCTTTGGTAAGTCACTTTCATCCGCACTTACTACTTCTCACTTTTGGAGTGTGTGTAGTGAGTTGTTAGTTTAGAGAAGTGAGTTAGAGAGAGAGTTAGGATAGGTAGGTAGGTACAATTTTCAAGTTCTTTTTCTTTTAGCCCTTTTCAGCTTTTGTACCCTATAGAGGCTTAAAAGCCAAAAGGAAGCCTTTTTGAAATTCTTCTTTCTTAGCAAGTATCGTGAGTGCGCAGACAACAAGTGTCACAGAGCTGATATCGAGGCTTTTGGAGTTAGAAATAGCAGGTGTTGGTTGAAGGGAGATTGAGGCAGCTTGGTGAGGTGAGCTGATCAAGTCTTTGTGCTAAAATTTCCATTTAAATCAAGGGAAATAGGAAGATGACCTACGATAGATGTCGTGAGGGAGATATCGAGTGTCAGAGTGAGAATTTCTATGATTCAGGGATGTAGAGAGGGGAAGATAGGCACTGAGACCACATACATTAATATGGATTGTTAAAATATTTGCTGATGTGTGAAAAAATTCTCCCAAGGTCAAGTTTCACGACTTCCAGCTGTCGTGACCTCCCAAGGTTGAGTGTCACGATATCTTTTGCTGACCAAGTGTCGCGATACCCGAGGTTGATCAAGTGTCATGACATCTAGGTATCGTGACTCTAGTGTCACAATACTCTGTAGCAAGTGTCACGATACTCAGCAAGTGTCGAGTGTCATCTGAACAGTAAGTGTCGCGATACTCGATACTTACTAATTATCGAGTGTCATCTGAATAGCAAGCCTTGCGATACTCCCAGTGTATCAAGTGTCGTCTGAAAAGCAAGTGTCGTGTGTCGTGCTAGTGAATTTAAGTGATACCTCATCCAGAAGACTCCAAATTAAAAGAAAATACATACAAATCTACAGATTTTGACGAGAGTACTTGGAGCCAAGGTCTGTCTAGACTCGGATAGAGCTACTAGTGAATGAACTTGAGATCGGGAAGAGTCCTAGGAAGCCAAAGGAGTGTGGTATCATCGGTAGGAAGTGTAGCCAAGCCTAGTATTCATTCCCATTATTCCGAAACCTCGAGGGAGTTTGAAGAAGAAACCATTATGGCCTTAGAGGACATGCACAACTCTGTACCAATAGCAGGCCTAATGTCTATCATTGAGGGAGAGTACAGAACCTCCTTAGAATATGTGAACACCAATCAACATGACCTACCCATCTACATAGATGGATTGAACAGATTAGTGGCTAGGTTGAAGAAAGCCAGAGATGCTCACATAGTGCCTAGACCAGCAGTCAAGTACGTGGGGGATTCTATATGGATAAAAGAGGGATTCTGTATGCAATGGAGCATCCAAAAAGCATCAACAAGCAAAAGGAAGAAGTAATGCCCAAAGCCTTAATGAAGAGGGACAAGAAGAACAAGTGTCAACCCCTAGAGGGAAGTCCATTGTAATTAGGGTTTGAAGAGGAGACCTACTTCCTCAAGATGAGTCCTTAATGGATGTCTACATGGTAAATGGAATGGATCATTTACTTCAAACCAACTCTTCACTATGGGAAGCAGTGACCAACCCAACCACCATCTGTAAGATGCCACGTTGATTTTCCACCTAGAAAAAAAAAAGGATGTGTAGGTAGTAATGAAATTTTATGTTTAGGATATTTTGATCATGTGTGCAAAATTTTGTAGCAATAATTTTTTACATTCTCTCTCTAGAAAGTTGTCGCATGAAATTTGTATGTTAATTTTGAGCATGAAGATGAAGGAATCTGAAAAAGTGTTGTATGAGAGAAAGGTAGAGTATTCTTAGTAGAAAAACTTTACCCTATTGAATTTTTTGTAGTTCCTATGTTTTATGTCTCATTTGGTTCCATGAAGATAGGTTAATGAAGAGATTCTTCATGTTTTTTCATCTCTCTAGAATTTTCGATTTTGTAGGGCCCAAAAGTGATATCTGGAAGCAGATTTGGACCTGAGGCGTCTCTAACATTATTGTACAGATTTAAGAACTGAATATTTTTGTCTCTCACAAGCTCAAGCTGATTCCTCACTGTTTTTGAGTTACAGGGTTTTGAAAAGTGCCGTTTTCCAACACTTGAAAAAAAAAAAAGAGAAGCCTTCATTCATTCATCTTATTCATGTTCGCGGATTTAGAAAACGCACATGGGTATATGGGTTGTTTTTGGGTGATTGACGTGTGTGTGAGTGCATTGCAGGGATTACCTCTATTTTTGCAGGTACAATTCTTGATGGTGGACATGAAAAGTAGATGCATGGGTGGTCCGAAAGTCTTGCATGAGACATGCGAAAAGACGCTATCTTGGAGCATGTAGATTCTAAAAGTGCGGGTCTAGGAAGGCGTGATTGGTCGTGCACTGGCGAAAGGCGGAGATCCCAAAAAGACGAAGACTGAGAGATAGAAAAGGATGATGGTCGTACAGTCATTACGATCGTTTTTCGGCTTCTAGAATTGCGATTGAGATTGAGATTGAGATTGAGATTGAGATTGTGATTGTGATTGAGATTGGGATTGAGATTGTGATTGTGATTGAGATTGGGATTGAGATCAGCTCGGGGGTGGTCGGGTGGATGAGGCTTCACATTGAAGCAATCTGATAGATTTTGTAACGTAGATCAGAACTACTTGTAAATCTGCACAGATAATAAAATTCTCTCTCTTCTTGTTCTACGTATACTCTGTTTGCCTTCTTTATATCTTGTGGTGTCAAAACCCATTATTCTGTGTGAAATTGTGACTCAAGTTTAGGACACTTGTTACAAGTGGTATCAGAGCAATTCCGGGACAAGATGCAGGATTTGAAGAAGAAGATAGAAGAACAAGAGGAGCTTATCCGTAGATTGAATGCAGAATTACATAAAGAAAGATCCAACAAACAAAAAGAGGCTACTACAAATGCTTTCATGGACCTCAATGCTGAAGGTGGTAATGGTGTGGGCACATCAAACGCACGTAGAGCTAGACGGCAACGTGAACCTGAAGAGGACGATGATGTAGGTGAATCTGCACTCAAGCAAGTGTTCAAAAGAGCAAAATTAAATGAATTTGATGGTGAGAAGAAAACTGGAGAGGATCTTGAAGCATGGATTGAGGAACTTGAAGATTTCTTTGACCTGCGCGTATTTAGTGAGGAATCAAAAGCAAAGGTGGCAATTCTACATCTCCGAGGAGTCGCAAAACTGTGGTGGAAATCTTATATACAGACAAGAACACGTGAAGGTCCGATCCTCTGGAAAGAATTTCGAGAGCAAGCAGAGAATCGTTATTGTTCTCCACATTATCAGATGGAAAAGAAAATGGAATTCTACTCTTTCAAGCAACATGAGGATGATAGATATAACTTGTCTGTTGAAGAATATAAGGAGAAATTTTTGCGTTTACATAAGTATGCACTAGAAGTTTCTGGAGATGTGCTAAAAAGCGAGTTTATTGAGGGTTTGCGGGAAGAGCTTCGCTATCAAGTAAAGGGATCCGGATGTGTAGATTTTCTTGATGCGGTTGCAAAAGCAGAAATTTTTGAGAAGATGGAGAAGTTTACCACGAAAAAGGCATTCAAATCAAGGTTTATCTCAATAGGACATCGACCCCCAAGACCTATTTCAATAAATCAAAATGGACAGAGATCGACTAACTCTATTAACTGTCAAGGAGGAAGACCAAAGCCGAAGCAAACAGATACACCTAAGAAGCAAGAAGTTATACACTGGCAACGTGATTCTGATTTCCTGGAGCGGGCTAAGAGGCTGGGGCTTTGTTTTCGATGTGGAGAACAAGGACATCGCACTTTTGAATGTCCAAACAAGGCCATCAACCGTTCTATGCAAGCAAAGATAGCTCATCTACAAGAAGAAAACATGACAATTGAGGAAGCGGATGATCAAGGTAAGTGTTCTAGACCTAGACTTCAATGCATGAAAACTTCTTCTCATTCAAGGGCATCGGTGATTAGGATTATGGGGGACATATCCTCACGTAAGGTTAGTTTCTTGATTGATTCAGGTAGTACAAATTGTTTCCTTTCACTTAAGATGGCAGAAGCTTTAGGGTTGCATATTGAGATGCAGACTAAAAGACCTGTACAGATGGCTAATGGTAGGATACACTATACTAGAGGCAGTATTGAGAATCTTGATTTTATGTTAGGAGAACATAAGTTTTTGGGTACCTTCCATGTAATTGAAATGAGAGAATGTGATGTAATCATCGGAATGGACTGGTTAGTTCATAACAGTGTCGTGATTGATTGTGAAAGCGGGATCCTTACTTTGAAAATAGAAGGGAAGGAACATCATCTTGCAGGCAAGTGTAATTCAAGTTTTTCTCCTATTTCTGCAATAAAGCTGATTAGGGGTATTCGACAGGGTTGTGAGACATATTTGGTTTATGTGCATGACCTTCAGGAGAAGAAGAAAGAAGAGGAAATACCGGAATATGTTAAAAAACTTTTAGATGAGTACGCATATGTATTTCCTAATGATCTACTGGGCATGCCTCCTCCTAGGAAAATTGACCATGCTATAGACCTTTATCCAGGAAGTGAGCCTTATTCTAGAGCACCTTATAGGTTCAATATTGATGAATTGAAAGAGTTGAAGCTCCAATTGGATGATCTATTGAAGAAGGAGTTGATAAGACCTAGTGTTTCACCTTGGGGAGCACCTGTTTTGTTTCAGAAAAAGAAAGATGGTTCATACAGACTTTGTATTGACTATAGGGGATTGAACAAGAAAACTATTAAGAACAAGTATCCACTGCCACACATAGATGAACAGCTGAGTCAATTGAGTGGTGCCACAATATTCATTAAAATTGACTTAAGTTCGGGATATCATCAAATTAGAGGGTCATTACGAGTTCACAGTTTTGCCTTTTGGATTAACAAATGCTCGTGCAACATTTATGTGTTTCATGAATATCTCGATGAATTTATATTAGTTTTTCTTGACGATATTTTTGTGTATTCTAAGGATGATGATGAACATGCGTTGCATCTCAGTAAGACTTTACAAAAACTAAGAGAGCATAAACTATATGGTAAGATGAGTAAATGTTTTTTTGCAAAAGGGGAAGTGACTTATTTGGGGAGAGTTGTTTCTAAGGAAGGGATTCATATAGATCCTGAGAAAGTTAAAAGCATAGTTGACTAGCATACACCCAAATGTGTGAGGGATGTGAGAAGCTTCCTTGGTTTGGCACAATATGAGAGGGCACACATTGGGGAGTTTTCTCGAATTGCAAATCCTCTTACATAATTGACAAAGAAAAATAGAGAGTTCACATGGAACAATGAGTGTCAAAAGGCGTTTGACGAATTAAAACAGAAAGTTATCGAAAATTGTGTGCTAAAGATACCTGAGTTAGGGAAGCCTTTTATTGTTGCTTGTGATGCTAGTGGAAGCCAAATTGGATGCGTTCTTTCACAAGAAGGGAGGGTAGTGGCTTATGAGTCAAGGAAATTAAGGAAACATGAACTAAATTATACAACACATGACTTAGAAATGCTTGTAGTTGTTCACGCACTTAAACATTGGAGACACTTATTGCTAGGAGTAAAGCTTGAATTAAGAACAGATCATCAGAGCCTTAAATACATATTTACTCAACCTTTACTTAACAATAGACAAAAACGATGGATCCAATTGCTAAGTGAATATGATTTTGATATTAAATACTTAGCAGGAAAAGAAAACAAGGTGGCCGATGCTTTGAGTCCTAAACCCCTATGCAGTTCAATTTCTATTTTATCCTCTAATTTTGATATTGGAAAAGAATTAAAAGAAGATTTATTTTATGCAGAAATCTTGGAATTTTTGGGTATGAATCCAGGTTCTATGTTTTAAAATTTCATTTGAGAAATAATGATTTGTATTGTAATTCTCGTTTATGTATTTCTTCAGAATCTGTTTTGAAAGAAAAGCTCCTGCATGACTGTCATGATGCACCTTTCTCTGCACACCCTGGTTTTTCTAGAACTTATGCAAAAGTGAAAGCTTCATATTACTGACCACGTATGAAATATGATATTAAGAGGTATGTCGAAGAATGTCTGAAATGTCAACAGGTTAAGGCCGAATTTAAAAGGATTCCTGGCATGTTACAACCATTAGATGTGCCTGATCAAAAATGGGAATCCATCTCTATGGATTTCATAACAAAGTTGCCTGTGACCAGAAGTGGGCATGATACCATCTTTGTTGTCGTGGACCGTCTTACAAAGATGGCACATTTTCTTCCCATGAGGAAAACTGATATAGCTTTGCATGTTGCTAAACTTTTCATAAAAGAAATTTTTAGGTTACATGGTATACCCAAAAGTATAATTTCTGATAGGGATGCAAGGTTCACATCTAATTTTTGGAAAGCAACATTTCAATCCATAGGAACAGAATTACGCATGAGTACTACATTTCATCCTCAAACCGATGGTGAGACCGAGAGGGTTAACAGGGTGCTTGAGGATATGTTACGCATGTATGTGAATGATAAGCAAAACAATTGGACTGAATATTTGCCCTTGGTTGAGTATGCATATAATAGTGCATGGCATTCCTCTATTAAGATGACACCTTTTGAAGCAATGTATGGTTATAATTGCTTGCTGCCGCATTCACTTTTTAATTCACAGAATCAGGTTGAAATATCCAAACAAATGCTTGAAAACATGGATTTGGAGCTAAATAAGGTAAGGAAAAACATGAAAGATGCACAGAAACGTCAGAAATTATATCATGATCTCAAAAAGAGGCCCTTGGAATTTAGAACAAATGATCTGGTTTTTTTGAAAGTGAGTCCTTCTAAATCAAATCTGGTTTTAGGCAAAGATGGTCGATTGTCTCCTCGTTATGCTGGTCCTTTCAAAATCTTAAAGAAAATTGGTTCTATTGCATATTTACTTGACCTACCTAATACTTTGAAAATTCATCCAGTCTTCCATGTTGGATTACTTAAAAAGTATGTTCCTAATGCTGATCATGTTTTGCAGGACAGATCTAAGTTGAAGGAAGATGCCACTTTTGAACTTGAACCAGAAGTTATATTGGATAGGAGAGTTAGACATCTTAGGAATCGTGAAATAGTGGAAATTTTAGTAAAGTGTTTTGCATATCCTATTGAAGATTCAACATGGGTTGGTTTAGATGAGTTTATGGAACATTATCCTTCTTTCCAACTCTGAGGACAGAGTTCTTTAAAGAGGGGGAGAATTGTAAGATGCCACGTTGATTTTCCACCTGGAAAAAAAAAAAGATGTGTAGGTAATAATGAAATTTTATGTTTAGGATGTTTTGATCATGTCTGCAAAATTTTGTCGCAATAAGTCTTTACATTCTCTCTCTAGAAAGTTGTCGCATGAAATTTGTATGTTAATTTTGAGCATGAAGATGAAGGAATCTGAAAAAGTGTTGTATGAGAGAGAGTATTCTTAGTAGAAAAACTTTACCTGACTGAATTTTTTGTAGTTCCTATGTTTTATGTCTCATTTGGTTCCATGAAGATAGGTTAATGAAGAGATTTTTCATGTTTTTTCATCTCTCTCTAGAATTTTTGATTTTGCAGGGCCCAAAAGTGATATCTGGAAGCAGATTTGGACTTGAGGCATCTCTAACATTATTGTACAGATTTAAGACCTGAATATTTTTGTCTCTCACAAGCTCAAGCTGATTCCTCACTGTTTTTGAGTTACAGGGTTTTGAAAAGTGCCGTTTTCCAACACTTAAAAAAAAAAAGAGAAGCCTTCATTCATTCATCTTATTCATGTTCGCGGATTTAGAAAACACACATGGGTATATGGGTTATTTTTGGGTGATTGACGTGTGTCTGAGTGCGTTGCAGGGATTACCTCTATTTTCGCAGGTACGATTCTTGATGGTGGACATGAAAAGTAGATGCATGGGTGGTCCGGAAGTCTTGCATGAGACATGTGAAAGGATGCTATCTTGGAGCATGCAGATTCTAAAAGTGCGGGTCTAGGAAGGCGTGTGCGCTGGCAAAAGGCAGAGATCCCAAAAAGACGAAGACTGAGAGATAGAAAAGGATGATGGTCGTAGAGTCATTACGATCGTTTTTTCGGCTTCTGGAATTGCGATTGAGATTGAGATTGAGATTGAGATTGAGATTGTGATTGTGATTGAGATTGGGATTGAGATTGTGATTGTGATTGAGATTGGGGTTGAGATCAGCTCGGGGGTGGTCGGGTGGATGAGGCTTCACATTGAAGCAATCTGATAGATTTTGTAACGCAGATTAGAACTACTTGTAAATCTGCACAGATAATAAAATTCTCTCTCTTCTTGTTCTGTGTATACTCTGTTTGCCTTCTTTATATCTTGTGGTTTGGTCCATCCAAGCATTTGGTTAGCATATGAGCTATCTGATCTTTTGTTGAAGTATGTATGACTTCAATCTCTTTATCCATCACCTTCTCTCTTAGAAAGTGATACTGAATCTCAATGTGTTTAGTCCTAGCATGAAACACAGGGTTAGCAGCTAAATACAATGAACTCATGTTATCTCCATGAATAGTAGGAGTACTCTGAATGATATCAAAACTCTTCATGAGAGTCTTAAGCCATATCACTTCCTTTGCAGCTTCAACCATGCCTTTGTACTCAGCTTTTGTAGATGATAAAGCAACTGTGTGTTCCTTCTTTGAACACCATGAGATTAACTTATCTCGCACATAACACATGTATCCATAAGTTGACCTTCTATCATCTGGATTACCTGCCCAATCTGCATCACTATATATCTTGATATTTGTATCTAATGTAAAACCATAATACAAACCTTCTTTGAGTGTACCCTTAATGTACCTCAACACTCTTTGACCTGCAATCCAATGTTCTTTCCTAGGGCAATGCATGAATTGAGATAATACTCCAACTGCATATGACAAGTCTGGTCTAGTTAATGTAGCATAGATCAGACTACCAACCAAACTCTGATATTGTTTCATGTCCTTGAATTCTTCTCCTCCATATCTGCTTAACTTATGGTTTACCTCCATTGCAGTAGGTGCTATCCTACAATCATTCATCTTAAACTTGATTAACAAGTTTTTCAAATACCTTTCTTGAGTTACATACACTCCATGTTGAGTGTATGAGATCTCCATGCCCAAGAAGTATGACAAGTCTCCCAAATTAGTGATCTTGAATTATTTCTCCATTTGCTTCTTTAATCTTTGAATACCTTTCTCATCTGTACCTATAAGAATTATATCATCAACATATATGCACATGTAAATGAACCCATCATCACTTGCTTTAACAAGCAAGCTACTATCTGCTTTAGATACTTGAAATCCAAGTTCTTTCAAGAACTTTACAAGTCTATAATTCCATGCCCTCGGGGCCTGCTTCAAACCATACAAAGCTCTCTTGAGCTTGCATACATAATCTGGATACCTTCCATCTCTGAATCCTTGAGGTTGCTCCATGAAAACATCATCTGAAATGTAACCATTCAAGAAAGCATTCTTCACATCTAATTGACATAATTTCCAACCTTTACATGCAGCAATAGCTATGAGTGTCTTGATGGTTTTCATCTTTGCCACAGGACTATAAGTCTCATCATAATCAATACCATATGTTTGAGCAAAGCCTTTAAATCCTCTACCTGCATTTCTTCCAAAGTAACCCCTACTACCCCTACCTCTATATTACCTCTTTGATTTATGCCACCTCTTCCTCTTGAATTAAAATTCTGATTATATCCACCATTATTCTGAGTATTATGCCAACAATCATTAGCTAAGTGATTTGTCTTACCACAAATCCAGCAAGCTTTGACTCCTTCTTTATTATTCTTGCCTCTTCCTCTACCTTTGCCACCTCCTCTTCCTCTTAGGAAGTTGGCTTGACTAGTTGTGCCTTCATCTTCATTTGCTTGTTGTTTCCCTTTGCTATTTTTCTTCTTATCCTTTGAGTACATTGCATGACCTGTACTCTTGTCACCTTCTCCTTTGACATCTTGCTCAAAGGTTAGCATATGACCTAGCAACTGATTTAAATCAGGAGTGAAATGATCAAGTGATAATTCTGTAGACAAAATGAATGGCTTCCATTTGTCATCACCTCTCAATCTTGTAAGAATTTTCCTTACCAATTTATCCTCCTCAATGTCTTCATCAACAGCTCCTAATGCATCTGCAATGTCTTTCATCCTTGTTACATAATCTGAGATGGATTGAGAAGCCTTCTTCTTGAAAGTGGTAAATTCTGCCCACAAGGATGCCTTCCTTGACTTTGTGGTGTTTTGGAAATGCTCCTCCAAAGCATTCCATATATCACTTGCACTTTCAAGACCTCTAATATGAGGTAGCAAGTAGTCATTTACTGCCATGTAGATAATACTTTTAGCTTGAGCATCTCTCTTCATCCAATTCTTCAAATCTGATAATTCTTCCCTAGTTGGAACACTAGGATCTCTGAATTGAGGCTTTTCTTTTTCACCTGTAATGTAAGCTATCAAGTCTTTGCTCATTAGATGAGCTTCCATCCTCATTGACCATGTTGGATAGTTCTTTCTATCCAACTTCTCTATTTGAAGAGAATCTCCCATCCTTTCTTCACCTGTGTATTAAATTCTTCAATCTTTATGAGTAATAGATGTACCTTTACTTCGAATAATACTCCTTTTGTCTTCCTTGGTGTCGTATGACTTTCTTCTCAAGCTTTGCTTTCAAGCTTTCACCTTTTGAACCCTCAGATGTTGAATTCTTTGTAGTTGCAACAGTTGGAATCCTCCTTTTTTCAATTCTAATGCTTCTTGCTCTGATACCACTGATGGAGAGTGTTAATCTCCAAAAGAACAAGTTACTCTTGTATTTAGAGCACCTCTATAACAAGAATAACTCAAACCTTCACCAATTTTAGAAGATCAATACTCAATTATCAAGATTTTGAAAAACCTGTGAAGATGATGACTCTACAGAAAGTCTGCTTCACATATCTCTCTCATTGACCTATCAATTGTGTAACGTTTTTTTATGAAACTTTGCACAAGGTGTCGCCTATAGATTACGCACCTTCTCCAAGTTGAATCTCTCCAAAAAATTCAGTATAACTTGAGAAATAAACTCAACAAGCTACCTATGTCTAAAACTATCTCCCTGTAGAGTCGACTTTGACACCTACAACTTCTAAGACATGGTTCTCCAAGACTAGAATCCGTTTACACAAATGCTTTTAGCCACAAGTAACTTACCTTCCATCTTAAAGATTAAATGCTTGCTTGATCAAAAATTTAAGCTATAGAAGGAGAACTGATCAAAACATTGACTTCAAATTTTGCGCCTATTTCAGGAACCAGTGAACACTTCTTCACATGTGAATGTTCCTACACATCATTCTCTTAGCCTGATCACAATTGGAAGCTAAAAATTTTTATAGACGTCAACCACCTATAGACTTAGACTTGTACAAAAGCATTTCACAAAAGATCTAACACATAAGGAGAAAACTCAGAAACATCAGGCGCAAAATTTCTTCCATTTCTGAAGGAGTTTACAACTAAATGATGAGAGAGACTTCAACTAACTTCTAAGATGTCTAATGACTCTTACAACTCCTGATTACTCTATTCTCATGCTCTCTCATACTTTCCCCAACATTTTCCATAGTATATATAGACAAAATATTACAAGCTTATGACTAATCAAAAATATAAGTGAACTATCTCTAAAATAATATACATGTGTACACATCTTTCAACTTCTGAATATGTCCTTCCTTCATGCTTCACAAATTGTTCTCTTCTCAAATCCTTGACTTCATTTCCATTCAAAACATGAGTTGTTGATTGTCCTGCACCAACAAAATGATCAAGTGATAACTCAGTAGAAAAAATGAATGGCTTCCATTTGTCATCACCTCTCAAACCTGTAAGGATTTGCCTTACCAATTTATCCTCCTCAACGTCTTCATCAACAGCTCCTAATGCATCTACAATGTCTTTCATCCTTGTTACATAATCTGAGATGGATTGAGAGGCCTTCTTCTTGAAAGTGGTAAATTCTGCCCACAAGGATGCCTTTCTAGACTTTGTGGTATTTTGGAAATGCTCCTCCAAAGCATTCCATACATCACTTGCACTTTCAAGACCTCTAATGTGAGGTAGCAAGTAGTCATTGACTGCCATATAGATAATGCTCCTAGCTTGAGCATCTCTCTTCATCCAATTCTTCAAATCTGATAATTCTTCCCTAGTTGGAACACTAGGATCTCCGAATTGAGGCTTTTCTTCTTCACCTGTAATGTAAGCTATCAAGTCTTTGCTCATTAGATGAGCTTCCATCCTCATTGACCATGCTAGATAGTTCTCTCTATCCAATTTCTCTATCTGAAGAGAATCTCCCATCCTTTCTTCACGTGTATATTGAATTCTTCAATCTTTATGAGTAATAGATGTACCTTTACTTCGAATAATACTTCTTTTGTCTTCCTTGGTGTCGTATGACTTTCTTCTCAAGCTTTGCTTTCAAGCTTTCACCTTTTGAACCTTCACATGTTGAATTCTTTGTAGTTGCAGTAGTCGGGATCCTCCTTTCTTGAATTCTGAAGTTTCCTGCTCTGATACCACTAATGGAGAGTGTTAATCTCCAAAAGAAGAAGTTACTCTTGTATTTAGAGCACCTCTATAACAAGAATAACTCAAACCTTCACCAATTTTAGAAGATCAATACTCAATTGTCAATTTCTTGAACAAACTGTGAAGAAGGAGATTACACAGAAAGTCTACTGCACATAATTCACTCATTGCCTTATCAAATGTGTAAAGTTTTTTATAAAACTTTGTATGAGGTGTTGCCTATAGATTGCACACCTTCTCCAAGTTGAATTCCTCCAAAATATTCAGTATAACTTGAGAAATGAACTCAACAAGCTACCTATGTCTAAAATTGTCTCCCTCTAGAGTCGACTTTGACACCTGCAACTTCTAAGACATGGTTCTCCAAGACTAGAACGCGTTTAAGCAAATGCTTTTAGCCACAAGTACCTTACCTTCCAACTTAAAGATTAAGTGCTTGGTTGCTCAAAACTTTAAACTGTGGAAGGAGAATTGATAAAAAACATTAGCATCAAATTATGCGCCTCTTGCAACTTCTCTTCTTTCATTTACACATGTAAATGTTCCTACACTCAATTCTCTCAGCCTGATCACAATTAGAAGCTGAGAATTTGTACAGAGGTCAATCACCTATAGACTTAGACATGTAAAAAAGCAATTCACAAAAGATCTAACACAGAAAGAGAAAACTCAGAAACATCGGGCGTAAAATTTCTTCCATTTTTGAAGGAGTTTACAACGGAATGATGAGAGAGACTTCAACTAACTTCTAAGATGTCTAATGACTCTTACAACTCCTCATTACTCTATTCTCATGCTCTCTCATATTTTCCCTGACATTTTCCATAGTATATATAGACAAACATTTACAAGCTTATGACTAATCAAAGATATAAGTGAACTATCTGTACATATGTGTACATATCTTCCTCTTCTGAATGTATTCTTCTTCCTTGCTTCACAACTTGAATCTTTCCTTCAAACCTTGACTTCGACTCTTCATCAAAACATCAATTGTTGATTGTCCTGCACCAACACCCTCATACCAGCAGCAAGCACCTATGGATACAATCGACCTCAACCAGTGCTAGGACAACAACCACCACACCCTATGAATGTTGTCCGAGTGAAAATTGCTCAAATTGAAGACAATCCTGAAAGATCAATAGTACCAGCCACCTTGTTGACTAGTATTGAGACTTATGATCAATCTTATGACCTTAGTCAGGGAAGTTATTCCACCTATGAAAATACTATGACTGAGTATGGACAATACTATGGATCATATACATATGGATCGGATGGTTATGATAGCTCTGACGGATATGATCAGGTTTATGTATCATTAATGTACACTGCTTCTAGAGCTCCAGTACCACTGCAACCAATGAATAGAACACCTGCCCCTAGAGGAACATGTTATAGATGCAGAGGTGATCACTTTATCGGAGTGTACATTGCCTAACCCACCACCACCTCAGAGAGTTTGGGAAGGTTACTACAGTGATTGTGGCAAGGAACACCTTTTTAGGGATTGCCCTAAAATCCCAATAAAATCAATCCCACTGCACCAATAAATGTTATAGAAGTGGTGGAGTCATTAGGGAGTGATAAGGAATATATTGTGCCATTGAAAACCATAACTAGGGCAAAAGGAAGAGAGACCCCGGAGAAATCCAAAGAAAAGATAACCAAAATAAAGAATTGAATCCCACAACACCACAAGTAGTGGCGGATTCTAAAGAGTGTGAGAAAAGTGCTAAGTCTAGATGAACCCAAAGATGGAAGACTCGTAGAGAAAAGATAAAAGATAAGAAACTACAACAAAAGTTAAAGAACAAGAATAATAAACAAAGCCAAGAGGAAAAACAAGATTCTAAAGGAAACCCTAACAAGGTGACAAAAAAGCATAAAAAATAAGAGGTAGGATCAGTTTTAGTCGATCCAATGCTAGAAGAGTTAGCCATGTAGATTCAAGCATATCAAGCAAGAATAAAGACTGGCCCAACCATTGAGCAATATGACAAAGAATACCCAAGAGGTGACTTAGAGAAAGAAAGATTCGAGATATGTAAGAAGTTAATTGAAGTGGCTCAACAAACCTTAGAAAAACTTGTTCAGCCTTTACCTAGCACCAGAATTCCCAAAAAAGAATTTCAGGAATGTGTAGCACCTAGACATCCTAGGGAAGGGAAGAAAAATGAGAACTATGAAGAAAATTGTTGTTAAAATAAAGCAAAAGGATCGGTAATCCCTGAAATAGATGCGGAATTGCCTAGAGACTCGTGGGCAAGAGTCCAAGAAGAAAGGTGGAAGAAAACAGAAGGAATTGGACCACCTTTTGAGGAGTTAGAAGTAGTAGGTGAGCTTGAATTGTCAATCCCTAATTAAACCTAGAAAGATCATCTCAACTTGAATTGTCAATCCCAGTTGATAAAGTTGGAGATTTCAGTGAGGGAGATGAAGGAAAAACATGCCTCCCTATCACTTATAGAGGATATACAACAAAATCCATATTAGATTGCGGAGCTGGAGTAGGAATTGCTACCAAAGAAATATGGGAGAAATGGGGAAAGCTAGCTTTACGACCTACCAGAATGAAGATTCAAATGGCAGATGGACACACGGAGCGACCCTTAGGATTATTGGAAAAAGTAGTATTTACCACTTGTGGAGTCGAATTCGAGCACACCTTAGCAATATGTCAATTCGAAAAGGCTAGCAATTATGAGATGATACTTGGAAGGCCTTTCATGGGACAACTCAAGGTAGTGCAAGATTGGGGGAAAGATGTAGTGTACTTGTAGCATGGAGGATTGATGACTAGGATAAGTATCCATACTTATACTTATCAAGATGTCCCTCCTCTGCAATGGAACCCAATACACAAGGAAGACGATAATTTATCCATTCATAGTGTAGGATCTAGTAGTCAACCATGGATGAACGAAGATACTCACCTATGGATGTGTAAGGCAGCTAAAATGGAAGAAGAATGGAGATATAGATGGCAAGATCTAGACCTGTAGAAGATCTTGCCTACATGCCTCAAATATTCCTAGATGAAGAATTCAAACCCCATGGTTGGATGGAGATTTTATCCACCTTAGATATATGTGTAAATGAAGAAGTAATAGCTATGAATGAGTGCATAGATGAGGAGGGATATGATGTAAATCTATACATGGTTATTCTCCAAGAGAGAAGTAATTGAAAAGGAATGGAATGAAGATTATGAGAGCATAGAAGTGGAACTGGAACCTATTGAGGAAGAAAGGAAAAGGAATGAAGAGATTGTACCTAGTCCAGATGTGACTCAAGATGCACTACAAACAGAAATAGATGAACCAAACATAGAAAAAGAGAAAGAAGATAGCAAAGCTCAAGACAAATTCAAGGTACTTGAGCATTTAAAGAAATATGATGTAGAGGAAAGAAAGATTGCTATTTAGATGCCAAAACGAGACACACAACCAGGGATAGCATACGACAATAAAGAGGAGACCAAGAAGATTGTAGTAGCTATTGAAGAAGGAGAAGAGAGATGCACTTTCATAGGACAAGATGTTTCATTGGAGGAAGAACCGGAATTAGTACAACTTATAAGAGAGTATCGAGATGTCTCTGCATGGACTTATAAGGACTTAAAAGGTGTAGATAGTTCTATTTGTGCTCATAGAATCCCTATGACAACAGAAAAAAATGAAAGATGAGATAGATAAATTATTGGATGCGGACTTCATTTATGAAATTGAACACACGGAATGGGTGTCACCTTTAGTGGTAGTACCAAAAAAGAATGGCAAATTAAGGGTATGCATTAACCTTAAAAAGGTAAATGCGGCCACCATACGAGATAGTTACCCATTACCCATCACAGATGATCTGTTGGAAAGGGTTGCAGGTAAGGAAGTCTATAGCTTTCTTGATGGCTTCTCAGGATATAATCAGGTATCCATTGTTCCTGAAGACCAACATAAGATAGCCTTTGCAATCGAATGGGGAGACTATGCATTTAGGGTTATGCCTTTTGGTCTAACTAAAGCCCCAGCCACTTTCCAAAGATTGATGTGCCATGTGTTCAAGGAGTTCTTGAGAAAAAGTATGGAGGTATACATGGATGATCTATGTACCTATTCAACTATAAGACCAGAACACATCCCAAAACTAAGAAAAATATTAGCCAAATGTCATCAATATAGAGTATGCCTTAATTCGGAAAAATGTGTCTTCATGGTTCGACGAGGAAAGATCTTAGGGCACATTGTCTCTAAGAATGGAATTTCCATTGATGAAGACAAAATTAAAGTAATTCTAGATTTTCCAAGACCAAAGACCACTAAAGAAGTACAAGCGTTTATGGGACATTGTGGATATTATCGTAGATTCATTCACATGTATGCGATAATTGCAAGGCCTCTTTATGGATTGCTGTCTCAGTTTACTTGGACAGAAGGCTGTGAACAGTCGTTGAACAAATTAAAGAGTCACCTGAGCTAAGCTCAAATTTTAAAAGTAGCAGATTGGAATAAACCATTTCATATTCATGTGGATGCCTCCAAGTTTGCCATTGGTTGCATCTTAACACAGCCAATAGATATGAGAAAGTTAGAACACCCTATAGCCTATGCTAGTAGACAACTAAACCAAGCAGGGCATAATTATACCACTACAGAACGAGAAGGCTTAGGAATGGTATACGCAATGAAGAAATTTAGACACTACTTATTGGAAAACAAATTCAAGTTTTTCATTGATCATCAGGATCTATTTTATCTAGTCAATAAGCCATGCAATATCGGATGACTAGTACAATGGTTTCTATTGTTAATGGAATTTGATTTTGAAGCAGTAGTCAAAAAACGAAACACACACATCCATGCTGATCACCTATCTAGGATGACACATGGAGAACCTCCCACATGAGTGCCAGATGATTTGCCGGATACTTATCTTTTCAACCTGGAAGTATGTCCACGATGGGCTGAAAAATTGATTCCCATACTCACACATTGACCTCAACATAAGATCAATTTAGACAAGAGCTAGGACTTATGGAAAACTAAAAATCTCCATATCATAGCTGGAAGCTTATACCACCAAGAGTCAAGTGGATTACTTATGAGATGTGTAGAGGAAGACGACAAAGAAATGTGGATTCAAAAAGCACATATGAATCAATGGAAAACCCATCGAAGTATTAATGGAACCTGGTAAGAGGTTAAGAGATTAGGCATATATTAGCCAACCATGTAGAGGGATATACATAGTTATGTCTCTACATGCCCCATTTGTCAAGAAAGAGCACCTGAAGAGAAATCTACTCTATGTTACTCTACAATAGCACCTAGATGGAGTATGCCCCTAGTGAAATTCTTGAAAACACAAGAGTACCTAGAAGGAGCTAGTTTGGCAAGAAAAGGTGCCCTTGAAGAACAAAGCAAAGACAATGTACTCGTAGGTAAACACATTTTCAAAAGAGGAAGGGATAACCAACTAAGAATGTGCATCCATGAAGACGAGTATATTCCAATCTTGAAAATGATGCATACAGGAGCTGCAGGAGGACACTTTTTTGCAAATAAAACTGCAAAAATGATTCTCTCTGCTAGATTGTGGTGGCCAACTCTATATCAAGATGCAGCCATATATGTCCAAAGATGTGATACTTGTCAATGAACAAAGTATCCTATTAGAAGAGATGAAATGCCATTAAGACCTATGATAAGTGCGAGAGCATTTACCAAATGGGGAATAGATTTTATAGGACCTATTAGCCCACCAACAAAAGGTTGCCATGCAGAATACATAATTGTAGCAATGGACTACTTGACCAAATGGGTAGAAGCCAAGGCAACTAAGAAGAATGATGCAAGGACCATGGCTAAGTTTCTCTTTGAGAACATATTAACTAGATTTGGATTGCCAATAGAAATTGTGAGTGATAGAAGCACACACTTTGTCAATGAAGTGATAGAAGCATTAATGAATGAATTCCTAGTGATTCACAAGAAATCAGCTCCCTATCACCCACAAGCCAATGGACAGGCTGAAAGTTCAAATAAAATCTTGTGTACGGTTCTCACAAAAATGGTTAACAATGGAAGATCTGATTGGGACAAGTAGTTACATCATGCTTTATGGGCATTCCGAGTAGCATACAAAACAGCTATAGGAACTACTCCTTTTAATCTAGTGTATGGCCAGAATGCAATTTTGCCAATTGATTTCCTAGTTCCTACTCTTAGAGTAGCATCTACCTATGGATGGACTGGACATGAGTTATCTAGTCAATTGGACCAAATCGAGAAGCTACATGAAACTAGATTACAAGCGGTGGCACGCATTTATGCTATAAAAAGGTGACAAAAGGCATACTTTGATGCTCATATTAAGGATAAAAATTTGAAGGAAGGAGATTAAGTCTTGGTATATACTTTAAAGAAACATGCAAAGAAGCTGCAAAAAAGAGGATATGGCCCCTTGCTGATCAATCGCATCTCAACTAGTGGAGCCATCAATTTAGCAACCCTAGATGGAGAAGTACTACCAAACTATATAAGTGGCTATTGAGTGAAGAAGTATTTAGAGCCATTGACAGAGAAGATGTTGTCAAGGCTTCTAGGAGCAAGGAATAGACGAGAAGAAGATGAAAAAATACATGAGGAAGCACAATAGGAAGCCCTAGAATAAATAAGGAAATGAAAATTTGTGTCCTCTCTTCTTCCGAGCTGGAGACTACTTGCTTGTGTGGTTGATCGGGGGGTTCATATTCCTGTGAGAAAAACTATCCTTGTAAAATTGAAATACACTTGAGAAAGCATCATTCATTTCAAAATCAAAAGTGGTATTCATTGGTTCTGCCTCTAAGTTGGGTATAGGGAAAGTGAATGCTTCCGCACCGATGGTGGTTTGAATTTTCGTTGCTATAGTGGTGGGTTCTTGGACTCTGGTTGCTTGAGAGGTAACAGTAATGGTAGTACCTTCTGTGATAACAGGTCCTGACAGGCGTATATGTATGGGTTGTATAGGTGCAGGGGGTTCTGTTGGTGACTGTTTTGGAGATGGCTGAGGTGACAGGGACTTAGGGACTTGAAAACATTGGATAGATCCATGCATGCATTTGCGTGCCCGTCCCTTTCTAGCTTTCCTAGCTTTCTTGGTAGTTCCTTTGAATGCCTTCAATTCTTCACTTGTCATTGCATGCTCTATAGGCAAATCATATGACAAACACATATAAACAATTCAAGTGAGAGCGCAACATCCATAGATGACCTTTTTTCTTTCCCATCTCTGCTGAGCTAAATACAATTGGTCAATAATCCAACTTGCAAGAGATCTGGTTTGGGGCCCAATACATACTAAATATAATCCAGACCAAATATGCTTGTGAGGAATAGTAAAACGATCTTGAGCCCGGAATGCAAAATGTTGCATACATATACGTAACGACTTAGAGAGTTCATGTTGGATTTGCCTGTCGTGTCCCGATGAGTCCCCTCACTTTTGGGGAAGCTCTCAAAGCTCAGAACTCGAGGAGAATCTCTTCTGAGATGCGCGCGAGCACGGAGATACCCCAGTTTGAAAATCCGCCCAGCCTCGTAATGCTAATTAGTTACTCTCTCTCTCTCTCTTCATAATTGTGAGTCATCCCCCCACATGGCTTCACACATGGGTGCCACATGGCCCTCATGTGTGAGCCCACCTAATAATAAACTTAGAGATGGTTCACACCTCCCTTAGGGGTACTCCATGACATTTCCTTCCCCTTAGCTCCATTTTTGTCCTCAAAAATGGTATTGGAAGGTCTAATAGAAAGAGAGAACTAATAATAACACTACTCCCACTATATCCCCATGTATAGAAATACATGGTCCTGTCTCCGTGTTGTTTCCCCATATCCTTCCCCTTAAGAAAACTCTTGGGAAGGTAACGTGAAACTGGGAAACCGTCTCTGAAGGGTGCTAACCCGCTCCCATGTGGCACTATCTTCTGAACTATCTTTCCACTTTACTAGACACTCTTTATACAAGTGACTCCTCGTCCGTTTCTCTCGAGTGCGTAGTATGCTCTCTGGCTCATGTGGAATAGATTGCACAGAAATAGGCTCTACTACCTCACTATCTAGAATGAGGTTGTCAGACTCACCCGGCCTTTTCTTAAGCCGGCTAACATGAAAAACTGGATGGATTTGACTATTCTCTAGAAGTTGGAGCTGGTAAGCCATCTTTCCTATTCTCTTAAGTATTTGGAAAGGTCCACAATACCTAGGAGATAATTTTGGACAAGGTCCCGTCTTCATGGTTTCAGACCTAGATGGAACTCTAAGATAGACTTGCTCTCCTACCTCAAAGTTGATATCTCTCCTTTGAGGATCAGCATAGGCTCTAGCTCTATCCTGAGCTCTCCTAATGCTGTTTTTTGCAAGTCTAAGCATATCGTTCATCTCTTCCAAGAAGTCCTTTGCAGCTTGAACTTTTTCATTCTGCAATCCTACTGCATAAGGAGCCCTTGGCTGAAACCCATACATAAGCATAAATGGACTATGCCCAGTGGAAGAGTGCTTGGCACTATTATATGCAAACTCTACTATAGGTAAGTACTCTTCCCAATTAGTTTGCCTTTCATTCACATATGCCCGAAGCATATCCTCTAGAATTTGGTTAACCCTTTCTGTTTGCCCATCCGACTGTGGATGCTCGGCCGTACTCATGCTAAGCTTTGTATCCAACCTTTTGAAGACCGCTCTCCAAAAGTGGCTAGTAAACTTCCTATCCCGATCAGAAACTATGTCTAAAGGAAGACCATATAACCGGTATAGGTTCTCTACAAAGAGTCTAGCCAACTCTGGTGTCTTCACTGTAGTACGTGTCGGAATAAACCTAGCCATTTTGGTTAACCTATCCACAATTACCCAGACCGAGTCGTGCCCTCTCTGTGTCTTAGGTAATCCGACTATAAAGTCCATAGAGATACTCTCCCACTTCCCATTAGGAATATCCAATGGGTGGAGTAGTCCTCCAATCCTCAACCTCTCAGCTTTGTTGACCTGGCATTTATTGCACTTAAGCACATACTCTAGGACGTCCTTATGAAGTCCAGGCCAATAAAACTGCCTCTTAACAAGATCATAAGTCTTGTTAACTCCTGGGTGTCCCGCACTAGGTGTGTCATGACACTCATATAAAATATGCCGTCTCATCTCAACATCTTTAGGGACACACACCTTACCTTTATATAACAGATATCCATCATGGACACTGTAATTCTTCCACTTGAATCCTTCTTGAGTATCCGTCGATACTCCATCCTCACTAGAAACCCGTATATCACGATCCCCATTCTCTATGGCTTCCCAAATCTCGGAATATGCAGGATCAAGCCTACATTTTCCTCTAATGGACTCAAGTAGCTCACTAGTGATCTGAGTAAAACTCAGTCCATTGAGCATAGGCATGCGGCTAAGTGAATCAGCCACTACATTAAACTTTCCCTTCCTATACCTAAGCTCATAATCAAACTCTTGAAGGGTCTCTGCCCATCGGGCCTTACGACCTTTAAGGTCTGTTTGATTAGAGAGCCACTTAATGCTCTCTTGATCAAACACTATTGTAACTTTGGCACCATATAAATAATGACGCCACTTCTTCAAAGCATGGACAATTGCATAAACTCCTTCTCATAGACGGAGTAATTCTTTTGAGCCGGTTCTAGTTTCTTGCTCTCAAAAGCTACTGGTCGACCATCCTGTACTAAAACCGCTCCTATAGCAAAATCACTCGCGTCAGTCTCAACCACAAATGGTTTGTTGGGATCTGCTATATGTAAAAGTGGAGCTGTAGCAATTGCTACTTTCAACTTTTCCATACTTTGCTTCTATTCGTCTCCCCAATGAAAGGCTTTCCCTTTCCCTTTAAGCTGTTCCGTCATCGGGACAGCAATTTTGGCATAGTTCTTAATGAATCTTCGATAGAAACCTGATAAACCTAGAAAGATCTGCAGCTCCTCCAGGTTCCGTGGATGTGGCCATTCCATAATAGCCCTTACTTTTTCAGGATCCATCTGGATTCCATCCTGAGAGACTATATGCCCAAGGTATCTAACCTCTGTCTTGAAAAATTCACACTTTGACTCTTTAGCAAAGAGCGAATTTTCCCTTAGCACTTGAAATACTTTTCTCAAGTGTTCCAAGTGCTCCTCTTCTGATGCACTATAGATCAGAATGTCATCCAAAAAGTCTACTACAAAATGTCCTAGATAAGGCCGTAAAACACTATTCATGAGCTTCATGAAAGTGGCAGGAGCATTGGTGAGACCAAAAGGCATCACCAAAAACTCATAGTGCCCATATCTAGTCCTAAATGCAGTCTTAGGGACATCCTCTGCCCTAATCCTGATTTGATGATATCCTGATCTAAGGTTAAGCTTGGTAAAATACCTAGCTTGATGTAACTGATCAAATAGATCTTCCAACCTAGGCATTGGAAATCTATTTTTGATAGTTACCTTATTAAGTGCTCTATAATCTATACATAGTCTCATAGAGCCGTCTTTTTGTTTAACTAGGAGCATTGACGATGCCCATGGTGAGTTACTAGGTTTGATGAAGCCTTTATCTAAATAATCCTGCAATTGCTTCTCAACCTCCTCATGCTGAGAAACACTAAGCCTATAAGGTGGTCTACAAATAGGGTTAGTGTTAGTAAAAACTTCTATGGCATGGTCAATGTCCCCTCTAGGTAAGTCAGTGGGTAGCCCTCTAGGTAAGTCAGTGGGAAAAACATCTCTGTACTCAAACATAAGATCCTTAAAACTTTTAACTACACACTCTTGCAAAAAAGAATAGTAGAAAGTCCTGTTCATATTTACATTCAAAGCATGAAAATATACATCAGATGAGCTGTCTGTACAATGCTCTATATCATGACTATACAATAAAAACATGTCCTGTACATGCTGTGAATAATAGAGACTATACAACTCTAGTGATGAGATGAGAGGTGCACTAGGTACATCTCTCTCTCCCTGAATACAAACTTTACTTCCATTCTTTTCAAACTCGAGTGTGTTATTTTGATAGCTGCGTTTAAGTGTATCTCCCAACCCCCATAGCCACTCTCTTAGGTCTGTCCTCTCCATGTTCATAATTTGGAAGTCCATATGATCTGTATAGTCCTGCATCTTGACTTCCAAATTGGATACCATAGTATCCCATATTCTTTTATCTTGCCCTTGCATCATAGATACAATGTATTTATGTGCACTAGGCTGCTGGGGAATCTTCAATTTCTTGACCAAAGCATAGTTTATGAAGTTATGAGTGGCAGAGTCATCTATCATGACTCGCACCCTGGTCCCGTATACACTACCATGTAGCTTGACCAAGTCATGTGGTCCAAACTGCGGTGACCACAATGACTGAGTCAAACAACACGTGTGCTCTATATCCTCGTGCATCACCTCCACTCCCTTGCAGCTAGAGCTGCCATGAATGGGAAGGGTCTGCACTAGGTGGACCGCCTTTTTGCCCCTTTCAGGAGCCGTACTAGACTCTGGTCCTTTTGTCTGTTCTTCCCCCTTCTTGAGTGGACAGTTCCACTGCGAATGGCTAGGGGATAGGCACCTAAAACACAGATTCTCTCTTTTGGCCTTCTCAAACTGGTCTGTGGATAGCTTAGGCCCTTGTGATCTTTGTTTTTTAATAAAAACTTTGTTTTTCCCAAAAGGCAACTTTTTCTTAAATTTAGTGGTACTAAGAGGTTTAAGGGGTTGATCCGTCTCCATAGGAGTATACTGAGGATGGTTATGGTCCTCATATATCTGTGCATATTTGATCGCCTCCTCAAACGTCTTAGGCGCATTCCTCCTGACTTCCCTCTTTATGGCTTTATCCAAGCCCCTAACAAACCCTCTGGTCTTCTGAAAATCATCTAGACCCTTAAGCTTCAAAATGATCTCTCTATAGTGGGACAGATAAACTGAAAGAGGCCTACCTCTTTGAGTAATCCTATCCCACTCATCCCAATTCCTCTCCTCCTCGTTCTCAGGAAGAAACTCTTTTAGGAAAAGAGTCTCAAACTGAGTCCAGTCACTAGGGATAGAGTTCGCCTCCTTAAAACTCATCCACCACTTATAAGCACGCGGGCCGAGGGAGAGACTCGCCTGTAGCACAGGATACTCAAGTGGGGTGCCTTTCAATTGATGCAAATCATGCCACTTTTGTAAAAAAGTGTAGATTGCATCCTTGTTCCTGTCTCGGTCATCCCCCATGAAGGTAGGTGACTTCAAGTCTTTCAGGAGGGGAGCTTCCCTAGAGCTCTCTCCTTTGTGCTTACTAGGAAGAGAAGTCTCTTTCCTAGTAATCTCTAGAGGAATGGTAGGAGTCTCTCTTTCCTTCCTAGCTAGGAAAGAGGTGACACTAGTCTCAAGGGAGATCATTTGAGACTTAAGCTGCTGTATAAGAGATGTAATGCTACCCAAATCTTTCTCTAACTTAAGGGTTTGCTCTTTCAAATCAATGAATTGGTCACGAGTGACGAATTCATCTATAAGCTCTTCGTAAGTATACTCTTGCTGTGAAGGCTCTTTTTCTTCTAAATTCTCTTCTATTTCTTGCCCTAACTCTACTTCTTCCATCCTAGCATCAGGATCCTCTAGTTGCTCTTTAGGTGGAGAAGTGGTCTCAACTAGTTGTTTGCCCTTAGTTTCCATATTTGAGTACCCTTCCCCCGTTTGCTAACTAGAGTGTATGAAAATGAATGGAAGTGAAGTTTAAATATGCAAGAAGAAGAGAAATATAACACAAGAGCACTTCCCTGATACAAAGTAGAGTTGCTGAAGCGTAATCCAAGTGGTCCTAGATGCTTCAAGCCGCTGATTTTGAATCCTCGCCAGTCCCAAAAGAAAATTGGAAATGTCCGCTTGGTCCGGGGAGGTTCTAGACACCATAAACCATCCAAAAGAACACCAAAAGTGTGTAGGAAAAGCCTCAAACGGGCAAACTGAGTGCAACTGAATAATTTCAGAGATATTCCGATCTTCGCCAGTCCACAAATTGTTGCCCAGCACCTGTACTTCAAGAATTTGAGACTATCCCAAGTGAAAAAATTGGATTTGGAGTCCGGATGATGAAAAACTAGGCCCGGGAGTGGCCGCCTAGTTCCTGCTGAAGCGCTGCAGAGAGATTTTGATGGGGCAAATCTCATCCAAATCCAACAACGATGGTCTCTGAGCGAAGCTTAGAAATGTAGCTTCAAAACGTGACCAAGATTTTTGAAATCCGATATGGTATGAAGAAGATATGGTGCGGAGAAGTCGGGTATGTCACTGATGGGAAGCAAAAAGGTTCATCTTCATAAACGGATGACTTTGAGAAGCTCAAAACTGAGTGACTGAAGCTTTTTGAATCAATCCAAATCCCTTACCCCATCTCCACAACCCATAATACATGTATACATTATGATTTTTACAAAATACTTGGCTCATCATATGCTTTCCATCTCCCGAAAATTAGGAAAAACTTCGAAAAATCAACTCCAAACTAACTTTTGTTATTCTCTGAGATGGGCATCTTCGTGAAGCAGCGAGCTGAAGGTATATAATCCCATATGCGGGTGCATACAGCAAGGATATGGGCATATATATGAGGCTAAGAGGGCATACCCTTCATCCTTGAGGAGGGGAGGAGGGACTTGGTCCTCTCAGCCGCTACGCTCTGCTGTATACTCCGGTCGTCCGTCTTGTTGACCGTCTGACCGTTCGCGTCAGCTGTCCTCTGGCCGCCCGTCGCCTGGGCTCTGATACCAATGTTGGATTTGCCTGTCGTGTCACGATGAGTCCCCTCACTTTTGGGGAAGCTCTCAAAGCTCAGAACTCGAGGAGAATCTCTTCTGAGATGCGCGCGAGCACGGAGATACCCGAGTTTGAAAATCCGCCCAGCCTCGTAATGCTAATTAGTTACTCTCTCTCTCTCTCTTCATAATTGTGAGTCATCCCCCCACATGGCTTCACACATGGGTGCCACATGGCCCTCATGTGTGAGCCCACCTAATAATAAACTTAGAGGTGGTTCACACCTCCCTTAGGGGTACTCCATGACAGTTCAGGTGTAATGGCCAAAATGTCTTCCATTTCACGACATCTCCACGCTTCGTCGGCTCTCAAATAAGCCTTTCACGCTCTATCGGCTTGTGAGTTCTGTGGATCTCAATGCTTCCGGAATAAGGTCTTTTGAAAGATAGATCTTCTTGAATGGGGGGTCATTTACCGAAGACGGCAGAATGAAATTGCTCGGCAAGTCCTTGTTCTCGAAGGCTGTAAGCATGGTCACCAGGTAGTAGCATCTATAAAAATTAGGTTTGGGTAATGGGTCACTGAAGTATTCTGTGAAACCTGCTTTAGCCCAAATGTGCTTTAACTCTTCTGTAGTTTGGAGCACTTCATATTCTCTAGAGACAAATTGATACTTGCCCCACTTAATACTATCAAAAGTCAGTGTGGCATCAAAAATAAAATCTATATCTGCCAAAGTTCCTGCTAAACCTTGAAACCAATGGGAATTATAGTGAACGTTTTCAATGTATCCCCTAGGAGGAGCATCAATCCGCATTGGTCCTAGGAATCCTTGAAATTCAGGTGGTTGTGATGTAGAGTGTGGCTCAGATAGTAATTTGCCAAAAGTAACCACAGGTACACTAGGGCCAGCTTCAGACGGTCCTTCTGTCTACATGATGATGGATGCAAATGCAAAGAAGATCTGCTACAAAAGATTAGCACATTAGTATGGAAATTAATCATGATCTGATTAAACTGAGACTGCAATCCCTTTCCATAACTGATGTGTAACCCGTGTAGCCAAGTGTTGTGAGGTGGTTTATGGAATGATTTTTGCAAAACTAATGCAGGTATCTAGACACCTACATGTTTTTGATAGTGCATACATTGCTTGATGAGATGTTATTACAAGTGATGTTGGGTTAGTGTGGTTGAGTTCATACAAAGTTCACTTGTGATAGAATTATTACAAGGGAGTTGGTTTTTCAAGATGGGGTTAATGTTATACAATTGGTCATGAGGAGGCTTCTAGATACATTTCGGTATCCATTTCCTAAGGGTTACTGAGTGGGTGGTATGCTTTTGCTGAGGGACAAAAGGTGATACCGGATGTTGTGGTGTCGATGGGTGAAGAGATTTCTGATAGGTATATGTTACATGGTTTGAGTGTTGAGCTTTAATACACTATTTGGGTACCCATATCTACGTGGGTGTGGGTCGATTAGTTAAGTACTTCTTGGCGATCCAAATTTGGTGAAGCTTCATCAAAGTTGAAGAAGGTAGAGGAGATGTTGAATATTGCCTCTGTTTTTGCTGAAACTTCATCTTGTCAGTGTGTGCATTGTTGAAATCTTTTGATGGTTTCTATCCTTTTGGCACCCATACTTGTTTCATGCTGCTTGATTTGTGATGCTGATACTACTTCTTTCTTTGCGTCATCCGGTAGGGTCATCGATTTGGGTTCCTTAGTCGTGGGTGACTCCTTTGTGGTCGGGGTTGAGAGGTCTGATGGACACTCTGCTTTGGAAAAGAAAGGAGGTCCAACACTTGCGAAACTTGCCCATTAGGAAGTGCAGCATTTTGTACCATAAATCTAGGCCAATCCACAGTAAGTGTGGAAGGATGGGCACCGCAGGCTATAGTGCCCATTTGGTTGCTGATTCAGTCCACCTAACTGCTGATGTAGTCCACGTGACCACTGATGTAACCCACCTAACCGCTGCTATAAGACTAAGGGAAAATCTATTGACATTCTTTTGTCTAGCAACTATCCATCGCGAAGCTCTCATGGGTTGACTTTGGAAGGAGCGTGCTTAGCCGAGGGATCTAGCCAAAAATCTTTCGGTCCTCCTTCGCATGCAGTTCATATGGTCTAGGGTTACATACCTCAAGCGGAGTGTTGTTAGGGAAGTCAAGCGGTATCACTCGCTGCTGATCTAAGGTTCCCATCTGCAGGGAGCCTTTTCTAAGATTTAGGTCCACTAAGTGATAGTATAGCCAATCTTGGCCAAGGATTAGGGGTTCTATCAAGTCGTCGTCATGGCACACTAGTAGCTTCACTATCATAGTCACGTCGTGTATGAGGTTAGGAAGGTCCACCTCACCCATGCAAGGGGTTTCCATGCCTCCTAGCCCTATGAGGTATGCCTCAATTGGCTGCATTTCTATTCCTGAGTCCTTATAGTGGGACCATCTAATCGCACGGGTTGCATCACCTGAATCAATTAAAGCTCTGAGCTCATGGCAAGGGTTGTGGTGCTCTAGCCTAACTGTAATGAATAGTCTCCTATCCACTATGCTAGGATGAGTAATTGACTTTGCTTGACACATAGCCATTGGGTATCAGGATGTTGTTTCTAGATGGTTATAATGTTCTCTCCCTAATCCTGGTCTTCTTAGCTTCATGCGCTTAATGCATTCTATAGCTTCTGCCTGAGCTTAAGCACATATTCTTTTTTCTTCCTCCTTATGCTTCTTTGCCAATGTGAGTCGTCTAAGCATATCCTGAGTAAGAGGTTCCTGATAAAGCTTGACTCTACAACCACTAATGTAATTAGGCAATATCTCTCCTTCTAGGGTGGCTAATTATACCGCTTCACTTGTCGAGAGTTTGTTAATGATCATAGGTCCATAACCTCGCTTTTTGAATTTCCGTGCATGCTATTTCAGAGTATACACTAGGACTAAATCTCCTTCTTTTAATCCATTGTCTTTCACATGTGCATTGAAATAGGCTTTTTATTGCTTCTTTGCTACATATATACCTATTACTGCTTTCAGCCTGGTTTCTCCTAATCGTTCCAAGTCCATTATTCTTGATGATAATTCATGGCCGATCCACTGATGTTCTTGTGCAACCTTATCAAGAAGTCTAAAGGAAGCACAACATTCTTACCAAAAACCATATGAAAGGGAGTTGCATTGAGTACAGTCTTGTAGGCCACTCGATATGTCCAAGTAGCATGGTGTAACTATTTGTCCTAATCTGAACGTTTGTTGTTCACAAGTTTCATCAGTACGTTACAAAGGATCTTGTTAGTACTTTCAACTTGACCATTGGCCTAAGGATGATATGGTGCTGATTTCTTGTGAACCACCATAAAATCTTGTAACAAATATTCAATGACCTAATTTAGAAAGTGAGTGCCTCTATCGCTCACTAAGTCTATAGGTAGTCCATATCTTGTAAAGACATTTTCAAATAAGAATTTTGCAGTCATATCTGCATCATTCTTTTTTGTGGCCTTAGCCTCTACCCATTTGGTAAGATAATCTATTGCAACTATAATGTATTCCTCATGAGTACCTTTTGTAGGGGGGTTAATGGGTCCTACAAAGTCTATACCCCACTTAGAAAATGCACATCCTCCCATCAACTACTCTATAATCAAGAAAGAAAAATTGAGAAGGTAGGTTTCTTTGCTTGTCTTTTGGGAAAAGAAAGCAAGAGTTAACCTTTTGGGATAAAGAAGTTGTGAAATTCTTGCAAATTGATAGTTGCTTATACCTTTTAAGAGTAAAGTGCAGGTGTGTGGAAAAAAATTGAATCAAGATCGTTGTAGGGAAGGTAAAATGTGATTATCTTTGCATATGTAGAGTGCTTTTTGACTAATTACCAAGCAAATTTGTTAATCTTGGAAAAGATGACATGATTGCAATGAGGAAAGTCAAGTAAGGTAGCTATGTGCAAATTGATAGATCTAATTCTTTAGCCAAGGTAAAACAATAATCTTGAGAAAATATTTATTTGCATCTTAAAAAAAAGGGGTGTTTGAGTTTATCTTTGCATGAATTGATAATTGTACTTCTTAAGCACATGTTTTCTTGGAAAGCTCTACTTCCAAACTAATTAGATTGCCAGCATAAAAGAGTATAACCAATCATGAAACAAAAGATCAATGGATCTTAAAACAAGAAAACCCTAGGTGAAGTGTTTACCTTGATTTAGGGTTCAAAATACTAAAAAAAATTCATAAAATCCATTAAACATTCATACAAATTTCTTTTTCCTTAGGAAGTTGAACAGGAGGATTGTTGTTGAAAGTGGAGGAGAAAAAGTTAAGAAAAAATTTTGGAAATTGAAAGAAAATAAAAAATATCTAGAGTGAAAGTTGTTGTTTAAATTTTTCAAAAATACTCTTTGAATGAGTTTGATGGTGTATAATTGCAGGTGACAAGTGATCTGGAGTTGGTGAAGAACATTGAAGAAGACCAGGTGGAAAGAAAAGTCAAAAAGTGCAAAAGCTGGAAGTTCAGAGAAAAACATGATTCTCTTCACAGGATCGCGATTTTTAGTAAGATAAAGAATTTTACTTAGTTGCACTATTGGGTATAAGGTAAGTTATTTTAAAAGGTTTCATAAGTTGCATGAGTAAAGGAAATCAAAAATTTCAAAATTTCAGTAAGAATTGAGCATTAAGTAATCAGATTAAAAAAAAAATTGGGAAGAGAATCACGATTTTCTGATATAGAATAAAGAGAGCAAATTTTGTTGGAAGGAATGAGATTTGTGAATTAAAACCACAAAATTGCTAAAGGAAAAGAATCATACAGTGAGAAGTTAGAGTTTTGTAAAACAACACGCACAATCGCGATCATCTGAAGACTATAAAAGTCTGAAATCTCAGAAAAATGTTCATTTGAGTGAAAGAGAGAGTGAGAGGAGCTGAGAGAGTCACAATCTTCTGCAAAAAAAAATCTTTTTGGACATTACTTGATTAGGCAGAAAGGTAATTTTCCTACAACAAGTTTTTTTATAACTTCAAGTTTAACATTTTGGAAAAAACACAAAAAACACAAAAAATTGTTAGAAAACACGGAATCGTGAATTCCTGTTTTCTTTGAATTTTTTGGTAGAAAAATCATTGTTTTGACAAAAGTTCTTTATTGCATGCCATTATTTTGCTAAGGCGCTTCCATTAGAGTAAAATGCTTTCATAAAATCAAAAACCAAAAATTTACAAAAAAATTTTCAGAATCGCGATTCTGTAATCAAACATAAAATCGCGATTCCCTAATCAAACACAAAATTGTGATTCCCAGAATATGATTCTCATAAGAAAATCGTGTTTTTAACGATTGTGAGCAATCACGATTGTCTGGGAACAAAATCGCAAAAAACATGATTCTATTCACAAAATCGTGCTAAACACGATTCTATTAACAGGATCGTGAAAATCACGATTCTATTCACAGGATCGTGGAAATCAAGATTGTCTTCACAAAATCGTGAGAACACGACTTCCTTCACATGATCGTGGAAATCATAATTGTCTTCATAAAATCGTGAGAAACACGACTTCCTTCACAGGATCGTGGAAATCACGATTGGCTTCACAAAATCATGAGAAATACGACTTCCTTCACAGGATTGTGGAAATCAGGATTGTCTTCATAAAATCGTGAGAAACACGACTTCCTTCACAGGATCATGAAAATCACGAATGTTTTCACAAAATTGTGAGAAACACGACTTCCTTCACAAGATCGTGGAAATCACGATTTTCTTCACAAAATTGTGAGAAATACGATTGCCTTCATAGAATCGTGGTAAACACGATTCTATCCATAGAATCGTGAGAAACACAATTTTATCCACATAATTGTGAGAAACATGATTTTATCCACAAGATCATGAGAACCACAATTTTATCTACAGAATCGTGGAAAATACGATTTTATCCACAGAAGCGTGAGAAACACGATTCTATCCACAGAATCGTGGAAAATCTAGAATATTCAAAAGAATCCTGAAAAAGACGATTCTATTCACAGAATCGTGAATTAGTTGGATGATTCTGAGATCTGGAAATAAATTGTTCACACCTGATAAACAAGAGCTAAAAAGGAAGGAGATAGAGTCAGTATTAGGAGATTTACAAGAAGAAGGATTTAGGGCAGATAAATAACATGGAAAACCTAAATGAAACCAATGAACCCTCTGAAACTAGTGATTATAGAAATATTCTTAAGTATATGTATACAAATAGGTTTGGAACCTATGTGTATCAAGATGGTATGCATAAGTTTCTCATTAGGATGAGGAACCTAGAAGTTCCCTTAAATATAACACCAATAGCACAATTTAAGGATGGCAGATATGAGGATAGACAAGGATGTGTATACATATTCTCACAAGATCCAGAAAACTCTAATGATTTAGGGCAATGTGCAGACAAGAGACCTTGGGAACAAAACCTAGGGCAACCAGACTTGCCAAGACAAAATGAAACTCACACTAATATTGAACAACAACAAGGTAGGAGAGTACCCACTTCCCCAAATCCTTTTGAAAGAGAAATAGAAGGAATGAATGATTTTCCATTCAAAAGGAGACATCAGTGGCAAAACCATGGAAGAATGCTTAGGCCCTATCAGGTAGCTAAATGCATGAAGAATCAATATGAAGGGTATTCTGATCCTCATGCCCATGCTGTAAAATTTAGACAATTAATTAGGGTAGAAGAAGTAGAAGATTACAAGGTACAATTTGAAGCATTTGGTCTAACCCTAACTGCACCTGCATTATCTTGGTTCATTCCATTGAGAAAGGAAATGTATCCAGATATTGAATCCTTCCTTGAAGCATTTATAGGGGAATTTTCAAAAATTGGAATTAAACATAGTACGGCTACCCTGATACATAGCTTTAAGCAACAAAAAGATGAAAATGTCAGAGAGGCAGCTAGGAGATTCAAGCAATACATTGATAGATGTCCAAGAGAGGAGGTACCATCCATGGCAAGACAAGTATCTCTATTCATAGAAGGACTGAGAAGTGCACAATTAAGAACCTTGGTGTATTATATGAGATGTTCTGATCTAGGAGCATGTGTGAAAGAAGCAATAGACTTAGAGGACAATAGCGGACAAGATTTATTAGCATTTGATCAACCGAGAACAAATGAAGATAAAATCCCACCAGCAGAAGAATTAGCACAAGCCATTGCTAAAGCCCTAGAAGTTAGCACCAAGACAAATTTGATAAACACCAGGATAACAACAAATAAGAAATGCTATAACTGTGGAGAAAATCATTTGGTACAACAATGTCCTTATCAAAAACCACAACATTTGCAAGATAGAAAAACACTCAAATAATGTACATTAGAAAGAAAATGGACAAACCATACTAGAGAAGAGGGCTTCTACAATAAACAACCCATTAAAGAAAGAGAATATGTGAACCAACACAACTTACAAAGAGAATCTGGATTTGTTGAGCAACCAAGACCTGTACTTGGACAACAACCACCATTACCAACAAATGTAGTACCAGTAAAATACACACCAATAGAAGAAGAAAGCTCAAGACTTAGATCATCTTACGGAGAGGATTATCATTGGAATGAAGGATATCAGGAAGATTGGGAAGGATATGAATAGAGAGAACCAGAACTGCAAGCCCTCGACTTGGGAAATGGGAGAATTGAAATGGACACAACCACATTTATGTACATAACTAATAATTACATGTCCAATCAGAAACCTCAATTCAAAGGGAGTCAAAAGATAACTTGTTATAGATGTAGGGAAGAACATTTCATTAGAGACCGCCCACAACCTCCTACACTAAGAATAGAAGGAGCCTATTGCAAGGATTGTGGCAGGGAACACTTAATAAAGGATTGTCCAAGAAATCCTCAAAAACAACAGAACACATCTAGTAACATACCATTAAAAATAGTTAACATAATGGAGCAAGAAGAATTGAGTGACCATGATCAAGTAACTGTAAATGCTATAACAAGAGCACAAGCTAAACAACAAGAAAAAACAAAGGAGACACATACACAGGAACATAAGAAAATTCCATTTCCAAGAGAAAAGAAAAACAGACAAAAAGGAAGATGAGAAAGAAAAATGAGAATGGGTAAAAATTTGGAAGAAGAGACTATGGAACAGTCAAACAATAACCAACCACGAAATACACTGACTCAAGAAGAGACAAAAATATTTGACCTTATCCTTTTTCTAAAAAGAGAATTAGGAGGGGAAGAAAAGAAATAATCAAATTATTATTATTCAAAAAAAAGAGAGAGAAAAAAAGAGAAAAAAAAAGAAAAAATAACAAGAAAGAACAGAAGGAATCATTGTTATTATTATTAAAAAAAAAAGAAAGAAAGAAAAGTTGAGAAAAAATTGTTTTTTTCCTTCTTTTTGACAAAAATTATACAGCACAAAGCAAGATCTAGGTAGAAGGGTAGTAGAATTCTATTTATTTTGTATTAATTTTTCGGTAATTGATAAAATGTTTTGTTTTTCTCCAAAAGAGTTGTTGGGAAAAGGGAGTGCACTAGACATCTTGCTACACCTGTACTGATCACTTTTATTGAGTCTTTTTGAAGAAATAGAATTTATTTTATTTTTTATTTTTATTTTTATGTCAAGACATCTCAAAATAAATATTACTTTTTGATCTCTTGTGACTCGTGTGGGTGGAGTTTTTCTTTGTGTATTTTATTTTCCCCAGAATGGTGAATGCAAAGGAGTTATCAATTCATGACTTCAAGGCATAATCAGTCACTCTATCAAGAGGTCATTAGCTCCTAGACAGTGAAGCCATGGAAGAACAGGTGAACCTAGAATCTGATGAGGAACTAGAGATTCCGGAGGCAGAGAAGGTGGTGAAGGAGCTCAAAGAAACCCTAAGCATTATTGGATAGCATATATTCACAGTGGGAGTAGGTGGATACAAATATACCATGCTGTATCAAGAATTTTACAGATTTCAAAGGGTTGCTGTCAATCAGAAAAGATGGAAGGCAGTCGGTATACACAAATTATTGGAAGAACCCATCTTCTTCATTGATTTTGAACGAGTGCACAAGTAATGAGTAGTCTGCTGGAAATAGGAAAAGGGAATGATGCTTATTTCCGGTGTAAAGGCAAGAACAAGGATAATCAAGAGGTGGGTATCACTATAAGAGCAGAACATATCAGAGCAGCTTTACAATTCTATCCTATGGGAACCAAGCTTGATCCGAGCTGTAAAGAAGAATAAGGAAACCTATACAGGGTATGCAAAATTCTCTGACTTCAAAGGAAGAGAGAATGAAGAATATGCCACAAGGATGTTCTTACAATATTTCTGCTTCCCAAAGTTACCAAGGTATACCATGCCACATAAATCTGTTACACTGTTGATGCTTAACAACAAGGATAGGACTAAGCCCTTTGGAGTGATGGATGTGACACCATACATCCATGAACAACTGAAAGAAGCAGCAAAACACTGGGAACAGAAAAAATTCATGAATGGAGCTCAATTTTTAAACCAGGATCATTTATCATGTTTTAGGAATGGAAGATCAGTTGAAACTGGCTCCAGAGGCACAATATTTTAGAAGTCTTATGACAGGAATCAAGAGTCCTCCAAGGAAAATGGTTGTGAGAGAAATAGAAGGACAAACCCGCATGAGGGGAACAAGAATGAAAAGAAAGGTAATATCTGAGGAAGTGATTCCTGTAAAGAAAAGGAGGTTGGACCCAAGAAAGGTTGAACTAGAGATGGATGAAGCTACAAAAGAAGAACATGAAGATGCACAGAAGCAGGTCCAATCCTCTAGTGATCCTCATCCACCCCAAACAAGCAAAGAACAATTATACACTTATCTAACTCAAGGAAATAACAAAAGAGCAATGTATGAGGCACAATATCAAAAGATGCTAGAAGATTATTCATGCAAGGCTACAGATTGGGTCCAAGAGGAGGTAGAGCATTATGAAGCACTTCATGATCAGATGATGGCAGTTGAAACAGAAGAGGTGTTTGTTAGAAAGGAAGCTGAGTTGCTAGCTTACTTCAAAGAATTGCAAGGACCTCCAGAAACCAGAACCACTATTGTTGTAAAAAAGAAGGTTCCAAAGAAACCAGTGCAAAAGAAGAAGTTTACCAAGAAGGGAAAGGGAAAATCAGTAGTTGAAACTGTAATCACAAAAGAAATGGAGGAAGTGTTAGTGGAAGAAACACAGAAGCAATCCACTGTGGTAGAAGCATCAAGACTGAAAGAACCAGAAATAGGAGGACCTTCACATTTTTCCTCTGATTCTAAAAGTGATATTGAGAGTTTTTTGTTAAAGAGTCTGAATTTATCAGTTCCAAATACTCCTAATGTGATTACACAGGCCCCTGAGAAACAAAAAACACTCGAAGATTTGAAAAAGAAGTCTCAGGAGAAGCAGATGCAGGAACAAGCAGAAAAACAGCTCAGTCTTGAAGAAGAAAGAAGGCTGATGAAAGGAAAAGCAGCTATGGTAGAAAAAGAAAGTGAAATAAGAGAAAAATTCAGTTGTGGGCTGGTGCATACAAGAATAAAATCAATATGGACAAAACCCTCACAAACCTACTTCAAATTAGATGAGAGCATAGTAGAAATAGCCAAAAAAGCACAGATAAGCAGTCCAATCATAAATCAGAAAGGTGCAGATCAAGGTCAAATTCAGGAAGAAGAGGAAATGGTAGTGAAAAACAATGTTCAAGAAGTCACAGGAGAGTAGTGGAAAGGGAGATTATCCAAAGTATAAAAGATGTACTTCATGATTTGAAGAATAATGAAGAATTTACCACCAATAAAGATCAAGAACAGGAGGGAGAAATGGATCTCATGGACATTGATGAGCAGGAAGAAGGACACAAAGAACAAAAAAGTAATGATCAGGTCAAAATTATTGAGGAAACTGAATCAATTCTAGTCCAGGAAAAGGAAGGACAAGAAGAGCAAACAAGTAAAGGTCAGATAGACTCTGTTGAGGAAATTGAATCTACTCTAGTTCAGGAAACCCTAATCTAGGAAAAGGAGGTACAAATAAAGGAAGGAAATCTCTCTGAAGAGAAGCAACAGGTGATGGAGAACAAAAAGGTGTAGGGAATAAAGCTGACTTCAGATGTCTTAGAGCAGAAGAATCTGGGTGTTCAGACTTTGGAACATGAAGAAGACATGGCAGAGCAAGAAACACTGGAAACTCATCCAAGCAATGAAGAACACCAGGCTAAGGTTATAGAATATGAAGAAGAAGAGGAAGAGGAGAATGAGTGCAAAGAAGACAAACAAATAGAAGCTAAACAAATGGAAATGGAAGGGGGGATGGAAAGAATACCCAAGAATATAAGATCAGCTTGTCAGATTATTATGAGCAACATTGAGCAGTTCAGACCTTCAAGCAGGAATATGATCATTTCAGGAATGGTAGCAGAGTCTGAATTTGAGAAAGGCAGTATGATCATTAAAGAACACAAAAGGGAGAAGGAACAAATGGCAGAACTTTAAACTGTAGAAGGATAACTGATCAAAACATTGACTTTGAATTTTGCGCCTATTTGAGGAACCAGTGAACACTTCTTCACATATGAATGTTATTACAATTCATTCTCTTAGCCTGATCACAATTGGAAGCTAAAAATTTGTACAGAGTTCAATCACCTATAGAATTAGATGTGTACAAAAGCATTTCACAAAAGATCCAACACAGAAGGAGAAAACTCAGAAACATCGGGCGCAAAATTTCTTCCATTTCTGAAGGAGTTTACAACTGAATGATGAGAGAGACTTCAACTAACTTCTAAGATGTCTAATGACTCTTACAACTCCTGATTACTCTATTCTCATGCTCTCTCATACTTGCCCCGACATTTTCCATAGTATATATAGACAAAAATTTACAAGCTTATGACTAATTAAAAATATAAGTGAACTATCTCTGAAATAATATACATATGTGTACACATCTTTCAACTTCTGAATATGTCCTTCCTTCATGCTTCACAACTTGTTCTCTTCTCAAATCCTTGACTTCATTTCCATTCAAAACATCAATTGTTGATTGTCTTGCACCAACAGCTCCCCCTCAATCATCAATTGAGGTTTTCTCTATCTTCTTTATATGTGCGATGTCTTTGAATCTCTGTAGCTTTGGTCCATCCAAACTTTTAGTAAGCATATCAGCTATCTGATCTTTTGTTGAAGTATGTATGACTTCAATCTCTTTATCCATCACCTTCTCTCTTAGAAAGTGATACTGAATTTCAATATGTTTGGTCCTAGCATGAAACACAGGGTTAGCAGCTAAATACAATGAACTCATGTTATCTCCATGAATGATAGGTGTACTCTGTATGGTGTCAAAACTCTTCATGAGAGTCTTAAGCCATATCACTTCCTTTGCAGCTTCCACCATACCTTTATACTCAGCCTCTGTGGATGATAAAGCAACTGTATGTTGCTTCTTTGAACACCAAGAAATTAACTTATCTCCCATATAACACAAGTATCCATAAGTTGATCTCCTATCATCTGGATTACCTGCCCAATCTACATCACTATATATCTTGATATTTGTATCTGATGTAAAACCATAATACAAACCTTCTTTGAGTGTACCCTTAATGTACCTCAACAGTCTTTGACTTGCAATCCAATGTTCTTTCCTAGGGCAATGCATGAATTGAGATAATACTCCAACTGCATATGACAAGTCAGGTCTAGTTAATGTAGCATAGATAAGACTACCAACCAAACTCTGATATAGCTTCATATCCTTGAATTCTTCTCCTCCATATCTGCTTAACTTGTGATTCACCTCCATTGGAGTAGGTGCTACCCTGCAATCATTCATCTTAAACTTGATCAACAAGTTCTTCAAATACCTTTCTTGAGTTACATACACTCCATGTCGAGTGTATGAGATTTCCATGCCCAAGAAGTAGGACAAGTCTCCCAAATCACTGATCTTGAATTCTTTCTCCATTTGCTTCTTTAGGCTTTGAATGCCTTTTTCATCTGTACCTGTAAGAATTATATCATCAACATATATGCACATGTAAATGAACCCATCATCACTTGCTTTAACAAGCAAGCTACTATCTGCTTTAGATACTTGAAATCCAAGTTCTTTCAAGAACTTCACAAGTCTATAATTCCATGCCCTTGGGGCCTGCTTCAAAACATACAAAGCTCTCTTGAGCTTACATACATGATCTGGATACCTTCCATCTCTGAATCCTTGAGGTTGCTCCATGAAAACATCATCTGAAATATAACTATTCAAAAAAGCATTCTTCACATGTAATTGACATAATTTCCAACCTTTATATGCAGCAATAGCTATGAGTGTCCTGATGCTTGTCATCTTTGCCACAGGACTATAGGTTTCATCATAATCAATACTATATGTCTGAGCAAACCCTTTCACAACAATTCTAGCTTTGTACTTAGACACACTTCCATATGCAAACCTCTTTGTCTTGTAGACCCACTTGCATCCAATGATCTTCTGGCTATTTGGTTTAGGAACCAATTCCCAAGTCTGATTCTCCATCAATGCATCATATTCTTCCTGCATAGCTTTCTCCCAATTTTCCTTGCCTTTTGCCTCTTCATATGTAGAAGGGTCTTCATCTGCCTTTATCATGTAAGCATAATCTTTGGTAGCCAAAAAAGAAGTGTCATAGTTGTTGGAGCAGAACAATCATCAATAGTGATTATATGAAGATCAAATTGAAGAGATATGTGGAAGAATGAAGATTACTTTCAGAGGAAGAAAATAGAATCAGAAAGGTTTCTTTTGTATATTACTCTTGTAAATAGTTCAATGTATTTTTGAAAAAGATGACGAGTTAGACTCGTATATATATCTACAGATACGTATTCATAGTAAGAGAGAGTGATATAGATCAGATAGAGAAGAATAGGTGAAGAGGTGATGAACATTGTATGTATCATCAACCATATGTATGAAAAGTAATGAAGAAGAAAATGTTGTAGAATTCTGCGTGTCGATCTTCTCTCCCATTCTCCTTCTGTGCTTAATCTTTTAAAGAATTCTTTTGCACGTATCTAAGTCCATAGCTAATCTATCTATGGCTAGAATTTGAGAGATTAATTTCAATCAGACTGTGAGAATTTTGTTTAGGAACATTCATATGTGAAGATGTTCTGAGAGTCGAAAAATCTGGCGCACATTTCATCTTCAAAGAAATGGTCAGTGCTCAGTCCACAATGTAAAGCTTTACACAAGTGAGGGCTCAAAATCTAAGTTGGAAGGTAAGCTATCTATGGCTAGAAGATCTTGATCAAACGGGTTCAGAGTTGGGAGAACCAGTGCTAAGAAGTTGCAGGTGTCAAAGTCGCCATTGCAGAGAAGTACTTTCAGACATAGGTAAAGTATTTCACACATTTCTCAGTGTGTACTTAATCTTTTTGAGAGATTTAACTTGGCAAAGTTGCGCAACCTTAAGGCGAAGTGTTGTGCAAAGTTTTATAAAAAACTTTACAGGATTGATTAGTCAATGAGTGACTAATCTGCAGCAGACTTTTCTGAAGAAACTGAATTTTTCAGAATAATCAATTTTCTGATAATTTGGTGAAGATTCTCTAAATTAGGTGGAGTCTAAAGTTGATCTTGATATAGAGGTGATCTAAATTCAAGGTCAACTTGTTCTTTTGGAGATTAACACTCTCCATCAGTGGTATCAGAGCAGGTTGTGTCAAAATTGAAGTGAAGAAGACTCCGACTATTGCAGAAGTACAAATCTTTACATTTTGAAGGTGCAGAAGGGTAAAGGTTGAAGAAAACTTGAAGGAAGACATACAAAGAGCATCAAAAGGATCAGAAGGAGCAACATTCGAAGTAAAGGTACATTTATTATCTGTAAAGGTTAAAGATTTGAAGCTACAGGTGAAGTAAAGATGGGAGATAGTCTCCAAATTGAAAAGTTGGATAGAGAGAACTATCCTGCATGGTCTATGAGGATGGAAGCTCATCTTATGAGCAAAGATCTGATAGGATACATCACAGGAGATGAAGAAAAGCCAGAATTCAGAGATCCTAGTGTTCCAACTAGGGAGGAGCTTGCAGATTTGAAGAATTGGATGAAGAAGGATGCTCAAGCAAGAAGCATCATCTACATGGCAGTCAATGACTATTTGCTTCCTCACATTAGAGGACTTGAGAGTGCTTGTGACATTTGGAATGCTTTGGAAGAGCATTTCCAAAATACAACCAAATCAAGGAAGGCTTCACTATGGGCAGAGTTTACTACCTTCAAGAAGAAGGCCTCACAATCAATTTCTGATTATGTGACAAAGATGAAGGACATTGCAGATTCTTTAGGTGCAGTTGATGAAGATATTGAAGAAGACAAATTGGTAAGACAAATACTCACAGGGCTAAGAGGAGATGAGAAATGGAAGCCTTTCATTTTATCTACAGAACTTTCATTAGATCATTTTACTCCTGATTTGAATCAATTGTTAGGTCATATGCTAACTTTTGAGAATGATGTCAAAGGAGATGTTGATAAGAGTGCAGGTCATGCAATGTATTCTAAAGACAAGAAGAAAGCCAACAAAGGGAAGCAACAATCAGGTGAAGAAGAAGGTACTTCAAACCAAGCAAACTTCATAAGAGGAAGAGGAAATGGCAGAAGTAGAGGAAGAGGCAGAAACAACAAAGAGAATGCAAGAGCTTGTTGGATATGTGGTAAGACCAATCATCTATCTCATGATTGTTGGCATAATAATCAAAACAATGGTAATTATCAGAATTTTAATCAAAGAGGAAGAGGAGGTAGATTTCAGAGAGGAAATTTCAGAGGTAGAGGTGGTAGGAATTCTTTTGGAAGAGGTGGAGGAAGAAACTTCCAAAGTCAATCCTATAATAACACCTACTACAACTATGCATCAGATCAAAAGGAGGACTCGACTCTCATTATGAATACATGTGAAACTTCACATGAGGACATGAGAGTGTTTTATATTGATTCAGGATGTAGTAATCATTTGAGTGGAAATATTGCTTTGATGACTGACCTAGATCATAATGCAATTAATCATACAGTTCAGACAGGCGATAATACAAAGCATAAGGTAAAGTCAATTGGTTCAGTCAAGGCTAAGGATGGGAGCACTCTTCTGAGTAAGGTACTTTATGTTCCCACAATTCCAAAGAATTTGATAAGTGTAGGTCAAATTGTGGAAAAAGGTTATGAGGTAAGGTTTACCAATGATGGAGTTTATGTGGAAGACCCTAGTCAAGGGTATAAACAAGTTATTGCAGGAAAGAAAGAAGGAAGGCTTTTCACATTGAAGGTACAAGGAAATGTTGGACATGCTATGTTCACATATGGAGAGCAGAAGGTGTCAGAATTGGATCTTTGGCACAAAAGACTTGGACACTTTAATGAAAGAGGTATCAAAGAAATGATTAACAATGATTCAGTGCTTGGAATGCCTAACATTGTAGGTCAACACATGATATACAGATGTGAGGCATGTCAATTAGGTAAGGCTCATAAGCAATCCTATTCCAAGCATGGGTTTATGTATTCAGAAAGACTTGAATTGGTGCATACAGATGTGTGGGGTCCTTCAAAGGACTTTAGTATAAATGGTTCAAGATATTATGTCATATATGTTGATGATGCTACCAGGTGGATCACAATTTATGTGATTAAGGAAAAGTCAGAAGTGTTTAATACATTTAAACACTATCATGCATATGCAGAAAGGATTACAGGTCAAAAATTGAAGAGACTAAGGTCAGATGGAGGGGGAGAGTATTTTTCAAATGAGTTCAATGATTATTTGTGGAATGCAGGTATAAAGAGAGAAGTTACTTGCAGGTACTCTCCTCAACAAAATGGGGTAGCAGAAAGAAGAAATAGGACTCTTGTTGAGTTTGCAAGGTCCATGATGAAAGAGAAGAATTGCCCAAATTATTTGTGGGCTGAGGCTATTAATACAGCTACATATTTGGTTAATAGATTGCCTTGTAAAGCTTTGCAGGGTATGACACCATATGAAGCTTGGTGGGGTAAGAAACCTACCTTGGATCATTGCAGAATATTTGGATGCTTGGCATATGCATATGTGCCATCTCAATTGAGGCATAAGTTGGAGCCTAAGGCAGAGAAGTATGTATTCATTGGTTATGATGATAAGCAAATGGGATACAGGTTGTGGAGTCCATCCACAAAGCAATTTATTGTATCCAAGGATGTTACATTTGATGAACAAGGTACTTGGTATGCAGGTAAATATAATATACATGCAGATGATGAAGAAGTAGTGGAACAAAGGAAAGGTAAAGCAAAGATTCAATTACTTGATGAAAGTGAGAGTAATGAAGTGCAGGTTGAAGTTGAAGAGAGGCCAAGGTTTGATCCAGAATGTGATGAACCAGAAACCTCAAGAAGTGCAGAAGTTAGGAGATCATCTAGGCACAAATGGCAACCTACAAGGTATAGCTATGACACTTCATTCTTAACTACTAAAGATTATGCTTATTTGGTAAAAGCAGATGAAGACCCTTCTACATATGAAGAAGCCAAAGGGAAGAAGAATTGGGAAGATGCTATGCAAGAGGAGTATGATGCATTGATAGAGAATCAAACATGGGATTTGGTTCCTAAACCTAATAGTCAGAAGATCATTGGATGTAAGTGGGTTTACAAAACAAAGAGATTTGCAGATGGAAGTGTGTCTAGGTACAAAGCTAGACTTGTTGTGAAAGGGTATGCACAGACATATGGAGTGGACTATGATGAGACTTATAGTCTTGTGGCAAAGATGACAACCATCAGGACACTCATTGCAATTGCTGCTTGTAAAGGTTGGAAGTTGTCTCAATTAGATGTTAAAAATGCTTTCTTGAATGGTTACATTTCAGATGAAGTCTACATGGAGCAACCAGATGGGTTCAAAGATCAAGTGAGTCCAAATTATGTATGTAAGCTCAAGAGAGCTTTGTATGGGTTGAAGCAAGCCCCAAGGGCTTGGAATTATAGGCTTGTAAAATTCTTGAATGATCTTGGATTTCAAGCATCAAAGGCAGATAGTAGCTTGCTAGTCAAAGCAAGTGAAGATGGGTTCATTTATGTGTGTATTTATGTTGATGACATAATACTTACAGGAACAGATGATAAGGGGATACAAATGATCAAGAAGCAGATGGAGAAAGAGTTCAAAATCAGTGATTTGGGGAACCTATCATTCTTCTTGGGAATGGAGATTTCTTATACTCAACATGGAGTATATGTGACCCAAGAAAGGTATCTTAAAAATTTGCTAACCAAATTTAAAATGGAAGATTGCAGGGTTGCACCTACACCTTTGGAAGTGAACCATAAATTGTCTAGGTTTGGAGGAGAAGAGTTCAGAGATATGAAACTCTATCAAAGTTTGGTTGGTAGCTTGATTTATGCTACATTGACAAGGCCTGACTTGTCATATGCAGTTGGTGTGCTTTCACAATTCATGCATTGTCCTAGAAAGGAACATTGGATTGCAGGACAAAGAGTACTTAGGTACATCAAGGGTACACTCAAAGAAGGGTTGTACTATGGGTTTACTTCAGATACAAGAATCAAGATATATAGTGATGCAGATTGGGCAGGTAATGTGGATGATAGAAGATCAACACATGGATACTTGTGCTATGTAGGAGACAAATTGATTTCATGGTGTTCCAAGAAGCAACATACAGTTGCTTTGTCATCTACAGAAGCAGAATATAAAGGTATGGTGGAAGCTGCAAAAGAGGTAATATGGCTAAAGACACTTTTGAAAGTTTTTGATGTGATTCAGAGTACACCTATTATTTGTGGAGACAATATGAGTTCATTATACTTGGCAGCTAATCCTGTATTTCATGCTAGAACTAAGCATATTGAAATACAGTATCATTTTCTGAGAGAGAAGGTCATTGAGAAGGAAATTGAAGTCATACACACTCCTACAAAAGATCAACTTGCAGATATGATGACTAAAAGTTTGGATGGACCTAAGTTGCAGAGGTTTAAAGATATGGCAGGAATAAAGAAGATGCAGGTAATCACAATTGAAGATTGAGGGGGAGCTGTTGGAGCAGAACAATCATCAATAGTGATTATATGAAGATCAAATTGAAGAGATATGTGGAAGAATGAAGATTACTTTCAGAGGAAGAAAATAGAATCAGAAAGGTTTCTTTTGTATATTACTCTTGTAAATAGTTCAATGTATTTTTGAAAAAGATGACGAGTTAGACTCGTATATATATCTACAGATACGTATTCATAGTAAGAGAGAGTGATATAGATCAGATAGAGAAGAATAGGTGAAGAGGTGATGAACATTGTATGTATCATCAACCATATGTATGAAAAGTAATGAAGAAGAAAATGTTGTAGAATTCTGCGTGTCGATCTTCTCTCCCATTCTCCTTCTGTGCTTAATCTTTTGAAGAGTTCTTTTGCACGTATCTAAGTCCATAGCTAATCTATCTATGGCTAGAATTTGAGAGATTAATTTCAATCAGACTGTGAGAATTTTGTTTAGGAACATTCATATGTGAAGATGTTCTGAGAGTCGAAAAATCTGGCGCACATTTCATCTTCAAAGAAATGGTCAGTGCTCAGTCCACAATGTAAAGTTTTACACAAGTGAGGGCTCAAAATCTAAGTTGGAAGGTAAGCTATCTATGGCTAGAAGATCTTGATCAAACGGGTTCAGAGTTGGGAGAACCAGTGCTAAGAAGTTGCAGGTGTCAAAGTCGCCATTGCAGAGAAGTACTTTCAGACATAGGTAAAGTATTTCACACATTTCTCAGTGTGTACTTAATCTTTTTGAGAGATTTAACTTGGCAAAGTTGCGCAACCTTAAGGCGAAGTGTTGTGCAAAGTTTTATAAAAAACTTTACAGGATTGATTAGTCAATGAGTGACTAATCTGCAGCAGACTTTTCTGAAGAAATTGAATTTTTCAGAATAATCAATTTTCTGATAATTTGGTGAAGATTCTCTAAATTAGGTGGAGTCTAAAGTTGATCTTGATATAGAGGTGATCTAAATTCAAGGTCAACTTGTTCTTTTGGAGATTAACACTCTCCATCAATAGTTATACCTTGTAGGTTGCCACTTGTGTCTTGATGACCTTCTGAGTTCTCTACTCCTTGAGGTTTCTGGTTCATCACACTCAGGATCAAATCTTGGCATTTCTTCAACTTCAACCTGCACTTCATTATTCTCCTCTTCATCAAGTATCTGAACCTTTGATTTACCTATCTTTTGACTCACAACTTCTTCATCACCTGTATTAATATTGATTGTACATGCATACCAAGTACCTTGCTCATCAAATGTAACATCCTTTGATACAAGAAATTGTTTTGTGGATGGACTCCACAACCTATATCCCATCTGCTTATCATCATAACCAATGAATACATATTTTTTAGCTTTAGCTTCCAATTTGTGCCTTAATTGTGATGGCACTTATGCATATGCCAAACACCCAAATACTTTGCAATGGTCTAATGTAGGTCTCTTACCCCACCATGCCTCATATGGTGTCATACCCTGCAAAGCTTTACATGGTAATCTATTAACCAAATAAGTAGCTGTATTTACAGCCTCAGCCCACAAGTAATTTGGGCGATTCTTCTCCTTCATCATGGACCTTGCAAATTCAACAAGAGTTCTATTCCTCCTTTCTGCTACACCATTTTGTTGAGGAGAGTACCTGCAAGTAATTTCCCTTTTTATACTTGCATTCCACAAGTAATCACTGAACTCATTAGAGAAATACTCTCCCCCTCCATCTGACCTTAGTCTTTTCAACTTATGACCTGTAATTCTCTCTGCATACACATGATAGTGTTTGAATGTATTAAATACTTCTAACTTATCTTTGATCACATAGATAGTGATCCATCTAGTATCATCATCAACATAGATCACATAATACCTTGAACCATTGATACTAAAATCCTTTGATGGTCCCCACACATCTGTATGTACCAACTCAAGCTTCTCTGAATACATAAAACCATGCTTAGAATAAGATTTCTTATGAGCCTTACCTAATTGACATGCCTCACATCTGTATGTCATATGTTTACCTGCAACATTAGGCAATCCAAGCACTGAACCATTGTTAATCATATCTTTGATTCCTCTTTCATTGAAATGTCCAAGTCTCTTGTGCCAAAGATCTAACTCAAAGATCTTATGTCCTCCATAAGTGAACAAGGCATGACCAACATTACCTTGGATCTTCAATGTGAACAATCTTCCTTCTTTCTTCCTTGAAACAATTTGTTTATACCCATTGCTAGGGTCTTCCACAAACACTCCTTCATTAGTAAACCTAACTTCATAGCCCTTTTCAACAATTTGTCCTACACTTATTAGATTCTTAGGAATTGTTGGAACATACAAGACCTTACTCAATAAGGTGCTACCATCCTTGGCCTTTACTAATCCAATTGACTTCACATTGTGCTTTGTATTGTCACCTGTTTGAACAACATGATTAGATACCTTATTTTCCAAATCAGTCATCAATGCTATGTTACCACTCAGGTGATTGCTACACCCTAAGTCAATGTAGAAGACTCTTTGATCTTCACTTTGCCTTTCACAAGTTGCATTCATTATCAATGTTGAATCCTCCTTCTGATCTGAAGCATAATTGTAGTAGGTATTATTGTATTGTTGACTTTGGAATCCTCTACCTGCATTTCTTCCAAAGTAACCCCTACTACCCCTACCTTCGAAATTACCTCTTTGATTTATGCCACCTCTTCCTCTTGAATTAAAATTCTGATTATATCCACCATTATTATTAGTATTATGCCAACAATCATTAGCTAAGTGATTTGTCTTACCACAAATCCAGCAAGCTTTGACTCCTTCCTTATTATTCCTGCCTCTTCCTCTACCTTTGCCACCTCCGCTTCCTCTTAGGAACTTGGCTTGACTAGTTGTGCCTTCATCTTCATTTGCTTGTTGTTTCCCTTTGCTATTTTTCTTCTCATCCTTTGAGTACATTGCATGACCTGTACTCTTGTCACCTTCTCCTTTGACATCCTGCTCAAAGGTTAGCATATGACCTAGCAACTGATTTAAATCAGGAGTGAAATGATCAAGTGATATTTCTGTAGACAAAATGAATGGCTTCCATTTGTCATCACCTCTCAATCCTGTAAGAATTTGCCTTACCAATTTATCCTCCTCAATGTCTTCATCAACAGCTCCTAATGCATCTGCAATGTCTTTCATCCTTGTTACAAAATCTGAGATGGATTGAGAAGCCTTCTTCTTGAAAGTGGTAAATTCTGCCCACAAGGATGCCTTCCTTGACTTTGTGGTGTTTTGGAAATGCTCCTCCAAAGCATTCCATATATCACTTGCACTTTCAAGACCTCTAATATGAGGTAGCAAGTAGTCATTTACTGCCATGTAGATAATACTTTTAGCTTCAGCATCTCTCTTCATCTAATTCTTCAAATCTGATAATTCTTCCCTAGTTGGAACACTAGGATCTCTGAATTGAGGCTTTTCTTCTTCACCTGTAATGTAAGCTATCAAGTCTTTGCTCATTAGATGAGCTTCCATCCTCATTGACCATGCTGGATAGTTCTTTCTATCCAACTTCTCTATTTGAAGAGAATCTCCAATCCTTTCTTCACCTGTGTATTAAATTCTTCAATCTTTATGAGTAATAGATGTACCTTTACTTCGAATAATACTCCTTTTGTCTCCCTTGGTGTCGTATGACTTTCTTCTCAAGCTTTGCTTTCAAGCTTTCACCTTTTGAACCTTTAGATGTTGAATTCTTTGTAGCTGCAACAGTTGGGATCCTCCTTTTTTCAATTCTGATGCTTCTTGCTCTAATACCACTGATGGAGAGTGTTAATCTCCAAAAGAACAAGTTACTCTTGTATTTAGAGCACCTCTAAAACAATAATAACTCAAACCTTCACCAATTTTAGAAGATCAATACTCAATTATCAAGATTTTGAAAAATCTGTGAAGATGATGACTCTACAGAAAGTCTGATGCACATATCTCTCTCATTGACCTATCAATTGTGTAACGTTTTTTATGAAACTTTGCACAAGGTGTCGCCTATAGATTATGCACCTTCTCCAAGTTGAATCTCTCCAAAAAATTCAGTATAACTTGAGGAATGAACTCAACAAGTTACCTATGTCTAAAACTATCTCCCTGTAGAGTCGACTTTGACACCTACAACTTCTAAGACATGGTTCTCCAAGACTAGAACCCGTTTAAGCAAATGCTTTTAGCCACAAGTAACTTACCTTCCATCTTAAAGATTAAATGCTTGCTTGATCAAAACTTTAAGCTGTAGAAGGAGAAATGATCAAAACATTGACTTCAAATTTTGCGCCTATTTCAGGAACCAGTGAACACTTCTTCACATGTGAATGTTCCTACACATCATTCACTTAGCCTGATCACAATTGGAAGCTAAAAATTCTTACAGAGGTCAACCACCTATAGACTTAGACTTGTGCAAAAGCATTTCACAAAAGATCTAACACAGAAGGAGAAAACTCAGAAACATCGGGCACAAAATTTCTTCCATTTCTGAAGGAGTTTACAACTCAATGATGAGAGAGACTTCAACTAACTTCTAAGATGTCTAATGACTCTTAAAACTCCTGATTACTCTATTCTCATGCTCTCTCATACTTGCCCCAACATTTTCCATAGTATATATAGACAAAATATTACAAGCTTATGACTAATCAAAAATATAAGTGAACTATCTCTAAAATAATATACATATGTGTACACATCCTTCAACTTCTGAATATGTCCTTCCTTCATGCTTCACAACTTGTTCTCTTCTCAAATCCTTGACTTCATTTCCATTCAAAACATCAGTTGTTGATTGTCCTGCACCAACAAAATGATCAAGTGATAACTCAATAGAAAAAATGAATGGCTTCCATTTGTCATCACCTCTCAAACCTATAAGGATTTGCCTTACCAATTTATCCTCCTCAATGTCTTCATCAATAGCTCCTAATGCATCTACAATGTCTTTCATCCTTGTTACATAATCTGAGATGGATTGAGAGGCCTTCTTCTTGAAAGTGGTAAATTCTGCCCATAAGGATGCCTTCCTAGACTTTGTGGTATTTTGGAAATGCTCCTCCAAAGCATTCCATATATCTCTTGCACTTTCAAGACCTCTAATGTGAGGTAGAAAGTAGTCATTGACTGCCATATAGATAATGCTCATAGCTTGAGCATCTCTCTTCATCCAAGTCTTCAAATCTGATAATTCTTCCCTAGTTGGAACACTAGGATCTCTGAATTGAGGCTTTTCTTCTTCACCTGTAATGTAAGCTATCAAGTATTTGCTCATTAGATGAGCTTCCATCCTCATTGACCATGCTGGATAGTTCTCTCTATCCAATTTCTCTATCTGAAGAGAATCTCCCATCCTTTAATCACCTGTATATTGAATTCTTCAATCTTTATGAGTAATAGATGTACCTTTACTTCGAATAATACTCCTTTTGTCTTCCTTGGTGTCGTATGACTTTCTTCTCAAGCTTTGCTTTCAAGCTTTCACCTTTTGAACCTTCACATTCTTTGTAGCTGCAGTAGTCGGGATCCTCCTTTCTTCAATTTTGAAGTTTCTTGCTCTGATACCACTAATGGAGAGTGTTAATCTCCAAAAGAACAAGTTACTCTTGTATTTAGAGCACCTCTATAACAAGAATAACTCAAACCTTCACCAATTTTAGAAGATCAATACTCAATTGTCAATTTCTTGAACAAACTGTGAAGAAGGAGATTACACAGAAAGTCTGCTGCACATAATTCACTCATTGCCTTATCAAATGTGTAAAGTTTTTTATAAAACTTTGTATGATGTGTTGCCTGTAGATTGCACACCTTCTCCAAGTTGAATTACTCCAAAATATTCAGTATAACTTGAGAAATGAACTCAACAAGCTACCTATGTCTAAAACTATCTCCCTGTAGAGTCGACTTTGACACCTGCAACTTCTAAGACATGGTTCTCCAAGACTAGAACGCGTTTAAGCAAATGCTTTTAGCCACAAGTAGCTTACCTTCCAACTTAAAGATTAAGTGCTTGATTTCTCAAAACTTTAAACTGTGGAAGGAGAACTGATCAAAACATTAGCATCGAATTATGCGCCTCCTGCAACTTCTCTTCTTTTATTTACACATGTAAATGTTCCTACACTCAATTCTCTCAGCCTGATCAAAATTAGAAGCTGAGAATTTGTACAGAGGTCAATCACCTATAGACTTAGACATGTAAAAAAGCATTTCACAAAAGATCTAACAGAGAAAGAGAAAACTCAGAAACATCGGGCGCAAAATTTCTTCCATTTTTGAAGGAGTTTACAACTGAATGATGAGAGAGACTTCAACTAACTTCTAAGATGTCTAATGCCTCTTACAACTCCTGATTACTCTATTCTCATGCTCTCTCATATTTTCCATGACATTTTCCAATAGTATATATAGACAAACATTTACAAGCTTATGACTAATCAAAGATATAAGTGAACTATCTGTACATATGTGTACATATCTTCCTCTTCTGAATGTATTCTTCTTCCTTGCTTCACAACTTGAATCTTTCCTTCAAGCCTTGACTTCGACTCTTCATCAAAACATCAATTGTTGATTATCCTGCACCAACACCCTCATACGAGCAGCAATCACCTATGGATACAATCAACCTCAACCAGTGCTAGGACAACAACCACCACACCCTATGAATGTTGTCCCAGTGAAATCGCTCAAATTGAAGAGAATCCCGAAAGATCAATAGTACCAACCACCTCGTTGACTAGTATTGAGACTTATGATCAATCTTATGAGCTTAGTCAGGGAAGTTATTCCACCTATGAAAATACTATGACTGAGTATGGACAATACTATGGATCATATACATATGGATCGGATGGTTATGATAGCTCTGACGGATATGATCAGGTTTATGTATCATTAATGTACACTACTTCTAGAGCTCCAGTACCACTGCAACCAATGAATAGACCACCTGCCCCTAGAGGAACATGTTATAGATGCAGAGGTGATCACTTTATCAGAGTGTACATTGCCTAACCCACCACCACCTCATAGAGTTTGGGAAGGTTACTACAGTGATTGTGGCAAGGAACACCTTTTTAGGGATTGCCCTAAAAATCCCAATAAAATCAATCCCACTGCACAAATAAATGTTATAGAAGTGGTGGAGTCATTAGGGAGTGATAAGGAATATATTGTGCCATTGAAATCCATAACTAGGGCAAAAGGAAGAGAGACCCCGAAGAAATCCAAAGAAAAGATTACCAAAATAAAGAATCGAATCCCACAACACCACAAGTAGTGGCGGATTCTAAAGAGTGTGAGAAAAGTGCTAAGTCTAGATGAACCCAAAGATGGAAGACTCGTAGAGAAAAGATAAAAGATAAGAAACTACAAAAAAGTTAAAGAAGAAGAATAATAAACAAAGCCAAGAGGAAAAACAAGATTCTAAAGGAAACCCTAACAAGGTGACAAGAAAGCATAAAAAATAAGAGGTAGGATTAGTTTTAGTGGATCCAATGCTAGAAGAGTTAGCCATGTGGATTAAAGCATATCAAGCAGGAATAAAGACTCGCCCAACCATTGAGCAATATGACAAAGAATACCCAAGAGGTGACTTAGAGAAAGAAAGATTGGAGATATGTAAGAAGTTAATTGAAGTGGCTCAACAAACCTTAGAAAAACTTGTTCAGCCTTTTCCTAGCACAAGAATCCCCAAAAAAGAATTTCAAGGATGTGTAGCACCTAGACATCCTAGGGAAGGGAAGAAAAATGAGAACTATGAAGAAAATTCTTGTTAAAATAAAGCAGAAGGATCGGTAATCCCTGAAATAGATGCGGAATTGCCTAGAGATTCGTGGGCAAGAGTCCAAGAAGAAAGATGGAAGAAAACAGAAGGAATTGGACCACCTTTTGAGGAGTTAGAAGTAGTAGGTGAGCTTGAATTGTCAATCCCTAATTAAACCTAGAAAGATCATCTCAACTTGACAACAACAAAGATGATGAAGACAGTGTGAATGTATTACCAAACTATATGGGGGAGTATGAACATAACTCTGAATTATATCATGTTCCCTCAGTGAGGAGAAAGGAGCAAAACCCATCAGTCCAAACCTCTAACATAGTACAACACCTTAAAAAAGTAAAAATCCCATGTACTCAGACTTTGGGAGAGCTCTTGAAAGCAAAGCCTCAATTGAGAGAGAAAATCACCAGCCAGCTAGAGACAAAGTCAGACAAGAGCGAGATGCGAGAAGAAGTAGCTACTGTTAAAATCCCAGTTGATAAAGTTGGAGATTTCAGTGAGGGAGATGAAGGAAATACATGCCTCCCTATCACTTATAGAGGATATACAACAAAATCGATATTAGATTGAGGAGCTGGAGTAGGAATTGCTACCAAAGAAATATGGGAGAAATGGGGAAAGCTAGCTTTACGACCTACCAGAATGAAGATTCAAATGGCAGATGGACACACGGAGCGACCCTTAGGATTATTGGAAAAAGTAGTATTTACCACTTGTGGAGTCGAATTCGAGCACACCTTAGCAATATGTCAATTCGAAAAGGCTAGCAATTATGAGATGATACTTGGAAGGCCTTTCATGGGACAACTCAAGGTAGTGCAAGACTGGGGGAAAGACGTAGTGTACTTGCAGCATGGAGGAATGATGACTAGGATAAGTATCCATACTTATACTTATCAAGATGTCCCTCCTCTGCAATGGAACCCAATACACAAGGAAGATGATAATTTATCCATTCACAGTGTAGGATCTAGTAGTCAACCATGGATGAACGAAGATACTCACCTATGGATATGTAAGGCAGCTAAAATGGAAGAAGAAAGGAGATATAGATGGCAAGATCTAGACCTGTAGAAGATCTTGCCTACATGCCTCAAATATTCCTAGATGAAGAATTCAAACCCCATGGTTGGATGGAGATTTTATCCACCTTAGATATATGTGTAAATGAAGAAGTAATAGCTATGAATGAGTGCATAGATGAGGAGGGATATGATGTAAATCTATACATGGCCATTCTCCAAGAAGTGGATGAAGGAGAAGTAATTGAAAAGGAATGAATGAAGATTATGAGAGCATAGAAGTGGAACTGGAACCTATTGAGGAAGAAAGGAAAAGGAAGGAAGAGATTGAACCTAGTCCAGATGTGACTCAAGATGCGCTACAAACAGAAATAGATGAACCAAACATAGAAAAAGAGAAAGAAGATAGCAAACCTCAAGACGAATTCAAGGTACTTGAGCATTTAAAGAAATATGATGTAGAGGAAAGAAAGATTGCTATTTAGATGCCAAAACGAGACACACAACAAGGGATAGCATACGACAATAAAGAGGAGACCAAGAAGATTGTAGTAGCTATTGAAGAAGGAGAAGAGAGATGCACTTTCATAGGACAAGATGTTTCATTGGAGGAAGAACCGGAATTAGTACAACTTATAAGAGAGTATCGAGATGTCTCTGCATGGACTTATAAGGACTTAAAAGGTGTAGATAGTTCTATTTGTGCTCATAGAATCCCTATGACAACAGAAAAATGAAAGATGAAATAGATAAATTATTGGATGCGGACTTCATTTATGAAATTGAACACACGGAATGGGTGTCACCTTTAGTGGTAGTACCAAAAAAGAATGGCAAATTAAGGGTATGCATTAACCTTAAAAGGTAATGCGGCCACCATACGAGATAGTTACCCATTACCCATCACAGATCATCTGTTGGAAAGGGTTGCAGGTAAGGAAGTCTATAGCTTTCTTGATGGCTTCTAAGGATATAATCAGGTATCCATTGTTCCTGAAGACCAACATAAGACAGCCTTTGCAATCGAATGGGGAGACTATGCATTTAGGGTTATGCCTTTTGGTCTAACTAAAGCCCCAGCCACTTTCCAAAGATTGATGTGCCATGTGTTCAAGGAATTCTTGAGAAAAAGTATGGAGGTATACATGGATGATCTATGTACCTATTCAACTATAAGACCAGAACACATCCCAAAACTAAGAAAAATATTTGACAAATGTCATCAGTATAGAGTATGCCTTAATCCGAAAAAATGTGTCTTCATGGTTCGACGAGGAAAGATATTAGGGCACATTGTCTCTAAGAATGGAATTTCCATTGATGAAGACAAAATTAAAGTAATTCTGGATTTTCCAAGACCAAAGACCACTAAAGAAGTACAAGCGTTTATGGGACATTGTGGATATTATCGTAGATTCATTCACATGTATGCCATAATTGCAAGGCCTCTTTATGGATTGCTGACTCAGTTTACTTGGACAGAAGGCTATGAACAGTCGTTGAACAAATTAAAGAGTCACCTGAGCTAAGCTCAAATTTTAAAAGTACCAGATTGGAATAAACCATTTCATATTCATGTGGATGCCTCCAAGTTTGCCATTGGTTGCATCTTAACACAACCAATAGATACGAGAAAGTTAGAACACCCTATAGCCTATGCTAGTAGACAACTAAACCAAGCAGGGCATAATTATACCACTACATAACGAGAAGGCTTAGGAATGGTATATGCAATGAAGAAATTTAGACACTACTTATTGGAAAACAAATTCAAATTTTTCATTGATCATCAGGATCTATTTTATCTAGTCAATAAGCCATGCAATACCGGATGACTAGTACAATGGTTTCTATTGTTAATGGAATTTGATTTTGAAGCAGTAGTCAAAAAAGGAAACACACACATCCATGCTGATCACCTATCTAGGATGACACATGGAGAACCTCCCACACGAGTGCTAGATGATTTGCCGGATACTTATCTTTTCAACCTGGAAGTATGTCCACGATGGGCTGAAAAATTGATTCCCATACTCACACATTGACCTCAACATAAGATCAATTTAGACAAGAGCTAGGACTTATGGAAAACTAAAAATCTCCATATCATAGCTGGAAGCTTATACCACCAAGAGTCAAGTGGATTACTTATGAGATGTGTAGAGGAAGACGACAAAGAAATGTGGATTCAAAAAGCACATATGAATCAATGGAAAACCCATCAAAGTATTAATGGAACCTGGTAAGAGCTTAAGAGATTAGGCATATATTAGCCAACCATGTAGAGGGATATACATAGTTATGTCTCTACATGCCCCATTATTCAAGAAAGAGCACCTGAAGAGAAATCTACTCTATGTTACTCTACAATAGCACCTAGATGGAGTATGCCCCTAGTGAAATTCTTGAAAACACAAGAGTACCTAGAAGGAGCTAGTTTGGCAAGAAAATGTGCCCTTGAAGAACAAAGCAAAGACAATGTACTCGTAGGTAAACACCTTTTCAAAAGAGGAAGGGATAACCAACTAAGAATGTGCATCCATGAAGACGAGTATATTCCAATCTTGAAAATGATGCATACAAGAGCTGCAGGAGGACACTTTTTTGCAAATAAAACTGCAAAAATGATTCTCTCTGCTAGATTGTGGTGGCCAACTCTATATCAAGATGCAGCCATATATGTCCAAAGATGTGATACTTGTCAACGAACAAAGTATCCTATTAGAAGAGATGAAATGCCATTAAGACCTATGATAAGTGCGAGAGCATTTACCAAATGGGGAATAGATTTTATAGGACCTATTAGCCCACCAACAAAAGGTTGCCATGCAGAATACATAATTGTAGCAATGGACTACTTGACCAAATGGGTAGAAGCCAAGGCAACTAAGAAGAACGATGCAAGGACCATGGCTAAGTTTCTCTTTGAGAACATATTAACTAGATTTGGATTGCCAATAGAAATTGTGAGTGATAGAAGCACACACTTTGTCAATGAAGTGATAGAAGCCTTAATGAATGAATTCCTAGTGATTCACAAGAAATCAGCTCCCTATCACCCACAAGCCAATGGACAGGCTGAAAGTTCAAATAAAGGCTGAAAGTTCAAATAAAATCTTGTGTACGGGTCTCACAAAAATGGTTAACAATGGAAGATCTGATTGGGACAAGTAGTTACATCATGCTTTATGGGCATTCCAAGTAGCATACAAAACAGCTATAGGAACTACTCCTTTTAATCTAGTGTATGGCTAGAATGCAATTTTTCCAATTGATTTCCTAGTTCCTACTCTTAGAGTAGCATCGACCTATGGATGGACTGGACATGAGTTATCTAGTCAATTGGACCAAATCGAGTAGCTACATGAAACTAGATTACAAGCGGTGGCACACATTTATGCTATAAAAAGGTGACAAAAGGCATACTTTGATGCTCATAGTAAGGATAAAAATTTGAAGGAAGGAGATTAAGTCTTGGTATATACTTTAAAGAAACATGCAAAGAAGCTGCAAAAAAGAGGATATGGCCCCTTGCTGATCAATCGCATCTCAACTAGTGGAGCCATCAATTTAGCAACCCTAGATGGAGAAGTACTACCAAACTATATAAGTGGCTATTGAGTGAAGAAGTATTTAGAGCCATTGACAGAGAAGATGTTGTCAAGACTTCTAGCAGCAAGAAATAGACGAGAAGAAGATGAAAAAATACATGAGGAAGCACGATAGGAAGCCCTAGAATGAATAAGGAAACGAAAGTTTGTGTCCTCTCTTCTTCCGAGCTGGAGACTACTTGCTTGTGTGGTTGATCGGGGGGTTCAAATTCCTGTGAGAAAAATTGTCCTTGTAAAATTGAAATACACTTGAGAAAGCATCATTCATTTCAAAATCAAAAGTGGTATTCATTGGTTCTGCCTCTAAGTTGGGTATAGGGAAAGTGAATGCTTCCGCACCGATGGTGGTTTGAATTTTCGTTGCTATAGTGGTGGGTTCTTGCACTCTGGTTGCTTGAGAGGTAACAGCAATGGTAGTACCTTCTGTGATAACAGGTCCTGACAGGCGTATATGTATGGGTTGTATAGGTGCAGGGGTTCCTTTGGTGACTGTTTTGGAGATGGCTGAGGTGACAGGGACTTAGGGACTTGAAAACATTGGATAGATCCATGCATGCATTTGCGTGCCCGTCCCTTTCTAGCTTTCCTAGCCTTCTTGGCAGTTCCTTTGAATGCCTTCAATTTTTCACTTGTCATTGCATGCTCTATAGGCAAATCATATGCCAAACACATATAAACAATTCAAGTGAGAGTGCAACATCCATAGATGACCTTTTTTCTTTCCCATCTCTGCTGAGCTAAATACAATTGATCAATAATCCAACTTGCAAGAGATCTGGTTTGGGGCCCAATACATACTAAATATAATCCAGACCAAATACGCTTGTGAGGAATAGTGAAACGATCCTGAGCCCGAAATGCAAAATGTTGCATACATATACGTAACGACTTAGAGAGTCAGGTATAATGGCCAAAATGTCTTCCATTTCACGACATCTCCACGCTTTGTCGGCTCTGGAATAAGCCTTTCACGCTCTATTGTCTTGTGAGTTCTGTGGATCTCAATTGCTTCCCGAATAAGGTCTTTTGAAAGATAGATCTTCTTGAATGGGGGGTCATTTACCGAAGACGGCAGAATGAAATTGCTCGGCAAGTCCTTGTTCTTGGAGGCTGTAAGCATGGTCACCAGGTAGTAGCATCTATAAAAATTAGGTTTGGGTAATGGGTCATTGAAGTATTCTGTGAAACCTGCTCTAGCCCAAATGTGCTTTAACTCTTCTGTAGTTTGGAGCACTTCATATTCTCTAGAGACAAATTGATACTTGCCCCACTTAATACTATCAAAAGTCAGCGTGGCATCAAAAATAAAATCTGCATCTGCCAAAGTTCCTGCTAAACCTTGAAACCAATGGGAATTATAGTGAACTTTTTCAATGTATCCCCTAGGAGGAGCATCAATCCACATTGGTCCTGGGAATCCTTGAAATTCAGGTGGTTGTGATGTAGAGTGAGGCTCAGATAGTAATTTGCCAAAATTGACCACAGGTACACTAGGACCAGCTTCAGACGGTCCTTCTGTCTACATGATGATGGATGCAAATGCAGAGAAGATCTGCTACAAAAGATTAGCACATTAGTATGTAAATTAATCATGATCCCATTAAAGTGAGACTGCAATCCCTTTCCATAACTGATGTGTAACCCGTGTAGCCAAGTGTTGTGAGGTGGTTTATGGAATGATTTTTGCAAAACCAATGCAGGTATCTAGACACCTACATGCTTTCGATAGTGCATACATTGCTTGATGAGATGTTATTACAAGTGATGTTGGGTTAGTGTGGTTGAGTTTATACAAAGTTCACTTGTGATAGAATTATTACAAGGGAGTTGGTTTTTCAAGATGGGGTTAATGTTATACAATTGGTCATGAGGAGGCTTCTAGATACATTTCGGTATCCATTTCCTAAGGGTTACTGAGTGGGTGGTATGCTTTTGCTGAGGGACAAAAGGTGATATCGGATGTTGTGGTGTCGATGGGTGAAGAGATTTCTGATAGGTATATGTTACATGGTTTGAGTGTTGAGCTTTAATACACTCTTTGGGTACCCATATCTACGTGGGTGTGGGTCGATTAGTTAAGTACTTCTTGGCGATCCAAATTTGGTGAAGCTTCATCAAAGTTGAAGAAGGTAGAGGAGATGTTGAATATTGCCTCTGTTTTTGCTGAAACTTCATCTTGTCAGTGTGTGCATTGTTGACATCTTTTGATGGTTTCTGTCCTTTTGGCACCCATACTTGTTTCATGCTGCTTGATTTGTGATGCTGATACTGCTTCTTTCTTTGCGTCATCTGGTAGGGTCATCGATTTGGGTTCCTTAGTCGTGGGTGACTCCTTTGTGGTCGGGGTTGAGAGGTCTGATGGACACTCTGCTTTGGAAAAGAAAGGAGGTCCAACACTTGCGAAACTTGCTCATTAGGAAGTGCAACATTTTGTACCATAAATCTAGGCGAGTCCACAGTAAGTGTGGAAGGATGGGCACCGCAGGCTATAGTGCCCATTTGGTTGCTGATTCAGTCCACCTAACTGCTGATGTAGTCCACGTGACCACTGATGTAACCCACCTAACCGCTGCTTTAAGCCTAAGGGAAAATCTATTGACATTCTTTTGTCTAGCAACTATCCATCGCGAAGCTCTGATGGGTTGACTTTGGAAGGAGCGTGCTTAGCTGAGGGATCTAGCCAAAAATCTTTCGGTCCTCCTTCGCATGCAGTTCATATGGTCTAGGGTTACATACCTCAGGCGGAGTGTTGTTAGGGAAGTCAAGCGGTATCACTCGCTGCTGATCTAAGGTTCCCATCTGCAGGGAGCCTTTTCTAAGATTTAGGTCCACTAAGTGATCGTATAGCCAATCTTGGCCAAGGATTAGGGGTTCTATCAAGTCGTCGTCATGGCACACTAGTAGCTTCACTATCATGGTCACCTCGTGTATGAGGTTAGGAAGGTCCACCTCACCCATGCAAGGGGTTTCCATGCCTCCTAGCCCTATGAGGTATGCCTCAATTGGCTGCATTTCTATTCCCGAGTCCTTATAGTGGGACCATCTAATCGCACGGGTTGCATCACCTGAATCAATTAAAGCTCTGAGCTCATGGCAAGGGTTGTGGTGCTCTAGCCTAACTGTAATGAATGGTCTCCTATCCACTATGCTAGGATGAGTAATTGACTTTGCTTGACACATAGCCATTGGGTATCAGGATGTTGTTTCTAGATGGTTATAATGTTCTCTCCCTAATCCTGGTCTTCTTAGCTTCATGCACTTAATGCATTCTATAGCTTCTGCCTGAGCTTCAGCACATATTCTTTTTTCTTCCTCCTTATGCTTCTTTGCCAATGTGAGTCGTCTAAGCATATCCTCAGTAAGAGGTTCCTGATAAAGCTTGACTCTACAACCACTAATGTAATTAGGCAATATCTCTCCTTCTAGGGTGGCTAATTATACCGCTGTGGAGGTGATCGCAATCCGGGTGGATCGGGTCGGGTCGTGGCACACACAGGGTGTATGAAGCTAATGAATGTTGGAAGGTTTAAAGATGTGAAGGTGAAATTAATGTTGAGTATGGAGAAGAGAGAGATGTTGAAATAATTATGGGAATGGGAATGTAGGTGTGCAAGTTAGATTGATGACATGAATGATAAGAATGAAAGAGAACCATACACACGAATCAAATTTGGAAGGAAGAATGGTCCATTGGAGGAGCTTCTTAAACACTTCCTAATTCTAATCCATATGTATAGCCTTCTTTGGATGATATGTATGCATGACGAGAATAGATGGAATCCTTACACATAAATCAGTTTCGAAAGGAAGAATGGTCCAATATTGGAGCTTCTTATACACTTTCAGAAACTAATAAATATGTATGGATTATATGCATGCAAGTGAATTATGATGATGGATTTTACTCACAAGCTCAAAGAAACATCCTCACTGTTTCCACGCAATACTGCGGAGCCTTCTCACACATAGAAGAAATAGAAGACATGTAAAAATACTTAAGAGACTGAGAGAGGTGACAAGAGACAAGTGACATGAACTAAAAGAATTTGAATTAAGTTATATGTAAAAGATCGTCGTGGTACGTCATGCTAAGCAGTCTACTGATCAAAGGTGGTTCCGACCCTCAAACCATGACAGTTCAACCGAATGTCACACGTAAGAAGGTGAGTTCCACTCCAGTGACCCTATGTCTGTCTAGGCTCATAACGTCTAACTAAAGAAGTCTAAGACTCATTAAAATCAGCTCTAACTCACTCACACGCTCCACCGAGGGTGAGTCAAGATAGAGATGCTGGTTTCAAGAGCCTATCCTAGATTGGAGTTCTAACTTAAATTTGAAACTAGGTTCTATACTCATACTAGCTCACCTTGGATCCTCACTCGCTCAACCGAGGGTGATCGTCTCAAGGAAACCATAAGCTAGCATGAGCACTATGGATGCCTAACAATGATGCTCTAGGAGTTTGGAGGGGGGTTTATATAGTTTTTTGAATGAATTTGGGCCCTTGGATCTAGAGAAATCAACTCTCAACTCTAGGATCACTACTTTTGATTACAACCATTTGATTAATCAAATCAATGGCTTGGAATTGTTCTTTCTATCAAATCTAGTGTAAAGGAGTGAAATTAAGGCGCCCTCATTCTCCACCATTGGATCTGGGGATGATCTGAACCGTCGGATCAGTGCTGACATCAATTCGGATAAGATAAGCCACTATTTTTGGAGAAACACTGCATTATTGATCTTTGATTGTAAAAAAAGTCTTCTTTTATGGAAAAACTCGTGGATCCTCCTTGCTTTAAGCATAAGTGCATCTCCACCCTTGAATATGAGCTCATCTTGATCGTACAACATGGCTCAATCAGCTTTCGCCATGTGGTGGCCCTTCAACCCTTCAATTTGCTTAAACTAGAAAACTGCAGTGATCCTGAAAACTGGACTTTGTGCTCTTTGACCCTCCAAATAGGATTTGATGAAGATGAAACTTTGTAGGACTATGTTTCCAAAGATCTCCTTCAGGAATATGCAGAAAAAACTCCCATCTGAATCTCCCTTGTACAAGTTTGACTACATTTGGAAGCTTGCAAGGTGGCATTAAGGTGTCTAGGAAGCTGTGATAGCCTTGAAAATTTGTACAAATATGTAGCCACATATGATCTTTATACATGCCAAACCATATGGCTAACATAAATTTCTATACAAGAATTTGTAGGGTCAAACTAGAAAAATTACATTTTTACAAAATAAACATAGCATATCAATGTGCTACAAAATCCATTTTCTGCTGAAATTTGGGCTATAGACTGCCTTTGACAATCTTTACAAGTATATGAATTTTCATCTAATTTGGTGACAATGAAATTTTTGCCCTAATTTCCCAACTTTGACCAACTTTGACCAGCTTTGACCGCTACCATGGACTTTCTTGATTTCTTTGAAACTTTGTATGTGAGCTTCCTTTGACATCCTTGATGCATCCTGGACTTCTCGGGGAATTCCGGCTACCTTCACCAAATATGTTTTTCGTAGGCCTTCACAAGTGAGAGAGGAGAGAAAATCTTGATGACATTCGCCCCCACTAAACCTGCGATTCCTCCGGAAGTGCCACTCTAGCATCTGTGAAAAACAAAATGTTCGAGGCATCAAATTCTTTTATAGGCAACATAAGAAACATGGAAGGAAAATTGATTATATGTAGGTAACGTGACATGAAGCAAAATTTGCATGAAAGAAAGAATTGAAACAGGCAACATGAATATGCATGAACAAATAGGCAACATATATGCAAATGAACAAGCAACATTGGCAACAAGAAAGAAAAAAAACAAGCATCAATATGAAGTGGAAGTGGATGTATTGAGTCGTTTTAAGCATCAGTTCCTCTCATCTTGAAGAAAATTTTGTACCTTTTTCATAAAGCAATCTACCTTAAATATGATTATAAACAAAGATTTAGGATTGTCAAGAGACATCTTTCATCTTTAGCTTATTTTAGATCAACTCCTTTCCTACATAAATATGAATATGCTCTTTCTCTAATAACATGCAAGGAAATCTAACTAAACTCTACTAATGCATAAATCTACCTATATAGCCCGTGATTTATTCAACTATGCCTCTTTATCCTCCTTTGGCTTGCTTTTTTTTTTTTTTTTTTGATGATGATGATTGGCAACTTTATGGTTACGATCACTTTTTTTTGGGGTGGAAGAAAGTGTAAACTTCTTGGTAACATGTAGCAACTCTTTTTTTTCTTTTTTTTTTTTTTTTGATGATGAGGAAAAATTAAACCCCGATACAAGGTACAACCATTTTTGATGACGGAGAACAGTCGTTTAAACTCCGATACAAGTGGTGTGAGATGGACTAAGGATGTAGAAACATGCAATAGCAAGAGCTAGTATTTCAACAATTATGCTTTCGATACTGGATACATATGCATGTTTATATATGAAAGTCATGTCACCAAAATAAACCTCCAAATCTACATGCCCTATCTTTCCACAATCCTAGATTATAATCAATTTCTTAATAGATAAGTTACTACTTAAGATACAATTTTACACAAGTAGAGAAATCATCATTTGCCTTTTTTGACTCAAGTGATGTGGATATGCAATGCAATGCAAAGACTGAAAAAAAAAACATGCATGAAACAAGCATGGAAAAAAAATAGAATGAACTTGAAAAAAAAACAAAGCAACATGAACTTGAAAATTAATGATGTTTTTATATGTTTTTTATTTTTATTTTTTTCTTTTTTTTATTTTTATAACATGGATACTCCTGTTTATGAATCGACCTCATTGTTGTCATCTTCTTCAATGTCCTCATCCAAAATGTACTCGTCATTATCACGCTTCTTGAATAACTTTATCCTTTTACCTGCAATCAAAGTTTTTAGTGCAACACCATTTAATTCACAAAGAGCATACGTACCATTGTTGTTGACTTTTGATACTATGTATGGCCCAAACCACCGTTGAGTGAGCTTTTTGCGTGCATCATATTGAGAGTCGAATGTACTATCATAAATGAGCACCCAATCTCCTACTTCATTGGCTTAGGACGCAATCGATGAGTTTTATCAAAATAATGCTTGTTCTTCATTCTAGATTCTCTTAATTTTTCAACAACATCATCAAGTCTTAATTTACCTTGTTCTAACTGTTTAATACGCAAACTCAAAAAATCATCAGTAGACATGTTTTCAGACCAAGGAAAATTTGACCATGCAAAAATATGAGACTGAATTGGAAACAATAGTTTTTGACAGTACATGAGTTCAGCAGGCATATACCCAGTAGTGCGTGTGCACGTCATTCTATCTGCCCAAAGTGCAAAAGGTAAGAATTTAGGCCATTGTTTGATGTCACCGTTACATGCTTTAGATATGGCTTTCACAATAGGTGGATGCCCTCTCTCTATTTTACCATTGGCCTCTAGATTATATGCAGTGGTGAGAGACAAAGGAATACCATGACGCTCAAAGAACTCTTTAGCTTCTCTCGCATTTAACTCTCCATGATCGGCAACTACTTTCTCTATGTACCCAAAGCGACTTATGACATCTTCAAGCAAGAATTTGCAAACATTGTAAGTGGTCTTAGATCGTAGTGCACGTCCCTCTACATGATTAGTTAAGTCTTCTCTTGCAAGTACAATGTAACGCATTTTGTCAATACCTTTAGGCATAGTTACAAGATCTACTACGCACTTGTAGTGAATACAAGGTGGATAAGTAGAATGCAACGGATCTCTATGTTTGACTGATGAATGAAGTTGACAAGTAGAACATGTAGAAACATAGCTACTAATGTCAACATACATCCTAGGCCAATAATAGGTACTTCTAATTTTTTCATATGTTCCAAAAAATCCTTTATGACCTGCCCATAATGTCTCATGCATTTCCTTCATTACTTGCAATTGAAGACCTCGTTTTCCTAGGACTCGTTGTGGATTCTTAACCTTACCCTTAGCATGTCTCCAAAGATAACCATTACATAGGAAAAAGTTATAAGCTCGTTTCCTAATGTTACGGAATCTATTCGTAGTCCAGTTAGGTAATGGTTGTAGTGTACTCAGATACTTTCCTATGTCTCTCCATTCATTTTCATACTCAGATTCATGAAATTGCTCATACTTGTATATATGTGGAACATAGTCAATTAAGTTCACATTCTTTATTAGATCATTTTCAAGATCATCAAATCTAGCTCTCGATAACATAGCAGCAACTGAATTTGACTTACCTGAAATATGAACTAACTCAGGATTTATGAACTTAATATATGAGATCCATCTAAGCATGGCTATATCAGGAGATGAACAATTGGCTATCATTCCAATGAGAGGCAAACAATCAGTCTCAACTTTGACATTTGCACCAATGAAATATTCTTTGTCTGTTTTCAAAGCTGTTACCATACCCCATAGTTCTCGTTTGATCTGTGGATATTTTCGTTGTGTTTCATGTAGAATTTTGGCACCAAACCTAATTGCATATCTATTCCCTTCACTATCTTCTTGACTTATGACCCAACCTATACCAATAGGACTAGTATCAACTGTCAATATAATAGGTTTGTTAGCAGAATAGTCTACACGCTTAAGGATGGGAGCTTCAAGCAATAATTTCTTCAATTTACGCATAGCCTGAGTGTGTTTGTCAGTCCAAATAAATTTTTGTTTCTTCCTCAGCAAGTCATAAAGACAATCAGCAACATGAGCAAAGTGTGGGATCCAAATAACATAAAAGATGCAAGCACCAAGGAATCTACGTACCTCACTCACGTTGTTACATGTTTCAGAAATCTTGCTAATGGCATCAACTTTTTGTGGGTATGGCTTTTGACCATAATGGCCACATAAATGTCCAACAATAAGTACCTCGTTGACACCAAAAACAGATTTCTCTATGGAAAATGTGAGACCTACCTCTTCAAATCGTTGAAATATTCTTTCACAATCAGAGATATGGTCAAGAACAAATTTACGACATCTCGATGAATCTAAAGTAATGTCCTTTACACGTTCCTCACTCCCTTTAATTGGAATATCATCAATGAATGGCATAGTTATATGAGGGATAAAGTCATGTAAGACCATATTCATAGCACTCATCATATGAGCCACAGAATTAGTCGCTCCTTGAGGTAAAGTACACATTCGCACTAAGCCTAAAGGAGTTTTCATTGTGGTTATGTCACGACTATCAATTGCTAACTGGAATTGGTCATATCCAGAATATAAATCACCCATTGAATAGATAGAATGTCCAGAAAATGATTCAGCAAACTCATCTACAATGGGTCCTATTCCTACATTCCTTATGGTGACTTTATTGACGGGTTGGAGATCTTGAATAAAACGTAGTTTCCCATTCTTTTTAGGCACAGTGAACCATCTGTTTGAGTAAGGTGCAAAAGATGGCTCTAAAATTCTCATGTTTATCTTCTCCTTAAGTAGTTTCATTAGCTCAGGTAAGTGAGCCTTTGGAGCAGGTATAGGACGAAGATTCCATGGAATATGTGGAATAGTAAAGATTATCATGGGTGCAACTAGCTTAGGATCTACACAACCAATCTCATGAGGATACATAGTAAAGGCTTTTCCATGGCTACGTATGACTCTCTCAAATTTATCTCTCTCTGCTGGCAAAAGAAAGTCATCATCTCTACCAATTTTCACCTGTTTGATTGTCTCATCCGTGACTGTATGTCCTATGTTTTTCTTATCCCGAAGAATTGAATCATTTTTCACATCAATAATTTTTTCATTACTTCCTTGAGGTAATGGTTGAGCTATGGGTTTGATTTTTTTGTCTACAGTTTTGTACTTTGTTTCAACTAAGGCATCATGTGTTTGGTTAAATTTTGAGCACTTGTCAACATTGAGAGCATACTCTTGGATTAGAGCATACTCATCAAGGGAAGAAAGAAGAATAATATGGGAATTAGAATTTTGTTGAAGACATAACTCTAACTCCTCAAGAGTAGAGAAACAATGAGATGTCTCAATCACATGCTCAATGTTCTCATCATGTTCCATGATTTTGTTGTTTTTATAATTTTTTTGGGTTTTTTGGATAAAAGACTTGGACAATTGACTCTTATGAAGAAAATCTAATCTAGAATGTGGAAAACAAAGTGACAAACTATTGTACATGTTGGTTGGATGCGAGATGTCAAACCAATATCCACTGTTGTCCCGCTCAACAATGGATTCTATCCGAAATTTTGATCATATGTAGCTCCAAACATGAATCGAGGTGCACAATCACTACAAGCATGCTCATGACCCTGAGTAACAATAGGTTTCTTTCTAATTGACAATCGATTCCTAGGATGATTCACTCAGTAGGGTTGACCTAAGAGAACTTCATAGGAGCAATTATCTTGAATAAAAAAGTGAAACTCTTCTGTGATTCCTCCTATGGATATGGGCACACTAGCACAAGCTCCATACAGGGTACCTACACCATTATCTGCAGTTCTCATACGCCATCCATAATCTTTATCTATGGGCCATCGAAACTTATCATAGACTTCTCTTGAAATCACATTGATTTCAGAGCCGGAATCTACTAATGCATTTACAGTGATAGTGTTCTTATCATTTCCTATTTTAACATGCATCTCTGATGTACCTCTAGACCAAAATGTTCTTTTAAAGTGACTTTCAAGATTGTTTTCATGATTTTCATGGTCAGGTTGAATAGGTCCTAAGAAATTTTTATTAACATTTACTTCATCATCATCAAAGTCCTCTTCATCAGATTCATCAAAGTTTAAGGCTTCATTCATAGCTTGATCTTGATCTAGAGAATCTTGCATCTCAGTATCTAGATGAAGCGGAAACCTCTTCCTTTTAATTAGGCTGATAAAGTTATCTTTAAAAACAGGCTTTGCAATAGAGAAAACTTGTTCTAAAGACATAGTCACTTGACTCTTAAGCAAAATGTCATCTAAAATTTCCATAGGATCTATTTTTCTCTCGATTTCTGAAATCAAGATAGCTTTAGGTTTTCTCTTTGGTTTCTTTTGTTTTTGCTCAGGATCTTGTTTTTGTTCATGTTCTCGTGTTTGGTCTTTAGTTTGTTTTGATTGTTCTGGTTTATCTAAAGGATTTGGTTCTGTTTTTCTTTGCTTTGTCTTCTTCCCTTTTTGTTTCTCCTCTTGTTTTTGTTCATTGGGTTCTGATTCTTGTTTTTTATCTTTGGATTGTGATGTTTCTCCCTGCTCTATGATTGTTTCTATTCCCTCTGAGGTTTGTTTTCGTGTCACTCTTCTTTCACTAGGCTCAGCTTCATCTCTTTTTCGTTTTTCTTCTACATTGGATATGTGAGAAATAAGAGATTGATCTTCTATTGGTGATTCCCAAGCTGTTATTCTCCTAATCTTATCTCGTGCTCTTACTAAAGCCTCTATGGAAAAATCACCTTCCTTTGTGGGTTTACTTGATTCCACTTGTTCATCAAGAGCTTCTAGTTTCACTCCTCTAGTTCCTACATCCGTTATGGTTATATTTTCATAGTGTTTTTTCATGCCTCCCTTACCATAATTTCCTTGCAAAGGTAGCCTAGATCGATAGTCACAGATTTTCTTGTCTATGTCTATTACTAGTCATTGCTCCTTAGCATCCTTCAATAGTTCGCAATCTCTCAAAAAGTGCTCTAACGAATCACACCAAGGACACCTACGAGGGCCACGCACAAAACCATTTGGATTTTGAGGATTTTGATTAACTTGTGGTGGGAAATTTTGAAATTGAGGATTTTGTTAATATGGTATTGCTTGAACAGGATAATTAGGATTTTGATAAGGCAATTGATGTATTTGAGGAGCTTGGGGAGCAACATGTGGTACTTGAAGTGCAAGAGGAGCTTCCATATTATACGGTTGATGATTTTGAAAATTTTGATTTTGAGGATTTTGAAAAGCTATTTGAGAAGCTTGAGGATACATGTTTTGATACATTTGAGGATTTTGCACATGAGGATGAGGATTTTGCATTGAGGGATTATGCATTGGCGGAACTTGATATGCTTGAGTAGGAGCTACTTGTGGATTTTGATTGGTAGATATAACATGTTGATTAGGCTCTTGAAAAGACATTGGGCTCATTTGATTTTGGAAAGTTTTGGTGTAACTAGATTGTAAAGCATCTATAGTCTTGGCCAAATTGGATTGTGTAGCAATAAGACTTTCCATTTGCTTAGTGAGAATATCCACTTGAGATTGTTCAACTACACTTTTATTTGGCTCTACTTTAGAACCTTGAGTAGGCTCCATCATTTGAGGAATAGGAGTAGAGTCAAAAAGCATAGCATGGGATTGTTCTCTAACTTGCTCCTTAGTTTGTGGAAGGCTAGCTTGAGGAAGACTAGTTTGCTCATAAAGCATGGATTGTCTTTGATGTCTATGGGCTACAGCCTCTACTACTTTATGCACTTTTTGCCAATTGTCAGTAAGACCATAGCGCTTATCTGGTTCTTCTAATCGCCGTTCAACTTCCCTACGAGTTTCAGGATGAAGAAGCTTAATAAAATTGATCACAAGATCAGGTTCCAAAGTTATCTTATCCTCATCAGGAAGTTGCTCATAGCGTCTAATATACTCATTTTGTAAGTGAGTAATAGAGCTACTAGGCTTTGGAGAATTGACCCATCGTAAGAATCCATCTCGATTATGTTGGCTATAATCTTCAAGATAGAATTCTTTGAGCATCTCCTTTCTAAAATCACTCCAAGGAAGACTATCATATTGAGTGACACGGTTTATGATAGAGCTATCAACAATTCGTTCAAAGAATGATATCAAAAGATCTTCAGGAAGACCAAAAATCATAGCTTGCTCTTCAAACAAATCTAAGTAGCTTGTGATGTTGATGCCATTGAATTTTCCCTTCTCTCTCAACATAGAAGAGACTATTCTTTGGCCTTGTTTCTCAACAATAAGGGATTTGAATCCTTCCTCCATCTTATGTGAATAAGCAAGTGATGCACGATGCTCTAGATCTCTCACAAATGTGTTTACTTCGCGACGAAGATGTGCACGATACTGTGAGAAATCCAGTGCAACACTCAAGAATGATGATGATGATATGATGAGGATGAAAAATATGAAACAAAGGATATGGATCACAACCTCCCAACAAGATCAGAAGCAAATGCCACGAAGCATTTCACGTCAGGTTCAAATGTGGAGGTGATCGCAATCCGGGTGGATCGGGTCCGGTCGTGGCACACACAGGGTGTATGAAGCTAATGAATGTTGGAAGGTTTAAAGATGTGAAGGTGAAATTAATGTTGAGTATGGAGAAGAGAGAGATGTTGAAATAATTATGGGAATGGGAATGTAGGTGTGCAAGTTAGATTGATGACATGAATGATAAGAATGAAAGAGAACCATACACACGAATCAAATTTGGAAGGAAGAATGGTCCATTGGAGGAGCTTCTTAAACACTTCCTAATTCTAATCCATATGTATAGCCTTCTTTGGATGATATGTATGCATGACGAGAATAGATGGAATCCTTACACATAAATCAGTTTCGAAAGGAAGAATGGTCCAATATTGGAGCTTCTTATACACTTTCAGAAACTAATAAATATGTATGGATTTGTATGGATTATATGCATGCAAGTGAATTATGATGATGGATTTGACTCACAAGCTCAAAGAAACATCCTCACTGGTTCAACGCAATACTGCGGAGCCTTCTCACACATAGAAGAAATTGAAGACATGTAAAAATACTTAAGAGACTGAGAGAGGTGACAAGAGACAAGTGACAAGTGACATGAATTAAAAGAATTTGAATTAAGTTACATGTAAAAGATCGTCGTGGTACGTCATGAGTTCTAACTTAAATTTGAAACTAGGTTCTATACTCATACTAGCTCACCTTGGATCCTCACTCGCTCAACCGAGGGTGATCGTCTCAAGGAAACCGTAAGCTAGCATGAGCCCTATGGATGCCTAACAATGATTCTCTACGAGTTTTTGGAGGGGGGTTTATATAGTTTTTTGAATGAATTTGGGCCCTTGGATCTAGAGAAATCAACTCTCAACTCTAGGATCACTACTTTTGATTACAACCATTGATTAATCAAATCAATGGCTTGGAATTGTTCTTTCTATCAAATCTAGTGTAAAGGAGTGAAATTTAGGTGCCCTCATTCTCCACCATTGGATCTGGGGATGATCTGGACCGTCGGATCAGTGCTGACATCAATTCGGATAAGATAAGCCACTATTTTTGGAGAAACACTCCATTATTGATCTTTGATTGTAAAAAAAGTCTTATTTTATGGAAAAACTCGTGGATTTCCTTGCTTTAAGCATAAGTGCATCTCCACCCTTGAATATGAGCTCATCTTGATCGTACAACATGGCTCAATCAGCTTTCGCCATGTGGTGGCCCTTCAACCCTTCAATTTGCTTAAACTAGAAAACTGAAGTGATCCTGAAAACTGGACTTTGTGCTCTTTGACCCTCCAAATAGGCTTTGATGAAGATGAAACTTTGTAGGACTATGTTTCCAAAGATCGCCTTCAGGAATATGCAGAAAAAACTCCCATCTGAATCTCCCTTGTACAAGTTTGACTACATTTGGAAGCTTGGAAGGTGGCATTAAGGTGTCTAGGAAGCTCTGATAGCCTTGAAAATTTGTACAAATATGTAGCCACATATGATCTTATATACAAGCCAAACCATATGGCTAACATAAATTTCTATACAAGAATTTGTAGGGTCAAACTAGAAAAATTACATTTTTACAAAATGAACATAGCATATCAATGTGCTACAAAATCCATTTTCTGCTGAAATTTGGGCTATAGACTGCCTTTGACAATCTTTACAAGTATATGAATTTTCATCTAATTTGGTGACAATGAAATTTTTGCCCTAATTTCCCAACTTTGACCAACTTTGACCAGCTTTGACCGCTACCATGGACTTTCTTGATTTCTTTGAAACTTTGTATGTGAGCTTCCTTTGACATCCTTGATGCATCCTGGACTTCTCGGGGAATTCCGGCTACCTTCACCAAATATGTTTTTCGTAGGCCTTCACAAGTGAGAGAGGAGAGAAAATCTCGACGACACAGCTTCACTTGTCGAGAGTTTGTTAATGATCATAGGTCCATAACCTCGCTTTTTGAATTTCCGTGCATGCTATTTTTAGAGTATACACTAGGACTAAATCTCCTTCTTTTAAGCCATTGTCTTTCACATGTGCATTGAAATAGGCTTTCTGTTGCTTATTTGCTGCATATATACCTATTACTGCTTTCAGCCTGGTTTCTCCTAATCGTTCAAAGTCCATTATTCTTGATGATAATTCATGGCCGATCCACTGACGTTCTTGTGCAACCTTATCAAGAAGTCCAAAGGAAGCACAACATTCTTACCAAAAACCATATGAAAGCGAGTTGCATTGAGTACGGTCTTGTAGGCCACTCGATATGTCCAAGTAGCATGGTGTAACTATTTGTCCTAATCTGAACGTTTGTTGTTCACGAGTTTCATCAGTACGTTACAAAGGATCTTGTTAATACTTTCAACTTGACCATTGGCCTAAGGATGATATGGTGCTGATTTCTTGTGAACCACCATAAAATCCTGTAACAAATATTCAATGACCTAATTTAGAAAGTGAGTGCCTCTATCGCTCACTAACTCTATAGGCAGTCCATATCTTGTAAAGACATTTTCAAATAAGAATTTTGCAGTCATATCTGCATCATTCTTTTTTGTGGCCTTAGCCTCTACCCATTTGGTAAGATAATCTATTGCAACTATGATGTATCCCTCATGAGTACCTTTTGCAGGGGGGTTAATGGGTCCTACAAAGTCTATACCCCACTTAGAAAATGCACATCCTCCCATCAACTACTCTATAATCAAGAAAGAAAAATTGAGAAGGTAGGTTTCTTTGCTTGTCTTTTGGGAAAAGAAAGCAAGAGTTAACCTTTTGGGATAAAGAAGTTGTGAAATTCTTGAAAATTGATAGTTGCTTATACCTTTTAAGAGTAAAGTGCAGGTGTGTGGAAAAAAATTGAATCAAGATTGTTGTAGGGAAGGTAAAATGTGACTATCTTTGCATATGTAGAGTGCTTTTTGACTAATTACCAAGCAAATTTGTTAATCTTGGAAAAGATGACATGATTGCAATGAGGAAAGTCAAGTAAGGTAGCTATGTCCAAATTGATAGATCTAATTGTTTAGCCAAGGTAAAACAATAATCTTGAGAAAATATTTATTTGCATTTTGAAAAAAAAGGGTGTTTGAGTTTATCTTTGCATGAATTGATAATTGTACTTCTTAAGCACATGTTTTCTTGGAAAGCTCTACTTCCAAACTAATTAGATTGCCAGCATAAAAGAGTATAACCAATCATGAAACAAAAGATCAATGGATCTTAAAACAAGAAAACCCTAGGTGAAGTGTTTACCTTGATTTAGGGTTCAAAATACTAAAAAAAATTCATAAAATCCATTAAACATTCATACAAATTTCTTTTTTCTTAGGAAGTTGAACAGGAGGATTGTTGTTGAAAGTGGAGGAGAAAAAGTGAAGAAAAAAATTTTGGAAATTGAAAGCAAATAAAAAATATCTAGAGTGAAAGTTGCTGTTTAAATTTTTCAAAAATACTCTTTGAATGAGTTTGATGGTGTATAATTGCAGGTGACAAGTGATCTGGAGTTGGTGAAGAACATTGAAGAAGACCACGTGGAAAGAAAAGTCAAAAAGTGCAAAAGCTGGAATTTAAGAGAAAAACATGATTCTCTTCACAGGATTGCGATTTTCAGTAAGATAAAGAATTTTACTTAGTTGCACTATTGGGTACTAGGTAAGTGATTTTAAAAGGTTTCATAAGTTGCATGAGTAAAGGAAATCAAAAATTTCAAAATTTCAATAAGAATTGAGCATTAAGTGATCAGATTAAAAAAAAAATTGGGAAGAGAATCACGATTTTCATTAGTAGAATAAAGAGAGCCAATTTTGTTGGAAGGAATGAGATTTGTGAATTAAAACCACAAAATTGCTAAAGGAAAAGAATCATACAGTGAGAAGTTAGAGTTTTGTAAAACAACACGCACAATCGCGATCATCTGAAGACTATAAAAGTCTGAAATCTCAGAAAAATGTTAATTTGAGTGAAAGAGAGAGTGAGAGGAGCTGAGAGAGTCACAATCTTCTGCAAAAAAAATCTTTTTGGACATTACTTGATCAGGGAGAAAGGTAATTTTCCTACAACAAGTTTTTGTATAACTTCAAGTTTAACATTTTGGGAAAAACACAAAAAACACAAAAAATTGTTAGAAAACACGGAATCGTGAATTCTTGTTTTCTTTGAATTTTTTGGTAGAAAAATCATTGTTTTGACAAAATTTCTTTATTGCATGCCATTATTTTGCTAAGGCGCTTCCATTAGAGTAAAATGTTTTCATAAAATCAAAAACCAAAAATTTACAAAAAAATTTTCAGAATCGCGATTCTATAATCAAACATAAAATCGCGATTCCCTAATCAAACACAAAATCGTGATTCCCAGAATATGATTCTCATAAGAAAATCGTGTTTTTAACCATTGTGAGCAATCACGATTGTATAGGAACAAAATCACAAAAAACACGATTCTATTCACAAAATCCTGCTAAACACGATTCTATTAACAGCATCATGAAAATCAGGATTCTATTCACAGGATCGTGGAAATCAAGATTGTCTTCACAAAATCGTGAGAACACGACTTCCTTCACACGATTGTGGAAATCATGATTGTCTTCATAAAATCGTGAGAAACACGACTTCCTTCACAGGATCGTGGAAATCACGATTGTCTTCACAAAATCGTGAGAAATACGACTTCCTTCACAGGATTGTGGAAATCACGATTGTCTTCATAAAATCGTGAGAAACACGACTTCCTTCACAGGATCATGGAAATCACGAATGTTTTCACAAAATTGTGAGAAACACGACTTCCTTCACAAGATCGTGGAAATCGCGATTTTCTTCACAAAATTGTGAGAAACATGATTGCCTTCATAGAATCGTGATAAACACGATTCTATCCACAGAATCGTGAGAAACACGATTTTATCCACATAATTGTGAGAAACATGATTTTATCCACAAAATCGTGCGAACCACAATTTTATCTACAGAATCGTGGAAAACACGATTTTATCCATAGAAGCGTGAGAAACACGATTCTATCCACAGAATCGTGGAAAATCTAAAATATTCAAAAGAATCCTGAAAAAGACGATTCTATTCACAGAATCGTGAATTAGTTGGATGATTCGAGATCTAGAAATCAATTGTTCACACCTGATAAACAAGAGCTAAAAATGAAGAAGATAGAGTCAGTATTAGGAGATTTACAAGAGAAGGATTTAGGGCGGATAAATAACATGGAAAACCTAAATGAAACCAATGAACCCTCTGAAACTAGTGATTATAGAAATATTCTTAAGTATATGTATACAAATAGGTTTGGAACCTATGTGTTGTTAGTATATGATCAATGTCTACCCCTCATGATTGTATGCACATTTTGTAAGGCCCCCTTTATGAGGAGAAGCCAAGCGTGCATTACCCAATTGATGGGAATCCCAACTTGAATGTTGGATGAAGGTCATATTGGACCATGTAAGGTATTATAAGGAAAGGGAGTTACCAGGGTCCCCAATTGTGGGGTCTGGGGCAGCGGTGAGTAGCCCCGGTTGGGGGGCCCAGGGGGGCCAACGGGCCCCCTGGCGCTGGCCCCCTGGTGGGGGTCCGGGGGCAGCGCCCCCGGCGCGACGATAAAGGGAATATTCCATGGAATATTCCCTGTCAGAGTCAGAAATCATTTATATTTGTTAGGTCGGTTCAACCAGTCTAAGCCGTGTATGGCAATTATGCGGGCGGTGGCCGCCCACGCTCTACCGCCCATGTATAGCCGTCCATGGCAGGCCACCCATGATCCTATATATACATGACTTTTGCACTACCTAAGACATTGAGTTGAGCCAGCATACCTCTACCTTGTATCTCCCTATCTAGAGTTGTCTAGATCACCATTTAAGCTCTACCTTGAGAGCGCACGGGTGGACAACGCCATCATCTTTGTACTTGCTGCTAGTAGAAAATTGTTGAGATTCTCTTATATCTGTTATCTTCTCTGCTATTGCTCCTGTGTTATATTGCGTAACTATTGTCTTACATGGTATCAGAGCTGTAAGGTTCGAATAGCTTGAGAAGTATCATTATTTTAGCCTACTAGCAGACTAGAATATCAGTAGATTATTCGAGTGATTAAATGATGGCTTCATCGTCGAACACTAGTCTTGGTGCTTCAGCTAATGTTAATGCTGCACCTATTCGAATTCGTCCACCTGCATTCACTGAAGGGAAGCTGGATGGAACCAACTATACACTCTGGAAGTTCAAAATTTCTACAATTTTGGACTCCTATGAATTACTTGACACTGTCATGGGACCGATGGGATTGGATCCAGAGCCTATACCGGTTGAAGATCCAGCAAATTCAAGATTGATGATTCAGCCAGATCCAGATCTTCTACGAGCTTGGAAGAGGCGGAATGCTGATGCATTATGTGCAATTGTCACTAGTGTAAGTGATTCTGTGCTTACTTTAGTTCAACATACTACTAAAGCACATGAGGCTTGGGGCATATTGGCTCGACAATATGAGACCAAGAACCACACTAGGATACAAAATTTAGAAAATCAGTTGGCAAATGAAAAGCATTCTGATTCTGAAAAGGCTGAAGATTTTATCAAACGGATAAAGCATCTTCAAGATCAATTGGCTGCAGTTGGTGTTGTTATAACACCAGAAGAGCTGGCTCGAAGATCGAAGATCTGTACGTGTTCTTCCAGCAAAGTATGATGGATTAGTAACAGCCCTTAACACTTAGGTAAGGCCAACTCCTCTTACATTTGAAGAGTTTTGTGCCATGCTTTTAGAAGAAGAGATGCAACTGAAGAATCGGCAAAGTACAACTGATGCTGCATTCTCAGCAAATGCAAAAGGTAAAGGCTCTTCAGAGGGATCAAAGAAAAAGCCAAAGAAGAAAAAGTTCACACGAAGTTGCTTCTATTGTGAAAAGAAAGGCCATGCCATCAAGGATTGCAGAAAGAAGCAAGCTGATGAACGGAATGGGACTGTAAAATCATCATGGAAGAACAAAGAGTCTGCAAACAACACAGAGCTGGAACTTTGGGTAGCTATTGAAGAGGTATGTTCATCTGCTCAAGCTCGTGTTGATGAGCCATGGATTTTAGATAGTGGAGCTTCTCGCCATATGACTAGTAAAAAGGATTGGTATAGTTCCCTAGTGCCTCTGCGGGAATCCATCAATGTAGTGGTGGGAAATGACTCCAAGTGTCCAGCTGAAGGAACTGGAACCATCTCTTTTATCACTTCTCCAGGTGTTGAGAAAAAGTTATCCGATGTTCTCTATGTACCTACACTCAAAAGAAATTTGTTGTTAGTTTCTGCAATAACAGATCGTGGACTCGAAGTTCACTTCAATAAGAGTGGTGCGGAAAGCATGGATTCATCAGGTAATGTTGTAGGTAAAGGCATACGACGGGATAACTTGTATGAGTTAAGTGCTTTAACTGCTACAGAAGATAAAGATGTAAGCAGGTTATGGCACCAACGATTTGGGCATCTCGGATTTGCAGTTTTGAAGGAGATGCAACGAACAGGGATGGTTGCTCATTTGCCTGCATTTTCAGAGTTACAGGAACCTTGTGAAGGTTGTATGATGGGCAAGCAACAACGAAAGGCGTTTCCAAGAGAGACCAACAATCGATCTCAAGCTCCTCTAGAGTTGGTACATGCTGATCTCTGCGGTAAAATGTCTACACCTGCTTTAGGAGGATCTTTCTACTTCTTGCTGTTAGTCGACGATTATAGTAGAAAGATGTGGGTTTATTTCATTCGAGAGAAGGCTGATGCTTTTGAAAAATTTAAAACGTGGCATAAGTATGTAGAAAATGAATCAGGAAGGAAACTGAAGAAATTTAGAACAGATAGAGGAGGTGAATTCTTGTCAACAGAATTCAACAATTACTGTAAGGAGCATGGTGTGAAAAGGCAACTTACCACAGCTCATACACCCCAACAAAATGGCGTTGAGCGCAGGAACAGGACAGTAGTTGAAATGGCTCGTTGTATGTTGAAGGCTCAAGACATGCCTGATTCATTCTGGGCAGAAGCAGTCAATACAACAGTCTACATCCTCAATCGAAGCTACACAAAAGCACTGAAGGGGATGACTCCTCAAGAAGCATATTCTCGTAAAAAGCCTTCAGTTTTGCATTTCAGAATTTTTGGTTGTTTCTGTTATGCACATATTCCTGATTCAACAAGATCAAAGTTGGATTCAAAAAGCAAAAAGTGTGTCTTCCTAGGATATAGTGAAGAGTCTAAAGCATACAGGTTATGGGATCGTGAGGCAAGGAAGATTTTTGTCAGCCGAGATGTGGTGTTTGATGAACGACCACACTTAGTAGAAGATATGTGTGAAAGAAGCAATAGACTTAGAGGACAATAGCGGACAAGATTTATTAGCATTTGATCAACCAAGAACAAATGAAGATAAAATCCGACCAATAGAAGAATTAGCACAAGCCATTGCTAAAGCCCTAGAAGTTCGCACCAAGACAAATTTGATAAACACCAGGATAGCAACAAATAAGAAATGCTATAACTGTGGAGAAAATCATTTGGTACAACAATGTCCTTATCAAAAACCACAACATTTGCAAGATAGAAAAACACTCAAATACTGTACATTAGAAAGAAAATGGACAAACCATACTAGAGAAGAGTGCTTCTACAATAAACAACTCGTTAAAGAAAGAGAATATGTGAACCAACACAACTTACAAAGAGAATCTGGATTTGTTGAGCAACCAAGACATGTACTTGGACAACAACCAACATTACCAACAAATGTAGTACCAGTAAAATACACACCAATAGAAGAAGAAAGCTCAAGACTTAGATCATCTTACGGAGAGGATTATCATTGGAATGAAGGATATCAGGAAGATTGGGAAGGATATGAATAGAGAGAACCAGAACTGCAAGCCCTCAACTTGGGAAATGGGAGAATTGAAATGGACACAACCACATTTATGTACATAACTAATAATTACATGTCCAATCAGAAACCTCAATTCAAAGGGAGTCAAAAGATAACTTGTTATAGATGTAGGGAAGAACATTTCATTAGAGACCGCCCACAACCTCCTACACTAAGAATAGAAGGAGCCTATTGCAAGGATTGTGGCAGGGAACACTTAATAAAGGATTGTCCAAGAAATCCTCAAAAACAACAAAACACATCTAGTAACATACCATTAAAAATAGTTAACATAATGGAGCAAGAAGAATTGAGTGACCATGATCAAGTAACTGTAAATGCTATAACAAGAGCACAAGCTAAACAACAAGAAAAGCAAAGGAGACACATACACAGGAACATAAGAAAATTCCATTTTCAAGAGAAAAGAAAAACAGACAAAAAGGAAGATGGGAAAGAAAAATGAGAATGGGTAAAAATTTGGAAGAAGAGACTATGGAACAGTCAAACAATAACCAACCACGAAATACACTGACTCAAGAAGAGACAAAAAATTCACAAAGTCTGGAGACTCTGATAAGAGCATACAGAGGAAGAATTCAAGATGGACCAAATCCTACAGATCATGTGATGACATATCCTATGCCAGATTTAGAGGATGAAAGGATGCAAAGATGTAAAGAAATCATACAAGAAGCACAACTCAAAATGAGGGAACCAGACAATTATTAAACAATAGTTGAAGGGGCAAATGCAACAAAAACCAGAAAAACTATTGATCAGGAAGATAATTCACAAATAACCTTCCAAATCAATATAGACAGACAGTATACAATTTTATACCACACCACAATGGAGGAAATTGTAAAACAAAATCCTCACTTACAACACAATATGAAAAAGTGAGAAACAAAGTCAAAGAACCTAGATCCACAGCAACAAGAATTGGAAGAGTTGTTGTACATACCTATTGATAAAATAGGAGGATATTGTGAAGGGGAAGAAGGAAACTCAACTTTGAGGATACAATTTGGTAATAATCATGCCAAGGCCATATTAGACAATGGATCAGGAGTGGCTATCATGACTAAACAAACCTAGGAGAAATGGGGAAAAAATGAGTTGATACCCACTAAAATGAGATTACAACTTGCAGATGGATACATAGAAAAACACCTAGGAATATGGGAAAAGGTGATTGTGGAAATATGTGGAATAGAGATAGAGCATACTTTTGCCATAGTTGAATTCCCACAATCTACTTCATATGAAATCATCCTAGGAAGACCATTTATGAGACAAATGCAAATTGTGCAAGATTGGGGTAATGATTGTCTATATCTTCAAAGCAAAGGAAGGATAACTAGGGTCAATTAAGAAATGGTCAATATTGTGATATGTCCCCTCAAGAATGGTTCAAAGTACATCAAAATCAAGAATTAAGTGAAGAATCAGGGAGTGAAGATCAGAATGAGACAGAATCATCAATTTGGAAATGTAATGTGATAAGGAATCTCATAGATAAGAAAAGGATGTTAAAAAAAGAAGATTGTTTAGGAGAAAGGAAATCACAAGATGAAAGCTACATACCACAGGAATTAAATGCTCATCTCATTTTTTAAGTAAACTGCAGGTATGGAAAAAGTTGAATCAAGGTAGCTGAAGACAAGGTAACATGTGTCTATACTTGCATTTTTAGAGTGCTTTTTGACCAAGTACTAGGCAAAATTGTTGACCTTGGGAAGATGACATGATTGCAACAAGGAAAAGTTAAGTAAAGTAGCTAGATGCAAGTAGACAAGATCCATTTGTTAACCAAGTCAAAGCATTAATCTTGAGAAAAAGCTGATTTGCATTTTGAAAAAAAAAAATATTTGAGTGTATCTTTGCAAAAATTGATACTTGCATTTCATAGCACAATTTTTCTTTGGGAAATTTTCTCATGAACTGTTTTAATAGCCAAAGCATAAGAGAGTATAACCAATCAAGGAACACAGGATCAATAGATCACCAAACAAAAAACCCTAAGTGAAGTGTTTACCTTTAATTAGGGCAAAATACAAAAAAATTCATAAAATTCATTAAAACAATCAAACAAATTTCTTTTCTTCTTAGGAAGTTGGAGTGAAGCTTTGCTGGTGAGAGTAATAGGCAATAAGTGAAAGGAAAGCAAAAATTTGTTAGAAAACTAGAAAATTTGAAAAACACGATTCTCTGCACAGAATCGCGATTTTTTGAATAAGGTTGTGACTTTGATGCAAAAGTGCAGGAGTCTGTTGAATTGCAATTGGTAAAAGGTATTGAAGGGAAACAACAAAAGAGAATACTCAAATTTGCACAAAATAAGAAGTACAGAAAAAACACGATTTTCTGCACAAAATCGTGATTTTCTGTAAGAGAAATTTTCTAGAATTTTCAGCATATTTAGGTTTTTGGAGAAAGGTAATTGCAAGAGATTTCATCAAGATTGAGTAAGTGAAGTTGGACAAGTGAAAGAGTGAAGAACAATGGAAATCACACAAAATCGCGATTCTGGACACTATAAAATCTTGGAATTACAAGAGAAATTCATTTGAGTGAGTGTGAGAGAGAGAGAGAGAGCAAGGTGAAAATCGCGACTTTCTGCAGCAAAACACTCTGAAGAATTTGGCAATCAAGCAAGCAAGGTAAGGGGTCTCAATATTATTTTCTTGCATTTCTTTACATTCTAGTGATCATAAAAAGCAGAAAATAGAAGATATTAGAAAAAACATGGAATCGCGATTTTAGAGTTCTGGAATTTTTGTAAAAAAATGAAAAGTTTTTAGAAAACACTTTCATTGCATGTTAAAAAATAGACATGGCGATTCTATAGGTGAAATAAAACTTTAAAAATCTATATCTAAAAATTTCCAAAAAATTGATCAGGATCGCGATTTTGTAGTCAAACACAAAATCGCGATTCTCTGAACTAAGGACAAAATCGCGATTCCCAGAACACGATTTTCATAAGAAAATCGTGTTATCTACGATTGTGAGCAATCACGATTGTCTGGGAACAAAATCGTGAAAAACACGATTTTGAGCACAAAATCGTGAAAAACACGATTTTGGACAGAAAATCGTGAAAAACACGATTTTGGACAGAAAATCGTGAAAAACACGATTTTGAACAGAAAATCGGGAAAAACACGATTTTGGACACAGAATCGTGAAAAACACGATTCTGAGCACAAAATCGTGAAAAACACGATTTTGAGCAGAAAATCGTGAAAAACACGGTTTTGGACAGAAAATCGTGAAAAACACGGTTTTGAGCAGAAAATCGTGAAAAACACGATTCTGAACAGAAAATCGTGAAAAACACGATTTTGGACAGAAAATCGTGAAAAACACGATTCTGGACAGAAAATCGTGAAAAACACGATTCTGGACAGAAAATCGTGAAAAACACGATTTTGGACAGAAAATCGTGAAGAACACGATTCTGGACAGAAAATCGTGAAGAACACGATTCTGGACAGAAAATCGTGAAAAACACGATTCTGAATACAAAATCGTGAAAAACACGATTTTGGATAGAAAATCTTGAAAAACACGGTTCTGAACAGAAAATCGTGAAAAACACGGTTCTGAGCAGAAAATCGTGAAAAACATGATTCTGAACATTGAATTGGGAAAATTAATTGAATTATCCTTAGATCTGGGAATAAATTAAACACACATACTAGGCAAGACTTAGGAAGGAAGGAAATAGAGCCAGTGGAAGGGCAAGTGCAAAAAAGAAATCTATAACAAGAAAACATGGAAAATTTAAACGAAACAAATAAGCCCATTGAAACTGGGGATTATAGAACTATCCTCAAATACATGTATACAAATAGGTTTGGAACCTATGTATATCAGGATGGAATGCATAAGTTTCTCATTAGATTGAGAAACTTAGAAGTTTCCCTGAACATAACACCAGTAGCTCAATTCAAAGATGGTAGGTATGAGGATAGACAAGGATGTGTATACATCTTCTCCCAAGACCCAGAAAATTCAAATGACTTAGGGCAATGTGCTGACAAAGGACCTTGGGAACATAATCTAGGACAATCAGATCTGCCAAGACCACATGAAAACTACACTAGTACTGAGCAACAACAAGGGAGGAGAACACATGCTTCCCCAAATCCTTTTGAAAAAGAACCAGAAGGATTTAATGAATTTTCACTAAGAAGAAGACATCATTGGCAACCACAGGGTAGAATGCTTATACCATATCAAGTAGCCAAATGCATGAAAAATCAATATGAAGGGTATTCTGATCCTCATGCTCATGCTGCAGAGTTTAGGCAATTAATTAGAGCTGAGGAGGTGGAAGATTACAAAGTCCAATTTGAAGCATTTGGTCTAACCCTAACAGGACCTGCATTATCTTGGTTCATCCCTTTGAGAAAGGAAATGTACCTAGATATGGAATCCTTCCTAGAAGCCTTCATTGGGGAATTCTCAAAGACTGGAATAAAACATAGCACAGCCACTCTGATACACAGTTTTAAACAACAAAAAGATGAAAATGTCAGAGAGGCAGCCAGGAGATTTAAGCAATACATTGACAGATGTCCTAAAGAAGAAGTACCTTCCATTGCAAGACAAGTATCCCTATTCATAGAAGGATTAAGAAGTGCTCAATTAAGCACCCTAGTGTACTATAGGAGATGCCCTGATCTAGGAGCTTGTGTAAAAGAAGCAATAGATTTGGAAGATAACAGAGGACAATATCTGTTAGCATTTGATCAACCTAGATCAAATGAAGACAAAATCCCACCAGCAGAGGAATTGGCTCAAGCCCTAGAGGTAAGCACCAAAACCAATTTGATAAACTCCAGGATAAACACAAATAAAAAATGCTACAATTGTGGAGAAAGTCATTTGGTACAACAATGCCCATATCAAAAGCCTTCACATTTGCAAGATAGAAAAACACTCAAATATTGTACACTAGAGAGGAAATGGACAAATCATACCAGGGAGGAATGCTTCTATAATAAACAACCCATAAAGGAGAGAGATTATGGGAGCCAAAGAGAATCAGGGTATATTGAGCAACCGAGACCTGTGCTTGGGCAACAACCTCCTATACCAACAAATGTGGTACCAATCAAATACACACCAATAGAGGAGGGAAACTCAAGAACAAAGTCACCATACAAGGAGGATTATCAATGGAATGAAGGATATCAAGAAGAATGGGAAGGTTATGAATTAAGAGAACCAGAATTACAAGCCCTAGACTTGGGAAATGGAAGAATTGAGATGGACACTGCCACTTTCATGTATATAACCAATAATTATATGTCCAATCAAAAACCTCAATTCAAAGGGGGACCAAAAATAACTTGTTATAGGTGTGGGGGAGAACATTTCATTAGAGACTGTCCACAACCTCCTACATTAAGAATAGAAGGAGCTTATTGCAAGGATTGTGGCAGTGAGCATTTGATAAAGGATTTCCCAAAAAATCCTCAAAAACTACAAAACACACCTAATAACATACCACTAAAAGCAGTCAATATCATGGAACAAGAAGAATTGAGTGACATTGAACAAGTGAATGTAAATGCTATAACAAGGTCACAAACAAAGCAACAAAGAACAACTAAAGAACAAAATGAAGGTTCAATCTCAAAGGTAAAGAAAAATAGACAAAAAGGGAGATGGGAAAGGAAACAAAAAATGGGTAAAAATTTGGAAGAAGAAAATAGGGAACAATCAAACAGTACTTCTCCTCAGAAGACACAAACCCAGTTGGAGATAGCAAATTCACAAAGTCTAGACACTCTAATAAAAGCATACAAGGGAAGAATTCAAGAGGGACCAAGCCCTACTGATCATACAATGGCTTATCCTATGCCAGACTTAGAACATGAAAGGATGCAGAAGTGTAAACAAATCATACGGGAAGTGCAACTCAAAATGGGGGAAGTAGACAATTCTCAAAAAACAGTTGAGGGATCTGAGACAACAAAAACAAAAGGAAATAGCATCAAGGAAGAAAACCCACAAGTAACATTCAAGGTGAATATAGATAAACAATGCACAATTCTATATCATACCACATGGGAATATTTAATGAAGCAAAATCCTCACTTACAAAACCAAATGAAAATTTGGGAAACAACACCAGAAAATCTTCACCCACAACTACAGGAAATAGAGGAGTTGTGGTATATTCCCATTGATAAGATAGGAGGATATTGTGAAGGAGAAGAGGGAAACTCAACTTTAAAAATACAATTTGGTAAAAACCAGGCCAAAGCTATTCTCGATAGTGGATCAGGAGTGGCCATCATGACTAAACAAACTTGGGAGAAATGGGGAAATGAACTATTACCCACCAAAATGAGATTGCAACTTGCAGATGGACACATAGAAAAAACCCTAGGAATATAGGAAAAAGTGATTGTGGACATATGTGGAATAGAGATAGAACATACCTTTGCTATAGTGGAATTCCCACAATCCACTTCATATGAAATTATCCTAGGAAGACCATTTATGAGACAAATGTAAATTGTGCAAGATTGGGGTAATGATTGCTTATACCTGCAGAGCAAAGGAAGAATAACCAAAGTAAATCTAAGAAATGGGCACTACTGTGACATATCTCCTCAAGAATGGTATAAAATACATCAGAATCAAGAGTTGAGTGAGGAATCAGAAAATCTTTGTACTTTTTCATTAAAAAGACAAGATCACTTGCACGATTTACAAAATATATTCAGGAAATGCAGAACCTACAGAGTATGTTTAAATCCAGAAAAGTGTGTATTCTTTGTAAGACAAGGAAGAATGTTAGGTCACATAGTCTCTAAAAATGGAATTTCAACTGATGAGAATAAAATAAAGGCCATAATAGAGCTTCCAAGACCTATAAGTGTAAAGGAACTTCAAACTTTCATGGGACATTGTGGGTACTATAGGAAATTTGTACACAAATTTGCTGACATAGCCAAACCCTTATATGCCCTAATTACAAAGTTTGAGTGGACCAAGGAGTGTGACCAAGCCTTTGAAACTTTAAAAACTTGTTTGGTAACAGCCCCAATTCTGAAAACACCTCAATGGGATAAAATGTTTCATGTCCATGTGGATGCTTCAAATTATGCTTTAGGATGTGTGTTAGCACAACCAATAGAAGGAAGCAAGTTAGATTTTCCAGTGGCTTATGCTAGTAGGCAATTGAATCTAGCAGAAAAAAATTACACAACCGCTGAGAGAGAGGGATTGGGCATGGTATTTGCTGTAAAAAAATATAGACATTACCTTTTGGCCAACAAGTTTAAGTTCTTTGTAGACCATCAAGCTTTATTATATTTGGTAAATAAACCTTGTCACACTGGTAGAATAGTTAGATGGTTTCTTTTGCTAATGGAATTTGAGTTTGAAGTGGTGGTCAGACAAGGGAAAACACACTTGAGAGCAGATCATTTATCTCGAATTCAGTCTAAAGAACCCAGTTCACCTTTAGATGATAATCTGCCAGACACTTATTTGTTTAAGGTAGAGAGTGTTCCTGAGTGGGCCATGACTTTAGTACCATTATTAACCATGGGACCTTGCAGAATAGTTGGAAACAATGCACATTTAGTATTACAAAGCAGGAACTTTATGTTACTAGCTGGGCATTTGTACCATCTAAACCACACAGGCATATTGGAATATTGTACTCCTGAGGAAGAGCAACAAGAATATCTGAGGAGATCTCATTGTTGGAGCCCTTGCACTCATGCTTCTAGGGTAGTCACCCTAAGTAATCTCAATAGGATGGGGGTATATTGGCCTAATAAGATTCAAGATGTAACAAAATATATTGCTAATTGCAGGAAGTGCCAAATATTGCAAGATTCAGAATTCATAACTCTATATTGGTTCCAGAAAAATCCAGATTGGAGTGAAAATATCATTGAGGAATTGAAAAGAAAGAAGAAAGGAAAACAAGTGATAGCTGGTACAGACTCAAAAAATCTACAAGTAATCTCTGAAGAATATCAATTGATAGGAGAACAGTTGTATAAGAGAGGAATGGATGGATACTTAAGAATTTGTGTTCCTGAGAATAAATATCTGGAAATGTTGGAACTAGCACATTCTGGAGTAGCAGGAGGACACTTCTCAAGTGACAGAACTGCTAAACTCATTTTATATTCTGGCTTTTGGTGGCCAACCCTATTTCCTGATGCAAGAACCTATGTAAAAAGGTGTGATGTCTGTCAGAGGGTGAGTCAACCAAATAAAAGAGATGATATGCCATTAGTTCCATTAATTTCAGCCAGAGCCTTTAGTAAATGGGGATTGGATTTCATTGGACCTATACATCCTCCAGCAAAACAATCCCACGCTGAATACATCATAGTGGCTACAGACTACCTAACAAAGTGGGCTGAGGCCAAAGCCACAAGAAGGAATGATGCTCATACTACTGCCAGATTCCTATATGAAAATATTATCACCAGATTTGGACTTCCAATCGAACTAGTAAGTGATAGGGGGACCCATTTTGTAAACCAAATCTTAGAAAACATAACTGAATATTTCCTGATCAGTCATAGAAAGTCAGCCCCATATCACCCACAAGCCAATGGGTTAGCAGAAAGTACTAATAAAGTACTTTGTACTGTACTATCAAAATTAGTAAACACAAACAGGAATGATTGGGATTTACAACTTAATCATGTCCTATGGGCTTATAGAGTGGCATATAAAACTGCAATAGGAAATACACCATTCAACCTAGTATATGGACAAAATGGAGTTCTACCTATGGAATTCCTTATTCCAACATTAAAAGTAGGTAGTCACTACAATTGGACTGGACATGAACTATCAGAAAGAGTAATAGAATTGGAAAAATTGGGAGCATCTAGAATCCAAGCCATTATGAGTATATATGTGGATAAGAAAAGGAAAAAAGCTTATCATGATATTCACATAAAAGAAAAAGATCTACAGGAATGAGATCTAGTTTTGGCATACACAGTCAGAGAACATCAGAAAAAGCTCAAGAAAAAAGGACATGGACCATATATTATACATCAGATAAGCAACAGTGGAGCCATTCAACTAGCTAACATGGACAGAGAAATCATGCCAAACTTCATAAGTGGATGTAGAGTCAAGAGGTATGATTGCCCATTAACAGTTGATGAATGGAGAAGGTTGCATCGAGCTCAAAATAGAAAAAAAGAAGAGAAAGACATTAGAAAAGAGGCTCAACAGGAAGCAATGGAAAGGATAAGAAAAATCAAAGATCTTAGGGAAGTCTGTCTGTGTGAAACTCCTCTAAAACCAAAAGAACATGTGCCTGTGATGATAATAGATTTTCAAAATGAAAACACTAGGGTTTTGATAGATTCTGGAGCACAAGTGAATCTGATTAGTTCCGCTTTGGTAAGTAAATTTAACATAAAAAGAACTAAAAGCAGAACCTTAATCAAAACTTTGGAAGGTCAAATAGTACAAAGCATGTCTTCACTGTCTATTGAAGTTAAGTTCAATGAAGAATATATGAAAATAGACTGCCAAGAATGGCCAGATCATTTAATGTCTGAAAAAGTGATTTTAGGTCAACCATGGCTCCAACAAGGTCAAGTGATTTTGGATTTTGAAAAAATGAAGCTTAAATTGAACATAAATGACAAAAGGTTTTTAATATTTTTATTGAGTAATGAAGAACAGGAAAATTCAATCAGATGTTCATGATATACACTTGGAAGGATTCACTTTTGCATTTGAAGATACACAGACATTACCAATACAAATGTTAAATGATCAAGCTTCATGTAATCAAAATCAGCAAAAGATTGGAAGAACAAAGAAGGGTGGAGAGATAGCAAGAAGGTGGCAATCATGGCATTGTCCAAAGAATCAAAACATGAGAACAAGAAGCACATGGAATCAAAGCCTACAGGAGGTCCGCTCATCAAAACAGAATCCAAGACAAAATGAATATGGAGACCAAAAAATCCTACAAAATGCTTATCCGAAGGAAATGGATATTTGCGTGAAACCAGGACAATTAGAGTTAGGAAGTATTGGGTCAAAAAATCAGAGTTGATCCAATGGAAAAAAGATCATCCATATTTGATCTGTATTTTGAAAATCATAACATATTGAAAATTATGACAAAAATATTTGACCTTATCCTTTTTCTAAAAAGAGAATTAGGAGGGGAAGAAAAGAAATAGAAAAAATTATTATTATTAAAAAAAAAGAGAGAGAAAAAAAAAAGAGAAAAAAAAAGAGAAAAAAAAGAAAAAAATAACAAGAAAGAACAGAAGGAATCATTGTTATTATTATTAACAAAAAAGAAAGAAAGAAAAGTTGAGAAAAACCTGTTTATTTTCCTTCTTTTTGACAAAAATTATATAGCACAAAGCAAGATCTAGGTAGAAGGGTAGTAGAATTCTATTTATTTTGTATTAATTTTTCGATAATTGATAAAATTTTTTGTTTTTCTCCAAAAGAGTTATTCGGAAAAGGGAGTGCACTATACATCTTGCTACACCTGTACTGATCACTTTTATTGAGTCTTTTTGAAGAAACAGAATTTATTTTATTTTTTATTTTTATTCTTATGTCATGACATCTCAAAATAAATATTACTTTTTGATCTCTTGTGACTCATGTGGGTGGAGTTTTTCTTTGTGTATTTTATTTTCCCCAGAATGGTGAATGCAAAGGAGTTATCAATTCATGACTTCAAGGCAGAATCAGCCACTCTATCAAGAGGTCATTGGTTCCTAGACAGTGAAGCCGTGGAAGAACAAGTGAACCTAGAATCTGATGAGGAACTAGAGATTCCGGAGGCAGAGAAGGTGGTGAAGGAGCTCAAAGAAACCCTAAGCATTATTGGACAGCATATATTCACAGTGGGAGTAGGTGGATACAAATATACCATGCTGTGTCAAGAATTTTACAGATTTCAAAGGCTTGCTGTCAATCAAAAAAGATGGAAGGCAGCCGGTATACACAAATTATTGGAAGAATCCATCTTCTTCATTGATTTTGAACGAGTGGCACAACTAATGAGTAGTGTGCTGGAAATAGGAAAAGGGAATGCTGCTTATTTCCGGTGTAAAGTCAAGAACAAGGATAATCAAGAGGTGGGTATCACTATAAGAGCAGAACATATCAGAGCAGCTTTACAATTCTATCCTATGGGAACCAAGCTTGATCCCAACTTTGTAAAGAAGAATAAGGAAACCTATACAGGGTATGCAAAATTCTTTGACTTCAAAGGAAGAGAGAATGAAGAATATGCCACAAGGATGTTCTTACAATATTTTTGCTTCCCAAAGTTACCAAGGTATACCATGCCACATAAATCTGTTACACTGTTGATGCTTAACAACAAGGATAGGACTAAGCCCTTTGGAGTAATGGATGTGACACCATACATCCATGAACAGTTGAAAGAAGCAGCAAAACACTCGGAACAGAAAAAATTCATGAATGGAGTTCAATTTTAAACAGGATCATTTATCATGTTTTAGGAATGGAAGATCAGTTGAAACTGGCTCCAGAGGTACACAATATTTTAGAAGTCTTATGACAGGAATCAAGAGTCCTCCAAGGAAAATGGCTGTGAGAGAAATAGAAGGACAAACCCGCATGAGGGGAACACGAATGAAAAGAAAGGTAATATCTGAGGAAGTGATTCCTGTAAAGAAAAGGAGGTTGGACCCAAGAAAGGTTGAACTAGAGATGGATGAAGCTACAAAAGAAGAACATGAAGATGCACAGAAGCAGGTCCAATCCTCTAGTGATCCTCATCCACCCCAAACAAGCAAAGAACAATTATAAACTTATCTAACTCAAGGAAATAACAAAAGAGCAATGTATGAGGCACAATATCAAAAGATGCTGGAAGATTATTCATGCAAGGCTACAGATTGGGTCCAAGAGGAGGTAGAGCATTATGAAGCACTTCATGATCAGATGATGGCAGCTGAAACAGAAGAGGTGTTTGTTAGAAAGGAAGTTGAGTTGCTAGCTTACTTCAAAGAATTGCAAGGACCTCCAGAAACCAGAACCACTATTGTCGTAAAAAAGAAGGTTCCAAAGAAACCAGTGCAAAAGAAGAAGTTGACCAAGAAGGGAAAGGGAAAATCAGTAGTTGAAACACTAATCACAAAAGAAATGGAGGAAGTGTTAGTGGAAGAAACACAGAAGCAATCCACTGTGGTAGAAGCATCAAGACTGAAAGAACCAGAAATAGGAGGACCTTCACATTTTTCCTCTGATTCTAAAAGTGATATTGAGAGTTTTTTATTAAAGAGTCTGGATTTATCAGTTCCAAATACTCCTAATGTGATTACACAGGCCCCTGAGAAACAGAAAACACTCGAAGATTTGAAAAAGAAGTCTTAGGAGAAGCAGATGCAGGAACAGACAGAAAAACAGCTCAGTCCTGAAGAAGAAAGAAGGTTGATGAAAGAAAAAGCAGCTATGGTAGAAAAAGAAAGTGAAATAAGAGAAGAATTCAGTTGTGGGCTGGTGCATACAGGAATAAAATCAATATGGACAAAACCCTCACAAACCTACTTCAAATTAGATGAGAGCATAGCAGAAATAGCCAAAAAAGCACAGATAAGCAGTCTAGTCATAAATCAGAAAGGTGAAGATCAAGGTCAAATTCAGGAAGAAGAGGAAATGGTAGTGAAAAACAATGTTCAAGAAGTCGCAGGAGGAGTAGTGGAAAGGGAGATTATCCAAAGTATAAAAGATGTACTTCATGATTTGAAGAATAATGAAGAATTTACCACCAATAAAGATCAAGAACAGGAGGGAGAAATGGATCTCATGGACATTGATGAGCAGGAAGAAGGACACAAAGAACAAAAAAGTAATGATCAGGTCAAAATTATTGAGGAAACTGAATCAATTCTAGTCCAGGAAAAGGAAGAAAAAGAAGAGCAAACAAGTAAAGGTCAGGTAAACTCTGTTGAGGAAATTGAATCTACTCTAGTTCAGGAAACCCTAATCGAGGAAAAGGAGGTACAAATAAAGGAAGGACATCTCTCTGAAGAGAAGCAACATGTGATGGAGAACATAAAGGTGCAGGGAATAAAGCTGACTTCAGATGTCTTAGAGCAGAAGAATCTGGGTGTTCAGACTTTGGAACATGAAGAAGACATGGCAGATCAAGAAACACTGGAAACTCATCCAAGCAATGAAGAACACCAGGCTAAGGTTATAGAATATGAAGAAGAAGAGGAAGAGGAGAATGAGTGCAAAGAAGACAAAAAAATAGAAGTTAAACAAATGGAAATGGAAGGGGGGATGGAAAGAATACCCAAGAATATAAGATCAGCTTGTCAGATTATTATGAGCAACATTGAGCAGTTCAAACCTTCAAGCAGGAATATGATCCTTTCAGGAATGGTAGCAGAGTCTGAATTTGAGAAAGGCAGTATGATCATTAAAGAACACAAAAGGGAGAAGGAACAAATGGCAGAACAATTGAGGAAGGTGCAGGAGAAAAACGAGGAATTTACAAACAGAATAATTGCTTTGGAAGAGTTAGAAGTACAGAAACAAAATAGAATTCAATATCTAGAAGAAAAGAGTGTAAAACTAACAGAGCAGAATAATAAACTGGAAATGGAGCTAAGAAAAATTGAAGGAAGATATAGAACCTTGCAGACTTCTTATCAGATTTTGACTAAAGCGAATGAGGAAATCAACAAGCTATTATTGGAGGAAGGTCAGTTAAAGGATGAAAGTCAGACAGCTCAGATGACAGAGGAAGAAAAGGAAGAATTACACAAAGAGATTAAGAGATTACAAATAGAATTGAAAGAAGTCAAGGAACTAGAGAAGCAGGCTAGTATACATGCTGCTACATGAATGAGAGGATATAACAAGTTGCACATGGATATGGAAGAAGAAAGAAGTGATTGGCAGACAAGGAGGGAAAAGGAAAAAAATGAATGGATAAAAGAAAGAGAGTTATGGGCAATACAGAACGGAAGTCTGATGATGACAATAGAGGAATTACAGAAAAAGCTGGACAAGCCACAAGCTCAGGAAGAAACACATGTAGAGACCACATATATAGAAGAATATCAGGTAGGAAATAATGAGGGAATACAACATGGCAGTGAACCAACAAATAAAAGATCAGAGGAAGAATATTCAGAAGAATTTGTAAAAAAATTGCTGACAAATAGAGATTCTAGAATGGATTTTATCAAAAAAATGCATGATGAATATGAAGATCAAATTGTCACATTTGCATTGAATAAGGGGATTAATCCAGACCAGCATCATTGGGCTGCAGATGGATTGGGTATACCATTGTGCATGATCATGGAAAGTATCAAGATCTATCAGTTGGCCAGAGTTGGGCTACCTCCAAATAAATATCTAGAGTATGAAGAGGATATCAATGTGACTAAAGAATTATTTGAAAGAGCCAATCCAAAGTGGAGTGTTGGAGCAGAACAATCATCAATAGTGATTTTATGAAGATCAAAGTGAGAAGACATATGGAAGAATGAAGATTATTTTCAGAGGAAGAAAATGGAATCAGAAATGTTTCTTTTGTATATTACTCTTGTAAATAGTTCAATATATTTTGAAAAGGATGACGAGTTAGACTCGTATATATATCTACAGATACGTATTCATAAGTAGAGAAGAGTGATATAGATCAGATAGAGAAGAATAGGTGAAGAGGTGATGAACATTGTATGTATCATCAACCATATGTGTGAAAAGTAATGAAGAAGAAAATTTTGTAGAATTCTGCGCGTCGATCTTCTCTCCCATTCTCCTTCTGTGCTTAATCTTTTGAGAAATCCTTTTGCACGTATCTAAGTCCATAGCTAATCTATCTATGGCTAGAATTTGAGAGGTTAATTGTAATCAGGCTGTGAGAATTTTGATTAGGAACATTCATATGTAAGAATGTTCTAACAGTCGAGAAATCTGGCGCACATTTCATCTTCAATGAAATGATCATTGCTCAGTCTATAGTGTAAAGTTTTACACAAATGAGGGCTTAAAATCTAAGTTGGAAGGCAAGCCATCTATGGCTAGAAGATCTTGATGAAACGGGTTCAGAGTTGGGAGAACCAGTGCTAAGAAGTTGCAGGTGTCAAAGTCGCCATTGCAGAGAAGCACTTCCAGACATAGGTAAAGTGTTTCACACATTTCTCAGTGTGTACTTAATCTTTTTGAGAGATTTAACTTGGCAAAGTTGCGCAACCTCAAGGCGAAGTGTTGTGCAAAGTTTTATAAAAAACTTTACAGAATTAATTAGTCAATGAGTGACTAATCTGCAGCAGACTTTTCTGAGAAGTTGATTTTTCAGAACTTTCAATATTTCTGATAATTTGGTGGATGATCTCTAAGTTTGGTGGAGTCTAAGGTTAACCTTGATATAGAGGTGATCTAATTTCAAGGTTAACTTGTTCTTTTGGAGATTAACACTCTCCATCAGTGGTATCAGAGCAGGTTGTGTCAAAATTGAAGTGAAGGAGACTCCGACTATTGCAGAAGTACAAAACTTTACATCTTGAAGGTGCAGAAGGGTAAAGGTTGAAGAAAGATCAAAGGAAGACATACAAAGAGCATCAAAAGGATCAGAAGGAGCAACATTCAAAGTAAAGGTACATTTATTATCTGTAAAGGTTAAAGATTTGAAGTTAGAAGTGAAGTAAAGATGGGAGATAGTCTCCAAATTGAAAAGTTGGATAGAGAGAACTATCCTGCATGGTCTATGAGGATGGAAGCTCACCTTATGAGCAAAGATTTGATAGGATATATCACAGGAGATGAAGAAAAGCCAGAATTCAGAGATCCTAGTGTTCCAACTAGGGAGGAGCTTGCAGACTTGAAGAATTGGATGAAGAAGGATGCTCAAGCAAGAAGCATCATCTACATGGCAGTCAATGACTATTTGCTTCCTCACATTAGAGGACTTGAAAGTGCTTGTGACATTTGGAATGCTTTGGAAGAGCATTTCCAAAATACAACCAAATCAAGGAAGGCTTCACTATGGGCAGAGTTTACTACCTTCAAGAAGAAGGCCTCACAATCAATTTCTGATTATGTGACAAAGATGAAGGACATTGCAGATTCTTTAGGTGCAGTTGATGAAGATATTGAAGAAGACAAATTGGTAAGACAAATACTTACAGGGCTAAGAGGAGATGAGAAATGGAAGCCTTTCATTTTATCTACAGAACTTTCATTAGATCACTTTACTCCTGATTTGAATCAATTGTTAGGTCATATGCTAACTTTTGAGAATGATATCAAAGGAGATGTTGATAAGAGTGCAGGTCATGCAATGTATTCTAAAGACAAGAAGAAAGCCAACAAAGGGAAGCAACAATCAGGTGAAGAAGAAGGTACATCAAACCAAGCAAACTTCATAAGAGGAAGAGGAAATGGCAGAAGTAGAGGAAGAGGCAGAAACAACAAAGAGAATGCAAGAGCTTGTTGGATATGTGGTAAGACCAATCATCTATCTCATGATTGTTGGCATAATAATCAAAACAATGGTAATTATCAGAACTTTAATCAAAGAGGAAGAGGAGGTAGATTTCAGAGAGGAAATTTCAGAGGTAGAGGTGGTAGGAATTCTTTTGGAAGAGGTGGTGGAAGAAACTTCCAAAGTCAATCCTATAATAACACCTACTACAACTATGCATCAGATCAAAAGGAGGATTCGACTCTCATTATGAATACATGTGAAACCTCACATGAGGACATGAGAGTGTTCTATATTGATTCAGGATGTAGTAATCATTTAAGTGGAAATATTGCTCTGATGACTGACCTAGATCATAATGCAATTAATCATACAGTTCAGACAGGTGATAATACAAAGCATAAGGTAAAGTCAATTGGTTCAGTCAAAGCTAAGGATGGGAGCACTCTTCTGAGTAAGGTACTTTATGTTCCCACAATTCCAAAGAATTTGATCAGTGTAGGTCAAATTGTGGAAAAAGGATATGAGGTAAGGTTCACAAATGATGGAGTTTATGTGGAAGACCCTAGACAAGGGTATAAACAAGTTATTGCAGGAAAGAAAGAAGGAAGGCTTTTCACATTGAAGGTACAAGGAAATGTTGGACATGCTATGTTCACATATGGAGAGCAGAAGGTGTCAGAATTGGATCTTTGGCACAAAAGACTTGGACACTTTAATGAAAGAGGTATCAAAGAAATGATTAACAATGATTCAGTGCTTGGAATGCCTAACATTGCAGGTCAACACATGACATACAGATGTGAGGCATGTCAATTAGGTAAGGCTCATAAGCAATCCTATTCCAAGCATGGATTTATGTATTCAGAAAGACTTGAATTGGTGCATACAGATGTGTGGGGTCCTTCAAAGGACTTTAGTATAAATGGTTCAAGATATTATGTCATATATGTTGATGATGCTACCAGGTGGATCACAATTTATGTGATTAAGGAAAAGTCAGAAGTGTTTAATACATTTAAACACTATCATGCATATGCAGAAAGGATTACAGGTCAAAAATTGAGGAGACTAAGGTCAGATGGAGGGGGAGAGTATTTTTCAAATGAGTTCAATGATTATTTGTGGAATGCAGGTATAAAGAGAGAAGTTACTTGCAGGTACTCTCCTCAACAAAATGGGGTAGCAGAAAGAAGAAATAGGACTCTTGTTGAGTTTGCAAGGTCCATGATGAAAGAGAAGAATTGCCCAAATTATTTGTGGGCTGAGGCTGTTAATACAGCTACATATTTGGTTAATAGATTGCCTTGTAAAGCTTTGCAGGGTATGACACCATATGAAGCTTGGTGGGGTAAGAAACCTACCTTGGATCATTGCAGAATATTTGGATGCTTGGCATATGCATATGTGCCATCTCAATTGAGGCATAAGTTGGAGCCTAAGGCAGAGAAGTATGTATTCATTGGTTATGATGATAAGCAAATGGGATACAGGTTGTGGAGTCCATCCACAAAGCAATTTATTGTATCCAAGGATGTTACATTTGATGAGCAAGGTACTTGGTATGCAGGTAAATATAATGTACATGCAGATGATGAAGAAGTAGTGGAACAAAGGAAAGGTAAAGCAAAGGTTCAATTACTTGATGAAAGTGAGAGTAATGAAGTGCAGATTGAAGTTGAAGAGAGGCCAAGGTTTGATCCAGAATGTGATGAACCAGAGACCTCAAGAAGTGCAGAAGTTAGGAGATCATCTAGGCACAAATGGCAACCTACAAGGTATAGCTATGACACTTCATTCTTGACTACTAAAGATTATGCTTATTTGGTAAAAGCAGATGAAGATCCTTCTACATATGAAGAAGCCAAAGGGAAGAAGAATTGGGAAGATGCTATGCAAGAGGAGTATGATGCATTGATAGAGAATCAAACATGGGATTTGGTTCCTAAACCTAATAGTCAGAAGATTATTGGATGTAAGTGGGTTTACAAAACAAAGAGATTTGCAGATGGAAGTGTGTCTAGGTACAAAGCTAGACTTGTTGTGAAAGGGTATGCACAGACATATGGAGTGGACTATGATGAGACTTATAGTCCTGTGGCAAAGATGACAACCATCAGGACACTCATTGCAATTGCTGCTTGTAAAGGTTGGAAGTTGTCTCAATTAGATGTTAAAAATGCTTTCTTAAATGGTTACATTTCAGATGAAGTCTACATGGAGCAACCAGATGGGTTCAAAGATCAAGTGAGTCCAAATTATGTGTGTAAGCTCAAGAGAGCTTTATATGGGTTGAAGCAAGCCCCAAGGGCTTGGAATTATAGGCTTGTAAAATTCTTGAATGATCTTGGTTTTCAAGCATCAAAGGCAGATAGTAGCTTGCTAGTCAAAGCAAGTGAAGATGGGTTCATTTATGTGTGTATTTATGTTGATGACATAATACTTACAGGAACAGATGATAAGGGGATACAAATGATCAAAAAGCAGATGGAGAAAGAGTTCAAAATCAGTGATTTGGGGAATCTATCATTCTTCTTGGGAATGGAGATCACTTATACTCAACATGGAGTATATGTGACCCAAGAAAGGTATCTTAAAAATTTGCTAACCAAATTTAAAATGGAAGATTGCAGGGTTGCACCTACACCTTTGGAAGTGAACCATAAATTGTCTAGGTTTGGAGGAGAAGAGTTCAGAGATATGAAAATCTATCAAAGTTTGGTTGGTAGCTTGATTTATGCTACATTGACAAGGCCTGACTTGTCATATGCAGTTGGTGTGCTTTCACAATTCATGCATTGTCCTAGAAAGGAACATTGGATTGCAGGACAAAGAGTACTTAGGTACATCAAGGGTACACTCAAAGAAGGGTTGTACTATGGGTTTACTTCAGATACAAGAATCAAGATGTATAGTGATGCAGATTGGGCAGGTAATGTGGATGATAGAAGATCAACACATGGATACTTGTGCTATGTAGGAGACAAATTGATTTCATGGTGTTCCAAGAAGCAACATACAGTTGCTTTGTCATCTACAGAGGCAGAATATAAAGGTATGGTGGAAGCTGCAAAAGAGGTAATATGGCTAAAGACACTTTTGAAAGTTTTTGATGTGATTCAGAGTACTCCTATTATTTGTGGAGACAACATGAGTTCATTATACTTGGCAGCTAATCCTGTATTTCATGCTAGAACTAAGCATATTGAAATACAATATCATTTTCTGAGAGAGAAGGTCATTGAGAAGGAAATTGAAGTCATACACACCCCTACAAAAGATCAACTTGCAGATATGATGACTAAAAGTTTGGATGGACCTAAATTGCAGAGGTTTAAAGATATGGCAGGAATAAAGAAGATGCAGGTAATCACAATTGAAGATTGAGGGGGAGCTGTTGGAGCAGAACAATCATCAATAGTGATTTTATGAAGATCAAAGTGAGAAGACATATGGAAGAATGAAGATTATTTTCAGAGGAAGAAAATGGAATCAGAAATGTTTCTTTTGTATATTACTCTTGTAAATAGTTCAATATATTTTGAAAAGGATGACGAGTTAGACTCGTATATATATCTACAGATACGTATTCATAAGTAGAGAAGAGTGATATAGATCAGATAGAGAAGAATAGGTGAAGAGGTGATGAACATTGTATGTATCATCAACCATATGTGTGAAAAGTAATGAAGAAGAAAATTTTGTAGAATTCTGCGCGTCGATCTTCTCTCCCATTCTCCTTCTGTGCTTAATCTTTTGAGAAATCCTTTTGCACGTATCTAAGTCCATAGCTAATCTATCTATGGCTAGAATTTGAGAGGTTAATTGTAATCAGGCTGTGAGAATTTTGATTAGGAACATTCATATGTAAGAATGTTCTAACAGTCGAGAAATCTGGCGCACATTTCATCTTCAATGAAATGATCATTGCTCAGTCTATAGTGTAAAGTTTTACACAAATGAGGGCTTAAAATCTAAGTTGGAAGGTAAGCCATCTATGGCTAGAAGATCTTGATGAAACGGGTTCAGAGTTGGGAGAACCAGTGCTAAGAAGTTGCAGGTGTCAAAGTCGCCATTGCAGAGAAGCACTTCCAGACATAGGTAAAGTGTTTCACACATTTCTCAGTGTGTACTTAATCTTTTTGAGAGATTTAACTTGGCAAAGTTGCGCAACCTCAAGGAGAAGTGTTGTGCAAAGTTTTATAAAAAACTTTACAGAATTAATTAGTCAATGAGTGACTAATCTGCAGCAGACTTTTCTGAGAAGTTGATTTTTCAGAACTTTCAATATTTCTGATAATTTGGTGGATGATCTCTAAGTTTGGTGGAGTCTAAGGTTAACCTTGATATAGAGGTGATCTAATTTCAAGGTTAACTTGTTCTTTTGGAGATTAACACTCTCCATCATGGAGGAACAAATGGTTGGATGCAAATAAAGAATGCAGGAAAATTTGGAAGGAATCACCTCTTCAATTGAAAATTAATCTAGCTTACTGCCCAGTAGCAAGAAGAAGAGAATGGACAGTTTTTTGGGAAAGACGGAGAGAAGGTCAAATCCCACCTAAATGGTTGAATTTCCCAAAAATAGCCGGTCCAAAGGTAGGAACATGGCCTACAAAAAACTACATGGTGGATACAGCTGAGTCTGTGATAGCTACATACAAAGATGTAAATGACCCTGCATGCATTTTACTGATCAGAGTAATGAGATTAATTCTGGCCTGTATAGAAACATACACTCATACAGATATCATAACATTAAATTACATTGGCTTCAATTCTCCAATGGATGCATTATTGTTTGATCTTAGTGAAACACCCAATAGAATCTGTTTAATGGCATACTACAACAGAGTAATATTTTTGGGCAGTCATTATTTACAAATTTTTGAAGATGCATTCGATTATGGGTTTTTTGAGAGAGATTCAGAAATATTCAGAAACTTGTCAGTAGTCACCAAGTCTCGCCTTACTGCATATGAAGCTGCTTACACAAAATATTTGAAAAAGTATGTGATTGATAAACCAGAAGTTGTAGTACAGTGGAGAAAAGCATTGTTTGAAATGGTAAATAACCTGAACATTACAGAAAGGAAAAGTCATGACTTACTGTCACAAGTCTATCAAAGAAAGAAAAAGTGAAGAAAGCAATCAAGACATAAGAGCAGGAAAGTCTTTTGTCAGGAGCCAAAAGGTTTAGGAGGGGAAGGATGTTAGAAGATGTATTTTTTGAAGCATTTTGGATGAAAAATAATTGTAAAATGAAAAAAATTTGTAAAAATATTTATGCAACTGATGTAAAAATAAGGAAGAGTCTTCCTTATGTAGAATAGAATTTTATGTAATTTTTCTAGAATTTTTGGAAACTCCTAGATAGCATATTTTTAGAATAATAGAGGAAAGGACCAAAATTCAAGTATGAAAAGGGACACTTGAAAATGTATATAAGACAATTTCCTCTATTATGAGGGGGTTGGTTGATCATTTGTTTACAGGCTATCCAAGTGAATAGAGAGAGTTTCCTGCTGAAAATCGTGTTTCCTCCTCTTTGTGTGGTTTCATTGATTTGTTGAGTCTATTCTTTGTGTATCCATGGAGATTTGTGAGCTTCTATTGTGTAATTCTGTTGAATGTGTATGAAGAGAGCTGAATATTGATGTGTTGAGTGATAAATTGATGAAGAATGGTGCTGGAGATGAAAATCGTCTATTTTCAGAGAATCGCGATTGTCTCGTCTGTATGGTATAGGTAATGTTTTTGAGTTTTAACTTCATAATTGTGTTTTGCTGAGAAAATAGCATGTACTAGACACCAAGATTGTGGAAAATGATGGAGATTTGCTCAAGACAATCCAAACCCTAGAAATTCCTCTTCATTTTCACCATTCTCAGAAATTCAGCCATTATTGTCTTATTTCTTGGAATTTATCATCTAGAAGGGGCTGTGGTCTCTTGAATACTTCCAGGATTGACAAAATAAAGATGTCTTGTTAATTCTTTATGCTAAATGATTGGAGAGGACAACTCCAAAGATCAATAACAAACATAGGGCCTCTGTCTAACAGACCCCTACCACTCCCAAGAACCCAATAAACGTTTAAACGCACTACTGATAGTTAGAACAGCGTTTAACACTGGCGCCGTCTATGGGAAGGTGGCACTTAACTATTAGAAAGTGGCACCAGCATATTGCAAATCGACTATGGAAAAGTGACTGTAGATTGTAAATCGACAGTAATAGTACGCGATTAGTACCAAAAGATGATACATGCCGGTTACTCGATCCGATGAAATGTATCCAAAGAACCGACAGCCTTGGGTACCTAATTTGCTAAGGACGCCTCGAGGAGGTAGAAGCGCAGATAGGTCTAACCCAGTTGTCAAGAAAGTGAAGAACCCTAGTAGTGATTCCGGTCATATTCCGGTGGAGCGCACTACATCTCTGGCAGATTCCGGTGCAATTTCGGCACGGTCTGTCGAAGATATAGTAACTCCAGAATCTACCAGGACGCAGCATGAAGTTAATTTAACACCATTGGGTAAAGATTCAAATTTGTTTACGAATAGAAACGCCTTAGCCAAAGAAATCAGTAAAGGAGAAAAAGCACCTTGTTTTGAAAATTCGACACCTTCCGGTGTTATTTCGGCACCAATTGCTGAGAGTTCATAGTTTTTCGGTGACGGTTTACCATTTCTTGGTGAATCTTCAGTCCAGTCACCGCTATTGGGAGTAAGCTTTCCTACATTTGACATCAAGAAGGAAGGTAGCTTGTTCGAAGCTAAGATCCGAAACATACTGAACAATATTATTGTACCGGAAGGTGCATAGGCTGACGATACAGACTCCGACGGTTCAGATATTCAGCCTCGGGATACAGAATATAATCACAATACAAACGCCAGCACGATGAGTGGGCAACAACAACAACAACAACAACAACAACAACAACAACAACAACAACAACAACAACAACAACAACCACAACATCAATAGCCGCAACAACAACAACCATGTCCACCTCGGCCGACCCCAACAGGAGTAACGTACACTAAATTCGGTGGATTTCCAAGAGATGACCCAGATGCTCATGTACGCACATTTGAGATAAGTTACACAGTGCTCAATAATCCACTTGATCCGGCGTATAAAGCTATTGTCTTCAAGTCTACATTGGTTAATGAAGCAGCCAGGTGGCTTACAGAATATGATATTAACCATTTCGGTACCTATGAAGCAGTAAGGGATGCATTTTTACAAAGATTCAGGCTAAAGAAGAATCCAGCCAAAATTTTTGACTACCTACAAAACAATAGACAGAAGATAAATCAAATAGTGCAAGAATATGCCACCCTATTCAGAACTCATTTGAGGCAATTACCACCAGCACATGCCAACCTGCAGGATGACATCATCACTCAATGGTTTATCAATGGTTTGACTCCGAAACTTAAACAGATTATGATCATACGCTGTGTGGGAGCTATGACACTAAATGTAGTAATTGCAATGGCTTTGCAGCTTGAAAACAAGGTTGGAGGATTTATAGAAGACCTGGAATGGTTAAAAGCAAATAAAAACGTGGCAAAAGATCCGACCAGACAGATGTTCTGCACCACATGCAAGAATTCAGGCCATACTAGTGCCACTTGTGCACTTAATCAGTTGTTTTGCGCTATCTGCAATATTACCGGACACTCCACCAAAAACTGTGCATACAATGCCAAAGTAGAGGGACAAGCAATTGTCAATGTTATTATACAGGAACCAGGACAGCCAGCCAATCACTATGTACCACCTCAAATGAGAAACAACCAGCAGCAGGTATATCGAAATTACAGAGGACAAAGAAATAATAACTACAATGTGAACCGTTGGCAGGCAGCACCAGCACAGGAAAATACTAATTTGCCACCACCTCGCTTCCATTTTTGTGGTGAATTTGGCCACATTAGAAGATTTTGTAAAGATGCAGCAGAATATGATCAGATGAAAAAAGAACGTCAGAATCCAATGACTAATATGGTTCATATCACACACATAGAAACACAAGCTGTAGTAGTTCAGAACAGATCCGGTAGACCATTACAACCAGCAGCTGAAATATTTGAACCAGGTATCCGAGAGCAACAAAGAACATATGACATAGCTAGTTAGTGGACCACCACAGAACCTCCAGTGTTCCCAGATCCTATTCCAGCGACACAAGTTCCACTACCAAAGGAAACTACACCGGAGCAAGAGTCAATTCCAGTAACCGACGCATCGTCCTCAGAATCGGTGAAGGGTACAAATCAAGTAAATCAAGCCTGGGAAATTTTATCTAAAGCGTCCATTACCCTTCCTCTTGGATAGTTACTTGCACTAGTACCGGGAGTCCGTCAGCAATTCCAGCAACAGTTTAGTCCTGAGTCTGCGTGCATCCCAACAACGGCAACAGTACAATCAGAAACTGACTCTTTGGTCGATCATTCAGTTCCTTTAATTACGGTATGGTACAAAAATCATAAAATTGATCAAGTACTAATTGATGGAGGGTCTGGTGTAAATATTGCTACCGACGCACTATGTAAACAGTTAGGATGGACGAAAATAGAACCTGTTCAATTTTTTGTTAGAATGGTAGATCAATCCAGAGTTCATCCAGTAGGACTCGTAAGAAATATCCCAATCACTTTACAGGGAACTACATTTCATATGACTTTTGTAATCTTAGAGTTACCGGAATCCAGTCTTGATTATAACCTTCTTTTTGGCCGTCCTTGGCTGAACAAGCTAAGGTTATACAAGATAGGTCTACACAGGAACTCACATTCAAAGACAATAATCGTAAATATGTTGTAAAATTAGACGCTATACAGCCTTGCAAATTGCATGCTAGACCGTATTTTGCAGAACCAGTTTATATGTTAGATGGGTTGTCAGATGATGAAGAAGAATAATTTTTGAAGAATAATATTGATTTGATCTCCTTAGGAACTGTTGACCTACAATCTGTTGTAGATAATTGGAATCCCGCAGTTTGTACAGTGATGCCTGTAACAGAAAAAGATAAGAAAGAAGATACTGCTGCTATAGATGACGCTGATCTACAACAACTTTTTAAGCCAGCTGATGATATAGAGAAGCCCCGACAATTTTATGTTCCAGAGGATCAACTGATCACCTATAATTTAGGAGATGAAGAAAATCCACGTCTTGTCAAGATGAAGGAAAGCTTACCGGAAGTATTTCAAGCAGACTTAATCCAGCTACTCCGAGAGTTTTCTGACGTTTTTGCGTGGGATTACAAAGATATGAAGGGTTTGGACCCTCGCATATACCAGCATAGGGTCATGCTGAAGCCGAAAGCAAAACCAATCAAACAACCCAGCTATCGGATGAATCTGAACTATGCATCACAGGTAAAGGCAGAGCTTGATAGGCTACTCAAAGTCGGATTCATTGTACCCGTAGAGAACGCTGAATGGATCTCACCAATTGTTATTGTGCCTAAAAAGAATAAGCAACTACGAATTTGTGTGGATTACAGGAAACTGAACGCAGCTACGGTGCCTGATCCATTCCGGCTACCTTTTCTTGACACGATGCTTGACAGAGTAGCAGGACATGAAATGTACTCATTCTTAGATGGTTATAGTGGTTACAATCAAGTCAGAATGGCTGAAAAGGATATACCAAAGACCGCTTTCATTACCAATTGGGGTGTTTTTGCTTGTACAGTTATGTGGTTTGGCTTAAGAAATGCCCCTAGTACTTTTCAGCGATGAATGCAGGAAATGTTCTCAACCTACCTTACCTCTTTTATGCAAGTGTATCTTGATGATTTTTCGTTATTTCGAAAAATGGTAGCACACTTGTTCCATTTACAGTGTTGCTTTGAGAAGTGCAGAGAATATAGACTCTATTTGAACCCAAACAAATATGTGTTTGCGGTTTCATGTGGTAGGCTACTTGGCCACATTGTATCTACACAGGGTATATAGGTGGATCCAGATAAAATTACAGCCGTGTTAGAAGCACCTATACCCACTACACCTAAGGAAGTAATGCGCTTCATGGGCCAAGTAAGATGGCATGGTCGGCACTTACGATGGCTTGCTCATTTGGCGATACCACTGAACCGGTTAATAACCAAGACTCCTCGACAATTTGAGTGGACTCAGGAATGTCAAATTGCTTTTGATCGTCTAAAGGGATTACTAACACAGGTTCCAATCTTACAGCCTCCTGACTGGGATCGCCCATTTCATGTATTTGTTGATGCTTCAGATATAGCAATTGGGAGCATTCTAATGCAACAAACCGATAAGTGGTTCAAGCCTGTGTACTACGCGAGTCAAAGGCTTGCCCCTGCTGAAAAGAATTACTCTGTAACTGAAAGGAAATGTCTGGGTTTAGTATACTCTGTCAAGAAATTTAGGCATTATTTACTTGGCCGTAAATTTACTTTTCATGTGGATCATGCTGCACTTGTTTACCTGGTACGGTAGCAGCATTTAGGTGGTCGATTAGCGTGTTGGGTTCTGCTTTTACAAGAATTTGATTATGAAGTGATTCATAGGCCCGGCAGTTCACATGCCTTAGCAGATTTCCTTTCTCGTTTAGATTCTGGTGAAGCTCCGGTCAGTGTAGATGACACAATACCAGCGATTTATGTTTTTTGAACCAACTAATGATGAAATTGCAGACCCACCTATGCCATCTACATATTATGATCAGATATTGACCTTTCTTACTAATGGATGCCTCCCTTCTCAGACTTCTCCTGCAATACGTAGGAAAATTGTAGTTTTCAGCCGCCGATTTCGGTTGATTGCTGGGGAATTATACTATAAGGATCACAGTGGAATTTTACTTTGTTGTATTCCTCCACACGAAGTTAATTCAGTCATCACGTTGGCTCATTCAATTCCATCCGGCGGACATTTTGTTGCAGATTTAACACACCGGAAAATTATGCAGAGTGGACTTTGGTGGCCTACTATGTACAGGGATATATCACAGTTTCTCAAACAATGTGATAATTGTCAAAGGACTGGACAACCTTTACAATGCCATTTTTTCCCTCTACAACCTATCCTGCCATTAGAACCTTTTCAGAAATGGGGTCTAGATTTTATTGGACCTATTACACCACCAGCAATACTCAGTAATAATCGTTATATTCTGACCTGTACAGACTATGCAACTAGATGGGCAGAAGCTTGGGCTTTAAGATCGGTTACAGCTATTTCAGTAGCAAAATGTTTGATGACAGATGTATTTCCACGATTTGGCTTACCTCTGGAGCTTGTTACAGATCAAGGCACTCATTTTGTCAACAATTTAATGAAAGTACTCACACATTCTTTTCAAATCACGCATAAATTCAGTTCTCCTTATTACCCTCGTGCTAATGGTTTGGCTGAAAGTACAAACAAAACCCTGTTGAATATGCTTCGAAAACTAATTCTGGAATCACTGGAAAGATGGGATCAACTGTTACCTGCAGTATTATGGGCATACTGGACTACATACAAAGTAGCAACATGATTAACTCCTTTCAAACTAGCTTATGGATTGAAAGCCATAGCACCAATGGAGATCATTGTGCCAAGTTTACGTGTAGCAATCACTCAGAAACTGCTACCTGAAGAATCTTTATCATTTCAGTTGGATACACTCAGAGAAGTGGATGAGCACCGATGGCAAAGTTTTCTCACTATTCAGGAAGTACAGATAAGACAAGCTCAAACACATGATCGATATCTAAAGACTCCAGTTTTTACGGTGGGACAACTTGTACTCTTTTACAATGCAAAGTCGAATCGCTCTGCTGGCGAATTCAAGTTACGATGGTTTGGTCCCTACCAGATTTCTGAACAGGTGGGCCCAACCACTTTTCGGTTGACTACTTTGACCGGAATTCCTCTTCCAAAGGTGATAAATGGTTCAAACCTACGGCCGTATCAACAAGCATCCGATCCACACTGAAACGTTCTGCGGATGGGCCGCGTATTTTGTGTTTTCTTATTTTTCTTTTCTTTTCTTTTGTTTTTGCACGCTTAATAAAATAAGTCTGTAAATATCCACATTTTGATACCTAATTATGTCAACAGCTACCCTGCCTTATCGATTCTACTCATGCATGCCTATCGAAGTTATGAAGCTATCATCTCAATGTCGCGCGATGATTACTAATTTCGATTGCTTCCTACTGCAAAGCATCTACTTAACCTTTTTCGTTTCGTTGTTAATCAAAAAGAAACAATTAGAGGAACAACTGAGGATTGTCCAGAATAGAAATGAGGATTTGACCAAAATAATAATCTCATTAGAAGAACTAGAGGTTCAACAACAAAACAAAATTCAATTTCTTGAAGACAAATGTGCTAAACAGATGGAGCATAGTAGCAAAATGGAAATGGAGCTGAAGAAAATGGAAGGAAGATTCAGAACACTTCAAAGTTCATATCACATTATGGTCAAAGCAAATGAATAAATAAATAGATTATTGATGGAAGAAGGCCAAATGAAGGAAGAGAGTAAGACTGTACAAGTAACAGAAGATGAGAGGAAGGAATTGAATAAAGAAATTCTAAGGCTACAAGCAGAACTAAAAGAAGCCAAGGAATTGGAAAAACAGGCCAGTGTACATGCTGCCAGCTCAATGAGAGGATACAATAAACTACATTTGGATATAGCAAAAGAAAGGAGTGAATGACAATTGAGTATAGAAAAAGATAGAAGTGAGTGGAAATCAGAAAGTGAGTTATGGACATCTCAGAATCGAAGCTTAATGTTGATGGTGGAGGAGCTATAGAAAAAATTGGAAAATCCACAAAAATAGGTTGAAGAGCAGGTAGTGACTACACAAGCAGAAGAGTATGAAGGGGGAGAAGATAACAGAACTCAACACTTTGATGAACAAGAAGACAAAGTAGAAGTTGAAGAATAATCAGATGAGTTTGTTCAAAAGCTTCTAACTGACAGAGAATCGAGAATGGAATTTATCAGAAAAATGCATAATGAATATGAAGAACAGATTGTGAATTTCGCTCTCAACAAGGGAATAAACCAAGACCAACACCATTGGGCAGCAGATGGTCTAGGTATACCATTTTGTATGATAATGGAGAGTATTAAAAATTACAAGCTGGCAAGGGTAGGACTACCATAAAACAAGTATTTGGAATATGAAGAGGATATCAATGTCACTAAGGAATTATTTGAAAAAGCTAATCCTAAATGGAGAAACAGGTGGTTAGATGCCAACAAGGAGTGCAGGAAAATCTAGAAAGAGGCACCTTTGCAATTGAAGATCAATCCAGCCTATTGTCCAGTAGCAAGGAGAAGGGAATGGACAGTGTTCTGGGAAAGAAGAAATGCAGGGCAGATTCTAGCAAAATGGTTGAACTTTCCAAAGATAGCAAGACCTAAAGCAGGAACATGGCCAACAAAGAAATATATGGTTGACACAGCAGAGTCTCGTATATCTACATATAAAGATGTCAATGATCCAGCTTGCATTCTATTGATCATAGTGATGCGACTCATATTGGCATGTAAGCCGCCGGATTGGCAATTGTAAACATCTGTTTCTTTTCATATTACGCACGAACCGAAAGGTCGCTGCGAAGAATTGTAACCTTTTTATAAATCAATGAAAAAGATGCTTCGGTGACGACCAGAAGAGTCACCAGACTGTCTGTCTGGTTGATGATGTCTGTGTAGTTTCCGTGGTGTGTTTGAGAATTTTGAGTGTTACTATTCTTGTCTCTGTTGTTTACAGTAGTTTGTGTTTGGGTCAGCTCTTTAAGTTAGACAATGTAAGTCTATATTACGATAATGAATAGTTTCTGCGCTTTATGTTGAGAATGTATCAACTGGAGTGTAATTGGTAGATTGTGGAAGAGTCTGATTGCAGACAGTAAGACTGTGAGAGCGTAACGAGAGTCTTGATAAGTAATTTGTATTAACAGAGATTTCTATACGTTGATGTGAGTGAGTTAATTAAGCGAGTTAATTTGGAAAATCAAATATAGCACCTCTATTTAACAGACCCCTTCCACTCCCAAGAACCCGAATAGAGCTTAAACGCGTCTCTGACGGCAAATTTGCGTTTAACACTGGAGCCGTCTATGGGAAAGTGGGAATGTGGCACTAGAATGTGGCAATAGAGTGTTGCAAATTGATTATGAGAAGGAATCCATTGATTGTGAATCGACAGTAAGGTAGAAGTAGTACAAAGTGTTGAAAAGGTGATATATGCCGGTTACTCGGTCCGACGAGATGTATCCAAAGTACAGACAGCCTTGGGTGGTACCAAATTTGCGAAGGACACCCCCAGGAAGCAGAAGCACAGATCGGTTAGGCTTGGTCATCGAAGAAGCGAAGCATATTAGTAGTGATTCCGGTAGTATTCCGGTGGAACATACTGCAATTCCGGTAGATTTCGGAGAAAGTCTGCAGACGATATAGTAACTTTGGAGTCTACAAGAACGCAATGTGTAGTTGAATCGACACCGTCTGGTCAAGATTCAGACCTCTCTGAGGATCAAAGTGTGTTATCCAGAGAGATCATTGCTGGTGAAAGAATACCCTGGATTGGGAAAAGTTCCACTAATTCCGGTGGTAGTTCGGTCCCAGTTGCAGAAAATTTATAATTTTCCGGTGATAATGTTATACTCCCTGGTGAATCTTCATTCCGGACACCACTGTTGGGGATAACTGTGCCTACGTTTGATACCCAAGAAGAGGATAGGATATTCGAATTGAAAATCCATACGAGGCTGAACGAAATTTTCACGTCGCAAGGTGAGCAAGCTGATCATCCACAATTTGAAGAACCGAAAACATCACCTCAAAACTCAGGAAATAGTAACAGTACCACTACTAGCACCATGAGTGGATAGCAACAACAACAACAGCAGCAACAACAGCAACCGCCACTTCCACTCCGTCTGGTTTCAATAGGAGTAACTTACACCAAATTTGGTGGCTTCCCAGGTGACAATCCAGATACCCATGTACGCACCTTTGAGATAAGTGATGCAGTGCTCAACCATCCACTAGATCCGGCATACAAGGCCATTGTATTCCAGTCCACATTAGTTAATGAAGCAGCAAGATGGCTTACAGAGTATGATTTCAATCATTTTGTTACTTATGAAGCAGTAAGGGATGCATTTTTACAGAGTTTCCGATTGAAGAAGAACCCTGCCAAAATTTTTGATTATCTGCACAACAACAAACAGAAGATGCACCAGACTGTGCAGGAATATGCCACCTTGTTTCAAAATCATTTGAGGCAATTACCTCCGGCCCATGCCAACCTGCCAGATGATGTCATCACTCAATGGTTTATTAATGGTTTGACTCTGCAGCTCAGACAAATTATGATCATTCGTTGTGTGGGAGCTATGACACTAGATGCGGTTATTACAATGGCTTTGCAGCTCGAGCATAAGGTTGGAGGTTTTATCGAAGACTTGAAGTGGTTGAAAGCCAGTAAAAATGTTGCAAAAGATCCGGCTAGACAGATGTATTGCACCAAGTGCAAGAATTCAGGGCATACCAGTGCCACTTGTGCCCTTAATCAGCTATATTGCGCTATCTGCAATACCACCGGACATTCCACCGAAAATTGTGCATATAATGCCAAAGTGCAAGGATCAGCAATTGTAAATGCCATTATACAAGAACCAGGGCAGCCTGCCACCCACTATGTACCACCTCAAATGAGAAACAACCAGCAGCAAGGATACAAAAATTATAGAGGTCAGAGGAATACTAACTACAATACAAACTGCTGGCAGACAAGTACATTGCAAGGAGGTCCCGCTTTGCAACCCCCTCATTGTCATTTTTGTGGTGAGTTTGGTCACATCCAAAGATTCTGTAAAGATGCAGCCGAATATGATCAGAGGAAGAAAGAGCGTCAGAACCCGATGACCAACATGGTTCATATCACACCAGTAGAAACACAAGCCGCAGTAATTCAGACCAGATCCGGTAAGCAGTTGCAACCAGCAGCTGAGGTGTTTGAACCAGGCATCTGTGAATAGCAGAGAGTGTATGACAAAGCTAGCCAATGGATTACCACAGAGCCTACAATGTTCCCAGATCCAATTGCGGTGACACAAGTTTCACTGCTAGAAGAAGGATCGCAGGAACAAGATTCTACCTCAGTAACAGATGCATCATCTTCAAAATCGATGAAAAGTACAAGTCAAGCAGATCAGGCATGGGAAATTTTATCTTAGGCGTCCATTACTCTTCCTCTTGGACAGTTACTTGCATTAGTACCAGGAGTTCGGCAACAATTTGAGCAACAGCTCAGTCTGGGATCTTCTTGTATTCCAGCAACGGCAACGGTACAACCGGAAACTGACTTTACGGTGGATCATTCGGTCCCCTTAATTACGGTATGGTACAAAAATCATAAGATTACTCAATTACTAATTGATGGTGGGTCTGGTGTAAACATAGCCACTACAACACTTTGTAAAAAGTTAGGGTGGACGCAAATCAAACCAGTCCAATTTTTTGTCAGAATGGCCGACCAATCCAGAGTCCATCCAGTAGGACTCGTACGGAATGTCCCAATAACTTTGCAGGGTACAATGTTTAAGATGACTTTTGTCGTCTTAGAATTACCAGAGTCTAGTCTCGATTATAATCTTCTTTTCGGCCGTCCTTGGTTCAAACAAGCTAAGGTTATACAGGATTGGTCAGCACAGGAACTTACTTTTAAGGACAACCACCGTAAATATGTTGTCAAATTGGATGCTATTCAGCCCTGTGAACTACATGTTAGACCTTATGTCGCAGAACTAGTCCACATGTTAGATGGTTTATCCGATGATGAAGAAGAAGAATTTTTGAAGAATAACATTGATTTGATCTCCCTAGGGACTATTGATCTACAATCTGTTGTAGATAACTCGAGTCCGACAGCCTATACGGTGGTGCCTGTGACCAAAGAAGTGGAGACAGAAGATACTCTTGTTAAGGATGAAGCTGCTCTACAACAACTTTTACAGTCAGTTGATGATCTAGTGAAACCTCGTCAATTCTATGTTCCCGAAGATCAGTTAATCACCTATAATTTAGGAGATGAAGTAAATCCATGACCTGTTAAGATAAAGGAAGGATTGTCTGAAGTGTTTCAAGCAGATTTGATCCAGCTTCTTCGTGAGTTCTCTGATGTTTTTGCATGGGATTACCGAGATATGAAAGGTCTGGACCCTCGCATCTATCAACTCGGGTCGTGCTTAAACCAGAATCAAAACCAATTAAACAACCCAGCTACCGGATGAATCCTAACTATGCAGCACAAGTCAAGGCAGGGCTTGATAGGTTACTCAAGGTTGGATTCATTGTACCAATAGAACATGCAGAGTGGATATCACCGATTGTTATTGTTCCTAAGAAAAATAAGCAACTGCGAATTTGTGTGGATTATCGAAAACTGAATGCAGCCACGGTACTTGATCCGTTTCCTCTTCCATTTCTTGACACAATGTTAGACAGAGTGGGTGGACACGAAATGTACTCCTTTTTGGACGGTTACAGCGGGTATAACCAGGTCAGAATGGCTGAGCAAGATATACCAAAAACAACTTTTATTACCAATTGGGGAGTTTTTGCTTGTACAGTTATGTGGTTTGTATTAAGAAATGCTCCTAGCACTTTTCAACGCTATATGCAGGAAATTTTCTCACCCTATCTCACTTCTTTTATGCAAGTTTATCTAGGTGATTTCTCTTTATTCGGTAAGATGGTAGCACACTTGTATCATTTACGGTGTTGTTTTGAGAAATGTCCTGAATACCGACTCTGCCTAAACCCAAACAAATCTGTTTTTGCGGTTTCTTGTGGTAAACTTCTTGGCCATATTGTATCTACACAAGACATACAAGTTGATCCAGACAAAGTTGCAGCTGTGTTAGAAGCACCTGTGCCTACTACGCTGAAAGAAGTGATGTGATTCATGGGTCAAGTCCGGTGGCATGGTCGACACTTACGGTGGTTTGCTCATTAAGAAATACCCCTAAATCGACTAATAACTAGTACTCCTTGACAGTTTGCTTGGACTCAGGAATGTCAAACAGCCTTTGATCGTCTAAAAGGATTATTAACGCAAGTTCCAATTCTACAACCTCCTGATTGGGAACACCCATTTCATGTTTTTGTAGACGCATCAGATATAGCCATTGGAAGTGTTTTAATGCAACAAACTGATAAGTGGTTTATGCCTCTTTACTATGCAAGTCGAAGGCTTGCTCCTGCTGAAAAGAATTATTCAGTCACTGAAAGAGAATGTCTTGGTTTGGTATATTCTGTAAAGAAATTCTAGCATTATTTGTTAGGCCAAAAATTCATCTTTCATGTAGACCATGCTGCGTTAGTGTATCTGGTTCGACAACAACATTTAGGTGGTCGTTTAGCGCGTTGGGTTCTACTGTTACAAGAGTTTGATTACGAAGTAATTCATCGACCCGGAACTGCACATGCATTAGCAGATTTCCTTTCTCGGTTGGATTCCGGTGAAGCTCCGGTTGGTGTTGATGACACCACATCCAGCAATTTATGTTACTGAATCAACTAATGATGAAGTTGCAGAACCTACTGTGCAACCTACTTACTATGATCAGTTATTAACCTTTCTTACTGATGGATGTCTTCCTCCTTAGACTTCTCCTGCAATGCATAGGAAAATTGCAGTTTACAGTCACAAATTTTGGTTGATTGCTGGAGAGTTGTATTATATGGATCACACTGGAGTTTTACTTCATTGTATTCTCCCACATGAAGTAAACTCAGTTATTGCTCTCACACATTCAATACCTTCCGGTGGACATTTTGCAGCAGATTTGACACACCGAAAGATTCTACAAAGTGGGCTCTGGTGGCCTACTATGTACCGAGATGTATCTCAGTTTGTACAACAATGTGACACTTGTTAGAGATCTAGACAGCCTTTACAATGCCATTTCTTCCCTCTACAACCTGTGTTACCTTTAGAACCTTTTCAAAAATGGAAACTTGATTTTATTGGCCCAATTACACCTCCAACAATCCTCAGTAATAATCGTTACATTCTGACATGTACAGATTATGCTACCAGGTGGGCAGAAGCTTGGGCTTCACAGTCTGCTACAGCTATTTCGGTAGCAAAATGTTTGATGAAGGAAGTTTTTCCACGATTTGGATTACCTCTGGAACTTGTGACTGATCAAGGCACACATTTTGTTAACAATTTAATGCAAGTGCTCACACACTCTTTTCAAATTCTGCATAAATTCAGTTCTCCTTATTGTCCTCGTGCTAATGGCTTAGCTGAAAGTACCAACAAGAACCTGCTAAGTATGCTTCGTAAATTGATTATGGAATCACTAGAAAGATGGAATCAGTTACTACCTACAGTATTATGGGCATACCGGACTACATACAAAGTTGCAACCGGATTGACTCCTTTCAAGCTTGCTTATGGATTGGAAGCAATTTCTCCAATGGAAGTTGTCGTGCCTGGTTTACGTGTGGCCATAACTCAGAAGTTGATACCCGAAGAGTCTTTGCCATTTCGGTTGGACACACTCAGAGAACTAGATGAGCATCGCTGGATAAGTTTTTTGACTCTTCAAGAAGTGCAGTTGAGGCAAGCTCGTACACATGATCGGTATCTTAAAACTCCAATTTTTACGGTAGGACAACTTGTGCTCTTTTACAATGCAAAATCAAATCATGCGGCTGGAAAATTCAAGTTACGATGGTTTGGTCCTTACTAGATTACTGAACAAGTGGGCCCAGCTACTTTTTGGTTGACTACTTTGACCGGAATTCCTCTTCCTAAAGCGATCAATGGTTCAAAGTTGTGACCGTATCATCAAGCATCTAATTCTCGCTGACGTGTTCTGTAGTTGCCCGCGTGTCTTTTTTCTTTTTTCTTCTTTCTTTTTAGTTTTGTGTGTTAGTTGCATAATAACCATAAAATCCTCATTTTGCTACATAACCATGAATGTAAGCCACCTTTTCTTATTGATTCTGCTCATGCATGCACACTGTAGTTATGAAGGTTATCATCTCAATATCGCGCGATGATTAACAAATTCAATTGCCTCCCGCTGCCAAGTATCTACTTAACCTTTTTCGTTTCGTTGTTAATCGCTATTGTGTCTGTGTGCTTTGTGTACTTTCTGTTTCCTGTAATCCCTGTGTTTGCTTGCTATTCGTGTGCGCATCATGGAAGCTCTGGAAAATTTTTCTACCTTCCGTGGCGGACTCCCTACGGATGTGGGAGAGTTCTTGCGTGTTCGTGGATTGGCCAATTTCGCTGAATTGCCTTGGCATTTAGTTGAATGTCACCCGTTCTACGCCCAAATTATCGCCGCCATCGCTGCCACACCTACTACGGAGCAGAGTTGGCCAATTACTTCCTTACCATCTCGGGTAGTAATCACTCTACAGTCCTTTGCTGATGCTTTCCGACTTTCTCCAGAAGGATGAGAGAATGGCCCTAATCTGCCGATAACTACAATGGTTCAATTGTTTCCCAAATATTCTTCGAATGAATATGCCATACTTTGTCGTCCTGAGCTTGAAAGAACAGCCCTCCAATTTTTAGTAGCAATACTAAATTTGCAGAAACGTACATATGGGATATCTCGCCCATTTTACTTAATGATTGATATGGCTGCTAGGGAGCCTATCAATTTTGCTTCATATTATTTCTGGCGCATTCACCGTGAATGCGTTTCCGTAATTAAACAAGTCAACAAAGGAGATTTGCCACGTTCCCGTCTCCCCCACATACTAAGTTTCTTGTTTCCGACCATACAAGCAGCACAACCGCCTCCACGAGGTCCAATTTTGTATCATGAAGAATCCGCGCAAATCCTAGAAGATGATGAAGAAGATGATGAAGAAATCTTCCAGCTACTCCATCGAAAATGCATCAAAATAAGTTCATCTGACAGTCAAGTACAGGGTTCGACCGCAGGAAATGAAGCCGACAACAATGAAGAAGAGACTTTTCACGACACAGGTACTTGGATGCATCATGATTCATTAGCGCAGTCATCTCCAGACCAGCAACAAGATCAAAATGTTTCTGCTGATGATAAAGACATATCTTCCAAGGACGAATCTCAACAGCAGTCCAAACAAGAGGTGCAAGAAGATATGCAGGTAATTATTGCTGAACTTTTGGCAGAGTTGATTACAGTAGTAGAATCTGCCATTGCTCAACCGGACGTGACTTTGCAACAACTTACCGAAGCAACCAACACTCTATAACCCATTCCTCCACCATTGCCTCCAATTAAGCCCATTCTCCCTGTTCCACCCATTGTCCCTGAGGAACCTACCGCTTCATCCTTCTCACCCAAATAATCTCCACCGAATTCCACTCATCTTCTAACAGCCTCTTCATCCCAGCAGCCACTTCCTCCGATTCCCATGTTCACCGAATTAGAATCTATGGGGCGCATGATTATTTAGTTTTCCCAGTAGCTTCCGGTACAACTAAAAATGGTTACTGAGAATCTTCGTCAAGAATTGCAGCATAAGGTTGATACACTTGAGGCAGACATTACTCCTTTACAGGAAGAGATCGATGCAGTAAAGGTAGAAAATCATAATCTGCACTTCTTGATTAACCAGCTCCAGGCTAGACTTGCCGAGCAGGAATCAATAATTAATCAAAGAGATGCTGCGTTGGCAGAGATTCAACTTAAAGATGAGTTATTAAGTGTTGCTGATGCAGAACTAGTCCAGCTAAAGCAGTTAATACAAGATAAGGAAGATGCCTGCATTGCACTGGGTAATCTGTTAGAAGGGACCAGACAACAGTTAGATGAAGTTGTGTAGCGAGGACAAGAGATGGCCGATTTGGCTAAGAAGACTAAAGAAGAACTACAAAGATCAGAATCCCATTTATTCGAATCCAATTCTCATCTTAAAATGCAGATGAATTTAGTTTCTCAATTACAGAAGGAGATACCAGGGATAAGAAGAGAGCGTGATGCATATTACAGGACCATCCAATTTCAAAATCAAGAATTGGAAAGAAGATATAATCAACTTGGAGCTCAAGCAAAAAGACTATCAAGAATAGATAAAAAGATTGCCGATATGAAAGTCAACCGGGATGCAGCCTTAGCAAATGATTTTTACCTACTGGAAGCCTTTCTACAAACACATGCAGAAAGTTTGATGAGCCAAGTAATTTCTTTAAGCTCTGTACGTATTGATGCTCAACTTGTAGCACCTGAGATCCTAAAACAGATATTGGAATCATTGAAAAAGAAAATTGCCAGGACATTTAGGTTAGCTAGAACTATGTATTTAGAGGGTATAATCGATGAGCCATAGAGTTTTGCATACCTGTAGGTTCAAGTCCACCGTGCGTGCCAATGTAAGCTGCCGGATTGGCAATTGTAAACATCTGTCTCTTTTCATATTCCACACGAACCAAAAGGTCGTTGCAAAGAATTGTAACCTTTTTATAAATCAATGAAAAAGACGCTTCGGTGACGACCAGAAGAGTCACCAGACTGTCTGTCTGGTTGATGATGTCTGTGTGGTTTCTATGGTGTGTTTGAGAATTCCGAGTGTTACTGTTCTTGTCTCTGTTGTTTACAGTAGTTTGTGTTTGGGTCAGCTCTTTAAGTTAGACAACGTAAGTTTGTATTATGGTAATGAATAGTTTCTGCGTTGTATGTTGAGAACATATCAACTAGAGTGTAATCAGTAGATTGTGGAAGAGTTTGATTGCAGACAGTAAGACTGTGAGAGCGTAACCAGAGTCTTGATAAGTAATTTGTATTGATAGAGATTTTTAAACGTTGATGTGAGTGAGTTAATTAAGCGAGTTAATTTTGAAAATCAAATATAGGGCCTCTGTTTAACAGACCCCTTCCACTCCCAAGAACCCGAATAGAGCTTAAACGCGTCTCTGACGGCAAATTCACATTTAACAGCATGTATAGAAACATTTATAGATACAGATGTCAGAACCCTCAACTACATTGGTTTCAATTCACCAACTGATGCTTTACTTTTTTATCTAAGTGAAACTCCGGACCAAATTTGCTTAATGGCATATTATAGCAGAATAGTATTTTTGGGTAGTCATTATCTCCAAATTTTTGAGGATGCCTTTGATTATGGATTTTTGAAAGAGAATCAGAAATTTTTGGGAATTTATCAGTAGTTACAAAATCCAGACTCACTACCTATGAAGTTGCATATACAGAATATCTGAAGGAAGATGTGATAGACAAACCAGAGGCAATTGTACAATGGAGAAAATCTCTATTTGAGATGGTGAATAACTTGAACATTACAGAAAGAAAAAGTCATGATCTATTGTCAGAGGTTTATCAAAGAAAAAAGAAATGAAGGAAGCTCTCACTATTTATCAGCAAGAATATTTTTTGTCAGGAGCCAAAAAGTCTAGGAGGGGAAGAATGTTAGAAGAAGCATTTTTTGAAGGGAAATTATTTGTAAAATGTCAAAAACTTGTAGAAATATCTATACAAATGATGTAAAACTGAGGAAGAGTCTTCCTCATGTAAATTAGAATCATATATATTTTTTCTAGAATTTTCGGAAGCTCTTTAGCATATTTTTAGATTAGAAGGGAAAAGGACCAAAATTCAAGTGTGAAAAGGGACACTTGAAAATGTATAAAAGATAATTTCCTCTATTTTGAGAGGGTTGGTTGTATTGTTTTTGCTATCCAAGTAATGTGAAGAGCTCTCCTGCAGAAAATCGTGTTTTCTCCTTTCATGTACTTTCTTTTGATTTGTTGAGTTTATTCTTTGTGTGATCCACGGAATTTGTGAGCTTCAGTTGTGTATTTCTGAGTCTTGTGAATGAAGAGAGGTGATTCTTAGTGTATTGAGTAAGAAAGTGCAGAAGAACAAAGCTGGAAATGGAAATTCTCAGTTTTCACAAAATCGCGATTGTCTCATCTGTGGGATACAAGTACTATTTTTGAAATTTGACTTCATAGTTGTGATCTACTTTGGAAATGTCACACTTTAGGCACAAAGATCATTGAAAATACTGTTGTGGAACTCAAGATAATCAAAACCCTAGATATTTTTCTCCTTCTTCATAATTTCTCAGAAAAACAGTTATTTAACTCTTGTTCTTGGATTCCATTAACTAGAAGGGGCTGTGGTCTTTGCATACTTCCTGGATTGACAATTTAAAGATGTGTAGTTGATACTTTATGCTAAAATGATTGGAGAGGACAACTCCAAAGGGTAACAACAAACAAGCTTCTCTTGTGGTTAATCTTGAGAGGTGGTCAGCTCTAAGGTGGGTCTTCCCTTTCCTGACTACTACTTCAAAGTCATACTCCATGAGTAATAGAAACCAATGTATCAATCATCTGGTATTACAAGGCTTATTGACTAAGTACAGTAATGCTTGGTGATCCATGAAGAACTTGAATTTATTCGCCAACAAATAATGCCTGAATGTCTTTACTACATAGATCATTCCTAATCCTTCTCGTTCTGTAGTGGTGTAATTTCTTTCTGCTACATTCAATTGTTTGCTCGCGTAAGCTATAGGGAGATCTATATTACTTTCATTCGTGTATTGTGCCAACACACATCCTATGGCATAGTTGGATCCATCCACATGTACATGGAATGGCTTGCTCCAATCTGGGGTTGTTAATATTGGTGTTGAGCACAAACGTCGTTTAAGTTCATTGAATGAATTCTCACATTCATCTCTCCATTCAAACTTGGTCAAAAGAGAGTACAAAGGCTTGGCTATGATAGCATACATACGTATGAATCATCTGTAATAACCACAATGACCCATGAAGGCCTGTACCTCTTTTACGTTATTCGCCCTAGGTAGGTCTGCAATTACTTTCACTTTTTCCTCATCCGTAGAGATTCCGTTCTTTGACACAATGTGTCCTAGAATTTTGCCTTGTTTGACCATGAAAACAAACTTTTCTGGGTTCAGGTGAACCTGATATTATTGACATTTGTCAACTACTTGCCTTAGTTCTAGGATATGAGTCTGCCTCATATCCGAATAAGTACATATATCATCGACATAAACTTCCAAATTCTTGCGTAAGAATTCCTTGAAAACGTGACACATAAGTCGTTGGAAAGTGGCAGGTGCATTTGTCAGCCCAAATGGCATTACGCAAAATGAAAATATGCCCCATTCTGTGGCAAAAGCTATCTTGTGTTGATCGTTTGGAGCAATCGCTACTTGATTATAGCCTGAGAAACCATCAAGAAAGCTATAAACTTCCTTGCTCACAACTGTTTCCAATAAATGTTCCATGATAGGAAGAGGATAATTGTCTCTAATCGTGGCGGCATTAACTTTTTTAAGTGAAATACACACATGCAATTTTCCATTCTTCTTGGGCACAACCACAATGGGGGATACCCATTCAATATGCTCGATTTCATAAATGAATCCTGCTTCTATCAAACGATCTATTTCCTCTTTAATCTTAGGAGCGTAGTTATCATTGTATGTGTATGGTTTCTATTTCGTAGGCTTTGCATCTAGAGTCATAGGGATTCTATGAGAGCATATATCCGGGTCTTCTCCTTTCAAGTCTTTGTAACTCCAAGCGAACACATCTCTATATTCACATAATAGGGCAATTAACTCTTCTTCTTCTTCTTCATTCGTCAAATCATGCCCTATGTATGTACATTTTTCTTCTTCTCCTTCCATGGTGACTATGATTTTTTTGGTTTTCTCTCGATTATCATATACTTCTCCAACATTAGCTTTTCTTTTAGGCATTCGTACCATTATTCTTCTATCTTCTATTTCGTACTTCTTGAAATTCTCTTATACTTCCATGAGTGGTTTTTCTTCTTCTTCTGTATTAGGTGATCTCTTTCTCTTCTTTTGTTTGCTTTCTGTATCTCTTATGGATGGCTCAAGTTGTTCCATTTGACTTTCCTTTTCCTCTTCAGGGGTTTTGGCTTCTACAAAGTAAAGATATTCCTCTTCTGTGGAACAAAAGGGTTCCATGATGATGGATTCTAGGTCCTCGTCACTACTCTCATTCTGTTCTTGGGTCACTTCAGTGCAGTCTTCTAGGATAAAGTCTTCCTCAAAAGGTTCAATAAAAAAAATGGAAATGTCATATCTGTCATCATCACAATGAGGGGTCCATTGTTCTTCATTCACCGCTATGTCCATCGTGGCTAAGATTTCTACCCAACGGTGAGGCTCAAATTCCTTGTCTAGAAATACTATAGGTGCATAAGATAGGTATTGAAGAGTTCATGGATGTTGTTCTGAACCTAAAGTCTTGGCTTCTAACCGTTCTTCCTCTTTTTTTGCTACTTTACACATCCATAGATGAGTATCCTCGTGCAACCATGAGGGGACTGATTCCAAAAGAGTGTACATACTCTACTTCTTCTTGTGTCTTATGGATGGTATTCCATTGTATTGGGGGTACATCTCGATGGGAATATTCTTTAAGATTGACCTTTGGTAGTCACTCCTAAATGTTGCAAGTACAACGAATTAGTTCCCCAATCTTGTGCGATTTTCAAATGATGCATGAATGGCTGTCCTAAAATCATCTCATAAGTATGATTTTTGCTACGTGCTTCCACAATTCTGGTTTAATCTTTAACAACTCCTCTAGAGTGAGATGGAATTGTACTTTGGTGTTCTTTATCACTTCCGTGTTTTTAGGGATTACTGATTCTTCATTCCTCAACATTATAGTGGGTGCTCTCATGCTAATAGACTTCGCCTCCCAAGGTCCTATGAACTAAGGTAATTCTTGCAAAGAATTGGATTCAAAATCTCTCTGTTCACTTAGTTGTTCTTCCTCTAAATCATCATAAATAGAGGGGATGTCTTGGGGAAATTGTTCCTGCTAGTCGTCTATTTCTTGAATAGGAGGATGGGTTCCTTGTTCTTTTCACCACTTCTCTTCTTGGATTTCTCTTAGAAATTTGTGTGAATACTTATGTACGGAAGACAAGTTGTCTTCTACCTCTGTATTTGGTACTTGAGACAGGGATGGTGCATTCCTTTCTTGTGTCTCAGAGTCATTCGGGTTCCTATACAGATTCTTTTTCTCGTTGCTATTGACCAAGTATTCTAGCCTCTCCAGTAGTCCTTGAAAGTGTAATTCAGGTTTTGCCATGTTATTCCAATTAAGATAACGAGAGGCTTCGAACATAGTTTGTGTTAATTCTACCATCTTCATGCAAAGTTTAGTCCTCTCAATTTCTAAGTCTGCTCATGGATAGTTCTTACTCATTTCGGCTATCTGGGGTCCTTCTTTTAATTTTGCATGATATGCACAAAACATCATGTTTAGATCTTCTAGTATGGGTTCCGCTAGCACTGATCTTGATCTCTGAGCTAGGTTCTCGTGATAAGATTCTTGAGAAGTCAATTCTAGGATTTTAGCTCTAGATTCCTTTAAACTTCCTTCCAACTCAGTTATCTTTTTTCTCCATTTCCTCTTAATTCTTTCTCTAGAATCCTTCCAAGATTTTGTCTTTTTATTACTAGACTCTCCAACTTCACTAGTTCCGGCTACTTTTTTAGGATTAAGCTATTGATTTCATAAGAGCACCTTGGCTCTTGTTATAGCTTGGATAGGCACATATGTAGGGTTGGATCCATCTGCATTATGCACAATACCTATCATGTTGATGGGTGTTACTTTTGAAACATTTGTAGGGTTTTTGGGACAATCTTTGATGATATGCTCTTTACCACACTCGAGACAAAAACCTTGTATGTGATAGTATTGTGACTGTCCTGCTATCGGAGGATGTGGACAATCCTTTATGAAATGATCTCCTTGGCACCTAATGCATGGTCCTCTAGGGCCGTGTGGCCTTTGCTGTCTTAACTGGGGTCGCAGATTAGGGTTGGTATACATCACATTAGCATAATCGGGCTCCCAACTAGGTTCCAATGGTGGACTATCGTAATGATATGTTTCCACATGTTTTGGTCTTTGTGTCATATGTGGGTGGACTATCTACATGAATAGAGTCAAAACTGTTAGAATTAAGGGTCACTTTCTATGATCAAGGGTGAAAAAGGCACTATAGCCCTATTGAGGTTCTCTTCTGCAGCAGCGTATTTGGCTAAGATGACATTAGCAGGTGGGGGTGGCTGCTGAGCTAAAACAGGTTGAGGTCTTTGTTGATCCTGATAAGAATAGTTTTGTGGAGGCCTATAGTAATGAGGCTGAGCATTGTATTGGCCTTGATATCTACCTTGTTGGGGGTATGCTTGCGAGTAGTTCTATCATACTACTTGTTTGTTGTATGGGCAATCTTGAGCCGTCTGATTCGTGTAGCGTCTCTCAATCATATAGTACTGGCCACAAGGGTTGGCTTGCAGTTGTGTTACATTAGGACACACATTTGCCATATGATCACCACCATAGGTGTAACAATGCTTGTTTCCTCATTCTTTCCTAGTCCCACAAATGGATCAACCTCAAATTTTCTTATCTAAAAAACGGACTTTCTAATGAGCTATAAAGCTTAAAAAATGGACTTCGAATGAAAAAGATATGAGCGTTCAAGTCCTTGGGGGTAAAAATTGACAAACAAGTTTTTCTTCAATTATGAGCTAAGGGGTCTCCAATGAGCTCAGTCACCCAAAACTTTACTCAAAATAGCCCAAAAAATTAAACCCTAAATTTGGCATTTTGAGTGGATAATCACGATGGTATGAGATAATCGCGATGGTCTGGGACCATCACGATGGTCCAGTTGAACCGTCGCGATGGTGTTCTACAATCGCGATGGTCCAATAGTGTGAAGCGTTGCAATGGGCTAAGGTGAAGCATCGCGATGGTCTGTCTAGTGAGCAATTGCGATGGCGTGAGCCCGTCGCGATGGTCAACGGTCAACACAACCGTCATGATGGCGTGAGCCCATCGTGATGGTCACGAGGCACGATGGCTTGAGCCAATCACGATGGTTCAAATTTGAAGTTTCACAAACGCATACCTGATATCATCGCAATGGTCTAATATGACACGTGGCAGGGGATCATCGCAATGGCATGGGCCAATCACGATGGCATGGCATCGACAGGATTGTTGTGATGGTTAGTGACCATCGCGATGGTTCAAGTGAACTGTCACGATGGTGTGAGACCGTCGCGATGGTTCGGCCGAGTCGTCGCGATGGCATGAGCCAATGTGTGACACAATTGCGATGGCGTGAGCCCATCACGATGGTCCACCAAATTGATGATTCTTAGAATGCAACTATGGATTCGTGTGTGTGCAAGGATCACATATGCTATGGTGAACTCGCTTACAAAAAATTCCAACTTTGTCAGACCATCACAATGGTCAAACTCCAATGGTAGATTCTGACACAAAGTAGATTTCTCACCTTTTGGAAGCTTTCCTACTGCTTTGGAGCACTGTACCTGCAAGAAAACTCAAAAAAACGCATGCACCTACAAGCACAAAAGTTCTCTCTCTCTCTCTCTCTCTCTCTCTCTCTCTCTCTCTCTCTCGCATGCACAAATGACGGGAAATGAGGAGGATGTGTGGATATAGTGAACTTTCTAATTTTTTCAGAGTGGGAGAAGATGATGCGGTGGTGAAGAAGGAGTGTAGGGGAGATCAAAAACACAAAAAACTAATTAAAAACAACAACAAAAACTGAAATTTTTACCTTCCAACGCCACTTCTTTCTATACTCTTACCATCACACATTCGTCCTAAACTCAGTCCCCGGAAATGGTGCCAAATTTATTGTTGCTCTAGCACAATGGAAAGTACCACGTTAAGAAGCTCCACCTTCTTAATGTCAATCACGGAAGAGATAGGAGTGATATGAAGATCGTGAACATGATGTGTTGCGAGAGTGAAGGTGAGAAGCATAGAGATGCACACACACATACACACACACATGTAAGAGACACGCAAGACACAATGGAAGATAGGAAAATAGACTCTATTACTCAAGATCTCAATTACAAGCAGAAAATAGCTCTAATCTCACACTAGCCAGCACTAACCAACCTCAAAAATGAGCTATCTAGCTCTTTTTATAGTTTTTTGACTAGTTTTGATCGGCTTCACATCTAGTGACTGGTCTAGTTAAAAAATAGGTGCTAGGTACTATTTGAAGGTCTAAATGAAGTCTAAAAATAGTGTTAGCCACCGGATTGGCAACTGTAAAGCCTGACTCTTTTTCATATTCCGCATGAACCGAAAGGTCATTGCGTAGACCTATAACCTTTTTTATAAATCAATGAAAAAGACACTTTCGGGGACGAATAGAGATCGCCAGACTGTTTGTCTGGGCGATACGTCTGTGTAGTTGCCGTAGTGTTGTTTCATAACTCTGAGTCATATTGTGTCTGTCTTCTGTGTTGATGATCTGTTCTTGTACGGTAAAGATTAAGTTATAGTAAGGTTTATATTAAGTTGAGTATTGAATCACTGTTCCACTAAGTTTATTACTGTGAATTGTGTTATGGTAGTCTTTACATTGTGCGTTGATCACTGAGGAAGTCTTAATCTGTGTATGAACCGGCATTCTGTGAGTAGATGAAACAGAATAGTAATACTGTAAAGGAACAAAGTCCGAGTTTTCGGTTAGTAAGTTTGATTAGTAGAGTTATTGAACAAACTGTCATGTGAAGAGATTAATTGGGAAAATCAAATATAGGGCCTCTGTTAACAGACCCCTTCCACTCCCGAGAACCTGAATAGATGTTTGAACGTGTCTCTGATGGCAAGACCCATGTTTAACACTGGGGCCATTTGTGGGATCATTGTAGCTATCCTCAACCTGCAAAAACAAAAATATGGCATATCTCGCCCATTCTATTCAGCGATATATATGGCTGCACAAGAGCCTATAAACTTTGCCTCATACTATTTCTGTCGCATTCATCGAGAATGCGTTTCCGTAATTAAACAAGTCCACAAGGGTGATATGCCGCGTTCCCGTCTCCCCCACATATTAAGTTTCCTGTTTCCGGCCATACAAGCAGCACAACCGCCTTCACGAGGACCAGTCCTGTATCATGAAGAATCCGCCCAAATTCTGGAAGATGATGAAGAAGATGACGAGGAACTTTTCCAGCTCCTTCACCGAAAACGTATCAGAATTAGTTCATCTGACAACCAAGTAAAGGGTTCGGTCGCCAAAAATGGAGACGACAACAATGAAGAAGAGACTTTTCACGACACTGCCACCTCCATGCATCATGATTCATTAGCGCAGTCCTCTCCAGAGCAGCAACAAGAGCATGATGATACCGCCAATTCTGGAGACAATTCTTCTAAAGAAGAATCTCAGCAACAATCTGAATAGGAAAAGCAAGAAGATATGCAACCTAGTATTAAAGAAATTTTTGAAGAACTGATTAAAGCAGTGGAGTCTGCAGTTGCCAACCCTGATGATACTATGCAGCAAACCACCGAAAAGGTATTACAAACTAACACTGTTCTTCTCACTCCTCCACCCAAACCTCCCCTCAAACCTATTGTCCCGATTCCACCCATTATACCTGATGCACCCGACTCATCTTCCTCATCACCCAATTACTCTCCCCCCTCTTCACATCAACTTCTGACAGCCTCTTCGTCTCAACCACATCCTTCTCTTATTTTTCCTTTGCTCCCTGTATTTAATGAACTCGCATCTATGGGTCAAATATTGATCCAATTATCACGGCAACTACCAGCACAGATGAAAGAAGTAACTGACAACATCAGAGATGATTTCCAGCATAAGGTCGATGTTCTGGAAGCAGACATTAGCCCACTTCAGGAAGAACCAGATGTTGTCAAAGCAGAAAATCAAGCTTTAAACGAATAGATCAAGGAGTTACAGGCCCGACTTGCCGAACAGGATAGAGTAATTAGTCAACAAGACGCTGCATTGGCTGAAGTCAAAGAAAAAGATGACTTGTTAAGTGTTGCAGATGTCGAAATCGTCCAGCTAAAACAATTGATCCGGGATAAGGAAGATGCACGCGTAGCTTTGGGAAATCTCCTAGAAGAAACTCGACAACAGCTAGATGAAGTGGTACAGCGCGGACAAGAGATGGCCGATTTGGCTACAAAGACTAAAGAAGAACTACAAAGATCATAATCCCATTTGTTCGAGGCCAAGTCTCTGCTTAAAACGTAGATTAATTTAGTTGCTCAGTTACAGAAAGAGATAGCGGGTACCCGAAGAGAAAGAGATGCTTATTATAGGACAATCCAGTTTCAGAATCAAGAGTTGGAGAGAAGAGAATACCAACTGGATGCTCAAAAAGAAAGATTAGCCAGAATAGATAAGCAGATTGCAGACATGAAAATAAGTCGTGATGCAGCTTTGTCGAATGAATTTTATTTACAGGAAGCTTTGTTGCAGACACAAGCAGAAGTTTTGATGACCCAAGTTATTTCTTTAAGTTCTCTACGAACTGACGCTCAACTTGTAGAACCAGAAATTTTGAAGTAGATGTTAGAGTCATTGAAGAAGAAAATTGCTCGGACATTTAGGTTAGCTAGAACTATGTATCTAGAAGGTATAGTAGATGAACCATAATTTTTGTATACCTGCGGGTTCAAGTCCACCGTGCGTGCCAGTGTTAGCCACCGGATTGGCAACTGTAAAGCCTGTCTCTTTTTCATATTCCGCATGAACCGAAAGGTCATTGCGTAGACATTGTAACCTTTTTTATAAATCAATGAAAAAGAAACTTTCGGGGACGACCAGAGATCGTCAGACTGTTTGTCTGGGCGATACGTCTATATAGTTGTCATAGTGTTGTGTTTCATAACTCTGAGTCATATTGTGTCTGTCTTCTGTGTTGATGATCTGTTCTTGTACGGTAAAGATTAAGTTATAGTAAGGTTTATCTTATGTTGAGTACTGAATCACTATTCTGCTAAGTTTATTACTGTGAGTTGTGTTACGGTAGTCTTTACATTGTGCGTTGATCACTAAGGAAGTCTTAATCTGTGTATGAATTGGCATCCTGTGAGTAGATCAAACAGAATAGTAATACTGTAAAGGAACGAAGTCCGAGTTTTTGGTTAGAAATTGATTAGTAGAGTTATTGAACAAATTGTCATGTGAAGAGATTAATTGGGAAAATCAAATATAGGGCCTCTATTAACAGACCCCTTCCACTCCCAAGAACCCGAATAGATGTTTAAATGCGTCTCTGATGACAAGACCCAGGTTTAACACTGACCTAATTTGTCGATAGCTACAATGATCCAATTGTTCCCTAGATATTCTTCAAATGAATATGCTATTCTCTATCGCCCTAAGCCTGAAAGAGACAGGCTTTACAGTTGCCGATCCGGCAACTAACAATAGCCAAAATCAGTAGGCTCATTCTACCTAAGCTCCTCAAGCTCAAGGACTCCTGAGCTCGCACAAAATGGAGCTACTAATTACAAAAGTGGTTGTTCTATGTTACATATAATATAAGAGTGATGAAAATCATTGTTGAGAGTTTTGAAAAGTATTATAAAACATATTTCTTTTGAAAAAATGATCAGCTTGGCTCCCCACTACTTTGTTGTTATTCTTCTTCACATACTTCCTCGTCATCTGTGCCTCTGGCTACTTCCGATAGGGCACCATCTGCTCAATCTTTCTTGCTCTTCTTGTCTAGGTTGGCCTTTATCCTTGAAACTTGGCATAACTTCATCTCCAGCTATATAAGCATATAGATTCCTACCTTGAAGATAGGCTTCCATCCTTAAGGACCAAGCTGAGTAGTTACGTCTATCCAATTTTTCAATTGATAAAGGAAATCCATCCGCCATGTTGTCCAACCTTGCTCTGATACCATTGTGAGGAGAAGGATATGTACTTGATGAAGATGAAATGGTACTGCAAAAACTTTGCACTACACTGGCCAAATGAACTCTAGGAATATGTAGTGGACCCTTTTAACTTGCCAAAGGATGTATTAGACACCCTATGTACCTTGGAAGATCACTCTCAAAAAGTTGAATCAAAACAGAATAGTTTGACCCATAGTCAACATGAAGAAACGTTCAATTTTGGTCATGAATGCTTCAGTATTTTACTTAGTGCTCATTCCCGAATTACAATTGCCTAGAGAGATTTTAGAGGAATCTAATTAGTAAGCAATGCAACCTATTGGGAGTTATTCCATAAAAAATGATTAAGCATACTAAGAGAAATGAGTTTAGCAAATCAGGTATGTGATCCCGACTTTTCAGGAGGTAGAAGATGCAGAGATATAGATGACTTCAAATGAATATATCTCATGATTTTGAACTCAACATGCAATGAAATTTTGGAGTATATAGTAGACTTAGAGAGCTAACTTTACCATGTTCAATCACTAAAAATGATGCACCATGCTCACCAAAACCATCTTTGCAATCTGAGTGAAAAACTGAGAAGTATTGTAGTGAACAATACACTCACATAGGCATGAAGATATGGTCACAAATGATCATGGAAACAAGCATATATTGAATGTAAAGTATAATGGACTTACTGGTACATGTGTGTGACTTGTGATCACACTCTAGTATGTGATCATTGTTGCGAACCCTCCAACTAAACCATGTGTATATATAGTGATGATTGGAGCCAAAATTTGAATTTGAATCTTGCTCACCTAAAACAATTCTCCTACCTTTTAATGATTGATTCTCCAACTAATTCAATGATGAATTTATGGAGTTTTTTTCCTACTCATCAAGTGGATTCAATCACTTTAGATTCTTTCACTTTTACATCAAGTAAAAACTCAAAAGTTACAAGAGTGAGTTCACAAGTGAAATCCTCAAGGCTTTAGCATTTGCTTCAAGTTTGTATGTCTTTAAAGACTCAAGACAACACTTAGACTTTCCATGGACTTGTTCTAACATAATAGACTATTTTATTCCACAATTAGCTCTAAAGATAGTTGGGTAGGAAATCAAAGAAGTCATCATAGGTGGTGGATCAAGTATCAATCTATGCCTAAAGTGATGATGGAGAAGCTAGGAATCCAAAGATCCTAGGAAGTGAAGACTAGAGTAAGGTAAAGCCTATAGGAATAGTTGGCAAGAGTGGTATTGATGATGTAGGGGTTTAATTTCACCTTGGACTTTGCTGTGTTAAGGGTTGTTCTCTCACGAGAAGGATGTCGTTTGCTCTTGCAATGGTTGTGTCTTAGATACACTAAGGTGATCCATCATCGCATAACTTTATGTGGGTTCATGAGTGAAACATGTTGAAGCAACTGCATATGGAGTTAGGACCCCACCATAATAGAACGGGCATTTATACTTTGTTAGGAGAACTTGAATAAGAAGATCCAAACTCTCCAAGATTGAATGATCTATTCGAAGATGTTGAATTGCCAAAGTAGGTGGGTGTAGAATCTCCTTTGAGTTATACTACAATCTATAGTAGAATCTCACAGAACAATGAGGAGAGTTCCACTGCTGAGTTTTGAGGCAAGGAGCACCCATACAAAACAAGTAGAGTGGAGGAAGGAGTCTGATGCAAAAGGAGAATGGGGACAATACCACAAGGTTGTAGCTGCTATACGATATGGAGTTGGTCCAACTCATGATGGAAGAGAATCCTCATGGTTGGTTAAAAAACCAAGAACAAAAGAACAAAAGCAAGGAAGGCCATGGGAATCTCAGACATTTAACCAAAGAAAAGGAATCTCAACATGATGAGAACTCACTATTCCAGCCACCTGACTTGAAAGAAGATTACAAAGAACTCACAAAGCAAGATTTGACCATGACAAGGTTACAAAGAAAGACCCGTAACTTCTTGAAGGTAATTATATTTGTTCCAAGATATCATAAATATACTTGGATGGGGATATAAAAAGTTGATTAGTATGTGTGCGAAGCACTAAGGTACAATCTGGCCAAGAAAATGCGGAATAGAGAAAAATTTACTCCAATATGGGAAGTAGCATACAAAGTGATTACCTTATTGGGTCTAGGAGCAGCTCCTCACACCACACTAAGAGATGAGCTTTTGCCATTTGTGAATGTATCTAGGATCAAATTATATCATGCCTAGATTGCTATCAACACCACCTTGTATATAGCACATTTTGGTTTGACTTGGCATTTTGTATAAGTAAGACACTTTAGGTATGACTACAAAATAAATCCCCACCAATCTCCCTTTTTCGGATCCTTGGGTGTAAGTAGGACTCTCCTTTTCCCCTTTTCCTTTTGATTGTTGAGGCTGGTTATGTCTGCTCTAGGGGGATGAACCTTTGGTGGTGGGCATCTATACAACTCGTGTAGTTTCATAGGACAAAGGCATCTAGAGTTTGATGAATAAGGCTTTGAGTGACTTCCAATTCCAGTGTCTTGCCATTCGGTGTCGTACAATTTTGATACTCCTTAGCTATCACCATCCTCAGGCGGTCTGGAGTCTCATGGTACCTTTTGGGCTTCAATAATTTGGCATTTTGGTGATCCTATATTTTGGTGATTTGGCCCAGTTTGGTCCTCCACAATTGTTTTCTTTCCTTTTTTCTTTTTCCTACCTACAATGCCTTTTTGGTAAGATGGGCTTGATATTCCTGCATCTTACCCATGCAAAAGGTCACCTACAATGGCACATTGTAACAATGATAGCCCAACATGGAGGTGCAAGGAAGGATAAACTTGAAGTGTATCAAAGAGCAATGAATCTACATGATAAATCTTGAGTATCATATGTCATCATCACAGAGAGATACATATTGATATATAATCACATGAGAGACATAGGCTAGTAGATGCATGTATAGCCTTGCATGTGCACAAGGATAGGAATCACCAATTGTGGTGGCTTGCATTGTGTCACTCAAGTGTGTTGAAGTCCTTGAAGAAGTGAATGATACCATTGTCCAAGTGTTGTGCACATATTTGGCACTCTAATCTTGTAATTGAAATCCGGTTATAAAACATTGTGGTTCATTTATTTTTGGTTTGATTTCTATATATTAGCTACCCTAAAAGTCTCCCCTCATTTATTTGATCCTTAAGAGATTAGGATATCCATTATGCAGCTTTGGAAAACTCCAAATTTTCTCGATAATATCTCTCTCAATTTTGACTCTGATAGCATAATGTGTTTTGGCACATTTAAGCTTTCTATCAATCATGATCCACAACCCTTGGGCTGAATACAAAAGAGCTCCATGAAAGAGCATCACCATCATACAATTGTGGCCCAAGGATGCCTTCTAGATCCTCAAAACTCCAAGAAAAAAGATCTTTAAAGCTTTCCATAAAACCTATTACCTTGTCCAACAAGATGGGTTCCTTCCACAATTATGTAGCTAGTATGATAGACATGGCTTCTCTTCGTCCTTCCATATTGAGTTCCCTCACTAGACTCAATTGTTCCTTGCTACTAGCCTTTCTAAGGCTACATTTTGTTTCTCTTAACATTATTTTGGGGTACACAAGGGTCTCCTTTACTTTCATACTACTAGTTTTTTCCTGTACCCACCCTAGGGGTATCTCTTCCACTAGAAGTCGATCTGAAGTTTCTTGTTTTGTTTCATTAGAATCCTCTATTCCTCATTGTCTTGATCATTTTCTTGAAGTAAAGTTTTCTTTCCTGTTCTATGGTCCTTCATGGGCTCATCCAAGCCTGTTGTTTCTATTTCATGTGCTTCTTTTTCTTCTATTGTTCCCTTCATAATAAAAGAGCCAATGTAACAAGGGGAGATTCCATGCCCATCCATTCTAATAGTTTGTCTTCCTGAACCTAGTTGTTTGACCATGAGAAGTTGAGTTGTATTTCTCCATCCATCGATATTGAGTTTGTCGTCCCTGGTGTGGTATAGTCTAGTCCAAGCTTTATATGCACTTGTTTCAATACCTTGTTCTTCTATACCCACATGGAGCACTATTCCCAATCATGGATAGCCTCGGCATGATCCCCTAAGGAGTGAGGGAAAGCTTCTTTGTGTGTGAGGGAGATAAAGTAATATGAGTTCATGTGTGAGTTTTGATCCTTTTACTATCAGATCTACACTTTCTACTTCCCGTAGTAGTCTTAGTGATAATATGGATGTGCATTGTGTTGGAGTTAGATGTCTACGGAAGCATGCAAACAACACAACGAAGACGAAGAAGCTTGGAGCACAACACACAATGCTGAATGTATTACCACTAGAATGAACAAAGATAAGTAGCCCGTTAGGGCAATAGGCATATATACAAGCCGGGGGAAAAAAACCTCCTAAAGAGGGAAAAAAGTGCCCTGGCAATCCTAGAGTGTTCACACATCACTACCTAATTATATCAACAAATCCCCCCTAGGAATGATGTGGTGAGCAAGGAGCTAGCACTCATGTATAAGGAAAGTGCCAAGCTATGTGGAATCAATCCACAAAAGGAAGTAAGCCCAAAGCTTTGTAGAAAGCTTCAAACTTCTCCCTAGGCAGAGCCTTCGTAAAAAGGTCTGCAATGTTCCTGTGCGTGGGCACATATGCCAAGCTGATCTCCCTAGTAGAGAACCTCTCCCAGACATAATGATAATGCACCTCAATGTGCTTAGTGCGAGCATGGAACAGAGGGTTCCTTGCAATTTCCAATGCACTCTGAGTGTCAGTGAAGATGGTGGTGGTAGAAGACTGTCCAACACCCAAATCAGCCATAAGGCATGTGAGCCACACACACTCAACAATCGTTGTGAAAGTTGCCCTGTACTCAGCCTCACAACTGGAAGTGGCCACAGTAGGCTACTTCTTGCTCAACCAAGATATACGTGAGCTACCAAAAATGAAGCAAAAGCCACTGGTGGACACACGAGTGTCATAGCAACCAACCCAATCACTATTAGAAAAGTATGCAAATCTGGCGGTAGTGATCTCCCCTTGGGATAAAACAATCCAAGTAGTTGGGTACCACTCAGGTAGCGGAAGATGCACTTAATCATGTGCCAATGCTTGACACCTGGGCAATGCATAAACCTACTCATCTGTGAGACAACAAACTGAGTATCTGGCCAAGGAATGCATAAGTAAATCAGGCATCCAATAGCCTTGTCATAGAGAACAACATCAGATGCATCTCTAGCATCATGAAGTCTCAATCATAAACCTGTCTCCATAGGAGTGGCAATATGCTTATAGTCTTCAAGGCCAATACACTCCAATAATGTGTCAATATATTTCCTTTGACACACAGCCATTCCACTATCAACTTGCATAAGCTAAATGCCCAAATAGTGATGCAAATGCCCCAAATCAGACATCTCAAATGAGGCATGCAAATCAGCCTTAAAATTAACAATATGTGTGTCATGGGACTAGTGAGTAGCATGTCATCAACATACACCACAAGGATCAGAAGCACATCATTAACATGCTTAACATATAAGGTGCTTTCAATTGGATTGCTCCCAAAACCATGTGCAATGAGATAGGCATGTATCTTTTCATAGCAAGCATGTGGTGCTTGCTTTAAGCCATATAATGTCTTCTTTAACCTGCACACCTGGTTTTCATGCCCTTTCTGCACAAAGCCACGGGGTCGGAAAACATACAATTCTTCATGCGATTCACCATTCAGAAATGCGATTTTAATGTCCAATCGATGTACATTCCAACCATGATGATCTGCAAGTGCATAGATGCTATGAAGAGTAGTTATTCGGCATGTAGGATCAGAGGTTTCGTCAAAATCAATGCCTCTTTCCTGCGCATAACCCTTTGCAACAAGCCTAGATTTATACCTGTCAACTGTTCCATCAGGTTCATGCTTCAGCTTGTATACCCACTTAGTGCCAATGGCTTTCTTGCCAAGAGGCAAGTCACATAAATAACAGGTACCATTTTTCATGATAACATCATATTCAGATTCCATTGCAGCCATCCAATGTTCAAAATTTTGTGCTTCATCAAACAAAACACGTTCAGTCTCATCACAGAGACTAGAGGCAGCCTTAACATAGCAATTTGATGCAAAAGAGGTACTATGAGAGCCTGATCGAGTACAATATGATATAGGTGCATCTAATTTACTATCACGCAAGGTCTCCACCAACCATTTTCGCATAGTTTTTTCCTGCTCAATATCAGCTCTCTCATCAATAAGTGCATCATGTAAATCTGCATTAGAATTGGAATGATCTACATCATCACATGAAACCTACAAAGGCTAAGAAGTTGCCTCATTAGGACCAACGCTAGATTGTGCACCGATAAAAAGAGGAAGCAAAGTATCATACATGTCTTTGGAGCTAACAGATGTCTCCTTAGTACATGAAATCAATGGCGGAATAGCATCTTCCACAAAAACAAGATCACGACTAACCAGAATGCGTTTAATCTGTGGATGGTATAGATGATAGCCTTTACTTTCAAAATTGTACCCAACAAAAATACATTTTATTGCTTTATCATCCAATTTTCTGCTATGTTTTTCACGCACTAATTGATATGCCAAACAACAAAAAAAATGCAAATGAGCAAGAGATGGCTTGCGACCATGCCAAGCCTCATATGGAGTGAGACTGTAGCGCTTTAGTGGGACACCTATTCAGTACATATGTTGCACACATACCAGCCTTAAGCTAGAAACTATGTGGTAAAGCCTGGCTCTTGACCATTCACCTCACCATCTCCATGAGTGAACTATTCTTTCATTCAGCAACTCCATTCTCTTGAGGTGTATACGGCACTGTACACTGATGTTTTATCCCACATTCAACCAAAAATGCATCAAAGTCAGAAGACATATATCCCCCTCCCCTCCATTAGAATGGAGGGTGCCCATTTTACATGCTGATAGATTTTTGCCAAAACCAGAAACTGTTTGAAGCACATAAACACTTTGGACTTTGCCTTCAATGGATATACCCATGCATGCCTAGAAAAAATCATCGATCAAAGTCACGAAGTAAAGATAGTTCCCAAAAGAAGGTCTCTACATAGGACCACAGACATCACTATGTACAAGCTACAATTTCTGAGTAGCCCGAACTGATCCATCTTTTGGAAAGGAAGCACACTGCATTTTGCCCAAAATACAGCCTTCACATACATGTTTATCGGGTGCCTCAGGCTTGGGCAAAGAGGACACCATTAAAGATTTCTACAGGTGTAGCAAACTAGCAAAATTCAGATAACCAAATTGTGCATGCCAAAGCTTTGCATGTGACATAGCCTGAGAATCATGTACTACACATGCCAAATCATTTATAGATCTTTCATAGTCTATGAGCTTATACATCCCACAACATAAAATGCTAGAAGCAATAATGATGTCGTCATTTGACAGATCATGAATTGTACATCTGTCATCAACAAATTTCACAACCAATCCAATCTTGGCTAATGCAGAAACTGATAAAAGATTTTTCTTGATCCTTGTCACAAACAAAGCATCAAACAAAGTGAAAGAACTACCATTAGCAGTAGTCAAAATGATCTTACAACCTCCCATAACAGGATAGGAGGAGTTGTTGGCACATGTAACAGTATTCCTTGTAGGGGCAGGCTCGAGTGAAGAGAAGAAACTGTGTTGCGAGGTCATATGTTTGCTCACCCCACTATCAAAGTACCAAACAAATAAGTCTATGTTGGTGCCGGACAATCAACAATTGATGTTTTGATGAAAATTGAAGTCAAGGATTGAAGAAAAGTTTCAAGTTGTGAAGCATGAAAGAAGAATCCATTCAAAAGATGAAGATGTGTACACATATGTACATTAATTCATAGATAGTTCACTTATATCTTTGAGTAGTCATAAGCTTGTAAATTTTTGTCTATATATACTATGAAAATGTCGGGGCAAGTATGAGAGATCATGAGAATAGAGTAATCACGAGTTGTATGAGTCATTAGACACCTTAGAAGTGAGTTAAGACTCTCTCATCACTCAGTTGTAAATTTCTCAGAAATGAAGAAAATGTTGCACCCGATATTTCTGAGTTTTCTCCTTCTGTGTTAAATCTTTTGTGAAACGCTTTTGTACAAGTCTAAGTCTATAGGTGATTGACCTCTATACAAATTTTTAGCTTCTAATTGTGATCAGGCTGAGAGAATTGAGTATAGGAACATTTACATATGTAAATGAGAAGAAGTGAAGTTGCAGGAGGTGCAAAATTCGATACGAATGTTTTGATAAATTCTCCTTCCACAGTTTAAAGTTTTGAGCAAGCAAGAACTTAATCTTTAAGTTGGAAGGTAAGCTAATTGTGGCTAAAAGCATTTGCAAAAATGGGTTCTAGATTGAGAGAACCAAGTGTTAAAAGTTATAGGTGTCTAAATCGACTTCTCAGAAGAATACTTTTAGACATAGGAGAGTTGTTGAGACCATTTCTCAAGATCTACTGAATCTTTTGGAGTGATTCAACTTGGAGAAGGTGCGCAATCTATAGAGGACACCTCATACAAAGTTTTATCAAAACCTTTGCACATTTGATAAGGCAATGAGTGAATTATGTGCAGTAGACTTTCTATGTAATCACCTTCTTCACAGTTTGTTCAAACATTTGACAATTGAGTATTGATCTTCTAAAATTGGTGAAGTTTTGAGTTATTCTTGTTATAGAGGTGTTCTAAATACAAGAGTAGCTTTTTCTTTTGGAGATTAACACTCTCCACCAGTGGTATCAGAGTAGGAAGCATCAGCATTGAAGAAAGGAGGATCCCGACTGCTGCAGCTGCAAAGAATTCAACATCTGAAGGTTCAAAAGGTGAAAGCTTGAGGACAAAGCTTGAGAAGGAGGTGACAGGTTATCAAGGAAGACAAAAGGAGTATCATTTGAAGTAAAGGTACATCTGTTACTCAAAAAGTTTGAAGAATCCAATACATAGGTGAAGAAAGGATAGGAGATTCTCTTCAGATAGAGAAATTGGATAGAGAAAACTATCCAGCATAGTCAATGAGGATGGAAGCTCATCTTATGAGCAAAGACTTGATAGCTTACATTACAGGTGAAGAAGAAAAGCCACAATTCAGAGATCCTAGTGTTCCAACTAGGGAAGAATTATCAGATTTGAAGAATTGGATGAAGAGAGATGCTCAAGCTAGGAGCATTATCTACATGGCAGTTAATGACTACTTGCTACCTCATATTAGAGGTCTTGAAAGTGCAAGTGATATATGGAATGCTTTGGAGGAGTGTTTGTTATTGATCTTTGGAGTTGTCCTCTCTAATCATTTAGCATAAAGAATCAACAAGACATCTTTATTTTGTCAATCTTGGAAGTATTCTTGAGACCAGAGCCCCTTCAAGATGATAGAATCCAAGAAATAAGAGAATAATGGCTGGAATTCTGAGAATAGTGAAAATGAAGAGGAAATTTCTAGGGTTTGAATTATCTTGAGCAAATCTACACCATTTTCTACAATCTTGGTGTCTATTCCATGCTATTTTATCAGCAGAACACAATTATGAAGTCAAAATCAAAAAAATATCACCTAGATCATACAGACGAGACAATCGTGACTCTGTGCAAACAGACGATTTTCAGCTCCAGCACCATTTTTCATCATCTCATCACTCAACACAACAGTATTTAGCTCTCTTCATACACATTCTATAGATTTACACAATAGAAACTCACAAATCTCCATGGATACACAAGATCTAGACTCACAAATCAAAGAAACCACATAGAAGAGGGGAAACATGATTTTCAGCAGAAACTCCTTCTCTATTCACTTAGATAGCAAATACACAAATGATTAACCAACCCCCTCATAATAGAGGAAATTAGCTTATATACATTTTCAAGTGTCCCTTTTCACACTTGGATTTTGGTCCTTTCCTCTATTATTCTAAAAATATGCTATCTAGGAGTTTCCAAAAATTCTACAAAAAAATATATAAGATTCTATCCTACATAAGGAAGACTCTTCCTTATTTTTACAATAATTGCATAAATATTTCTACAAATTTCTATCATTTTACAATTATTTTCCTTCAAAAAGGTTTCCAAAAAAGCATCTTCCAACATCCTTCCCCTCCTAAGCCTTTCGGCTCCTGACGAAAGATTTTCCTGCTCCTCTGCACTGATCACTTTTCTTCATTTCTTCTTTCTTTGATATACTTGTGACAGCAAATCATGACTTTTTCTTTCTGTTATATTTAGATTGTTGACCATCTCAAATAACGCCTTTCTCCACTGTACTGCAGCTTCAGGTTTATCTATGACATCCTTTTTCAAGTACTCTGTGTAGGCAGCTTCATATGCTGTAAGTCTGGACTTTGTAACAACTGATAGGTTTCCAAAAATCTCTGACTCCCTCTCAAAAAACCCATAATCAAAGGCATCCTCAAAAATCTGTAAGTAATGACTACCCAAAAATATAATTCTGCTGTAGTAGGCCATTAAGCAGATTCTGTCAGGTGTTTCGCTCAAATCAAATAATAAGGCGTCTGTTGGAGAATTAAAGCCGATATAATTCAAGGTTCTAATATCTGTGTCAGTATAAGTTTCTATACAAGCCAGAATCAATCTCATTATTCTTACAAGTAGTATGCAAGCAGGGTCATTGACATCTTTGTATGTAGTTATTACAGACTCAGCAGTATTCACCATGTAACTCTTGGTAGGCCATGTACCTGCCTTTGGACCTGCTACTTTTGGGAAATTCATCCACTTTGGTGGGATTTGGCCTTCTCTTCTTCTATCCCAAAAAGTTGTCCATTCTCTTCTTCGTGCCAGTGGACAATAGGCTGGATTGATCTTTAAATGAAGAGGTGCCTCTTTCCAGATTTTCCTACATTCTTTGTTGGCATCCAAACATTTATTTCTCCACTTAGGGTTGGCTCTCTCAAATAGTTCTTTGGTGACATTGATGTCCTCTTCATACTCAAAGTATTTGTTTGGAGGTAGCCCAACTCTGGCCATCTGGTAGTTCTTTATACTCTCCAAAATCATACAAAATGGTATCCCCAATCCATCTGCTGCCCAGTGATGCTGATCTAGATTGATTCCCTTATTCAATGCGAATGTGACAATTTGTTCTTCGTACTCATCATGCATCTTTCTGATGAACTCCATTCTAGAATCTCTACTTGTCATCAATTTCTTTACAAAATCCTCTGAATATTCTTCTTCTGATTTTCTGTCTGCTGGTTCATTGTCATGTTGTATTCCCTCAATATTGTCTACCTCATGTTCCTCTACATGTGTGGTTTCCACATGTGTCTCTTCTTGGATTTGTGGCTTATTCAACTTCTTCTGCAATTCTTCTATAGTCAACATCAGACTCCCATTCTGTTGTGCCCACAATTCTCTTTCTTTTTTCCACTCATTCCGTTCCTTTTCCCTCTTTGTCTGCCACTCATTTCTTTCCTTTTCCATGTCCAGGTGTAGCTTATTATAGCCTCTCATAGATGTAGCAGCATGTGTACTTGGCTGCCTTTCTAATTCTTTGGCTTCTTTCAATTCTCTTTGTAATTCCTGAATCTCTTTGAGTAATCCTTCCTTTTCTCCCTCTGTCATCTGGATTGTCTGACTTTCCTCCTTCAATTGCCCTTCCTCCAATAGTATCTTATTGATTTCTTCATTAGCTTTAGTCAGAATCTGATAGGAAGTTTGTAGAGTTCTATATCTCCCCTCAATCTTTCTCAATTCTTTTTCCAATTTGTCGTTTTGCTCTGTTAGTTGCATACTCTTCTCTTCCAAGTATTGAATCTTGTTCTGCTTCTGTACTTCCAGCTCTTCCAAAGCAATTATTTTATTGGAAAACTCCTCATTCTTCTCTTGCACCTTCCTTAGTTGCTCTGCCATATGCTCCTTTTCCCTTTTATGCTCTTTAATAACCATACTACCTTTTTCAAATTCCGACTCTGCTACCATCCCTGAAATGATCATATTTCGGCTTGAGGGTATAAACTGTTCAATATTATTCATAATGAGTTGACATGCTAATCTAATACTCTTTGGGATTCTTTCCAGTCCTCCTTCTATTGCTATTTGTTTGATTTCTAGTTGTTTGTCCTCTTTGCATTCACTCTCCTCTTCCTCTTCTCCTTCATATTCATGGCTTGGCTGAGTGTCCAATATTTTCAATTCTGCCATGTCTTCTTGAACACCTGAACTCTTTTGCTCCAAAACATCTGAGATCAGTTTTATTTCTTGTACCTTTTCTTTCTCCAACACCTGTTGAGTTGCTTCAGAACAATATCCTTCCTTTGTTTGCATCTCCTTTTCCTGGCTTATAGTTTCCTGGAACAATTTTTATTCAGTTTCTTCACCATAATTTCACTGACACTCACCTGCTTGTTCTTCCTGTTTCTCCTTTTCCTGTGCTAAAACTGTTTCAGCTGCTTCTAAATTTTTGACCTGATCATTGCCTCTATCTTCTTTGTATCCTTCCTCCTGTTCATCAATGTCCATGATGTCCATTTCTTCCTCTTGTTCTTGATCCTCTTTGGATGTGAATTCCTCATTATTCTTCAAATCGTGCAACACATTCTTTATACTCTGAATGATTTCTTTTTCCACTACTTTCCCTGTAACCTTTTGAACATTACCTTTCTCACATACTTCCTCTACCTCCTGTAGTGGATCTTGTTCTGTGCTTTTTTGTTCTATGACTGAGCTGTACACCTGTGCCTTCTTAGCTATTTCTTCTATGCTCTCCTTAAGTTTAAAGTAAGTCTGTGAGGGTTTTGTCCATATAGATTTCATTCCACCATGCACTATTCCACAACTAACTTCTTCCCTTATTTCACTTGCTTGTTCTATCATTACTGCCTTTCCCTTCATTATTCTTCTTTCATCTTCCAGATTAAGCTCTTTTTCTGCCTGCTCCTGAAGTGGTTTCTCCTGAGACTTCTTCTTTAATTCCTCAGGTGTCTTTTGTTTCTCAGAGGTTTGTATAATGACATTGGGAGTATTTGGTATTGACAAATTTAGACTTTTTAACAGAAAGCTCTCAATATCACTGTCAGAATCAGATGAGAAGTGTGAAGGTCCTCCTTTTTCTGGTTCTGTGGGTCTTGATACTTCTTCCTCCAAGGATAGCTTCTGTGTTTCTTCCATGACTACTTCCTCTCTTTCTTTGGGGATAACAGTTTCAGCTATAGATTTACCCTTTCCCTTCCTGGTCAATTTCTTTTTTGGTACTAGCTTCTTTGGAACCTTCTTTTTCACCACCACAGTGGTTCTGGTCTCTGGGGGTCCTTGTAATTCCTTAAAATAAGCTAGCAATTCAACCTCTTTTCTGAAAAACACCTCCTCAGTTTCAGCTGTCATCATTTGGTCATGAAGAGCTTCATAGTGCTCCACCTCCTCCCGAATCCAGTCTGTAGCTTTGCATGAGTAGTCTTCCAACATTTTCTGGTATTGTGCTTCATACATAGCTCTCTTGTTATTCCCTTGGGTTAGATAGGTGTATAGTTGCTCTTTGCTTGTTTGGGGTGGATGTGGTTCACTAGAGGCTTGAACCTGTTTCTGTGCCTCCTCATGTTCCTCTTTTGTGGCTTCCTCCATTTCTAGTTCCACCTTCCTTGGGTCTAACCTTCTTTTCTTGACAGGAATTACTTCTTCAGATATCATTTTCCTTTTCACACATGTTCCCCTCATGCGGGTTTGTCCTTCTGTTTCTCTTTCAGTCAATTTCCTTGGAGGACTCTTGATTCCAGCCATAAGATTTCTGAAATACTGTGCCTCTGGAGCCAGTTTTAGTTGATCTTCCATCCCAAGAACATGATAAATGATTCTTGTTAAGAACTGAGCTCCATTCATGAACTTCTTCTGCTCCCAGTGCTTTGCTGCTTCCTTTAGTTGTTCATGGATGTATGGTGAGACATCCATAACTCCAAAAGGTTTGGTTCTATCTTTGTTATTGAACATCAATAATGTGACTGACTTATGAGGCATTGTGTATCTTGGTAATTTTGGAAAACAAAAGTACTGTAAGGGTTGTATCCTGAAAAGCCATCTAAGAAACTATAAACCTCCTTCCCCGCAACTCTTTCTACAAGATGATCTGTTATAGGCAGTGGATAATTATCCCTTATAGTTGCTGCATTTACCTTTTTCAAGTTAATGCATACCCTAAGTTTCCCATTCTTTTTAGGTACCACAACTAGGAGATATCCATTCTGTATACTCAATTTCATAGATGAAATTGGCAGCTAATAGCTTGTCAATTTCTTCCTTTATCTTGGCAGAGTATTTATCATTAAATGTGTAATGTCTCTGTTTACTAGGTTTTGCTTCAGGTGTCATAGGAATCTTATGCTCACAGATTTTAGGATCAATACCTTTCAAGTCTTTGTAGCTATAAGCAAATACATCCCTATATTTTCTTGCCAAGTTTCTTAGTGCCTCTTCTTCTTGAGTTGTCATGTCATCAGCCACTACAATGTGTCTTTCTTCTCCCTCCTCCTGAGTGATCATGATCTTCTTAGTTTCTTCCTCATTGTCATAAGCTTCTCCTTTCTTCTTTTCCCTCTTTGGTTTCCTTCTGAGAAGTAATCTATTTTCCACTTCATAAGTCTTAAAATTTTCTGGTACATCAAATTGTTGGTCTTTGTTCATTTCCCTTGTCTTCTTCTCATTTTCCTGATTTTCTTCTGTTTCTTTGTGTTTGTTTTTCTTGTACTTACCTGAAATCTTATCCTTAATAGCATCTTCAGCTTTTACCTCCTCCAAAAATTGTGTTTTTCCTTTTTGTAATATTATTTCTTCTTCTATGTCCTCTTCTGTTCTGGATACCTTTATCATTTGTATTCCAATGTGAAAAATATCATATCCTTCTTCATTTTGAAATTCCACTCCTACATATTCATCACTAGCTAGATCCATGGTAGCCAAAATTTGATTCCACCCATAGGGCTCAAATTCCTCATCCTTGAATTGTTGAGGTACATAATTCTCATCTTGTAGCCCTCTTTCTTCCACACAATCCTCTCTTCTTAATCTCCTTTTCCTATTGGTCATATTTCTTATCATATTGCACCTCCATACAGATGATTCAGCTTCATCTTGATCCTCCATTTCTGATTCCTCACTCAACTCTTGATTCTGATGAATTTTATACCATTCTTGAGGGGGTATGTCACAGTAGTGCCCATTTCTTAGATTTACCTTGGTTATTCTTCCTTTGCTCTGTAGGTATAAGAAATCATTACCCCAATCTTGTACAATTTGCATTTGTCTCATGAATGGTCTTCCTAGGATAATTTCATATGAAGTAGATTGTGGAAATTCAACTATAGCAAAGGTATGTTCTATCTCTATCCCACATATGTCCACAATCACTTTTTCCCATATTCCTAGAGGTTTTTCAATATGTCCATCTGCAAGTTGCAATCTCATTTTTGTGGGTAATAATTCACTTTTTCCCCATTTTTCCCAAGTTTGTTTAGTCATGATGGCCACTCCTGATCCACTATCCAAAATGGCTTTGGCCTGGTTTTTACCAAATTGTATTTTTAAAGTTGAGTTTCCCTCTTCTCCCTCACAATATCCTCCTATCTTGTCAATGGGAATGTACCACAACTCCTCTATTTCCTGTAGTTGTGGGTGAAGATTTTCTGGTGTTGTCTCCCATTTTTTCTCTTGGTTCTGTAAATGAGGATTTTGTTTTATTAAATCCTCCCATGTGGTGTGATACAGAAATGTGCATCTTTTGTCTATATTCACTTGGAGTGTTACTTGTGGGTTTTCTACCTTGATACTCTTTCCTCTTGTTTTTGTTGTCTCAGATTCCTCAACTGTTTTTTGAGAATTGTCTTCTTCCCCCATTTTGAGTTGTACTTCGCGAATGATCTGTTTACACTTCTGCATTCTTTCATGTTCTAAGTCTGGCATAGGATAAGCCATTGTATGGTCAGCAAGGCTTGGTCCCTCTTGAATTGTTCCTTTGTATGCTTTTATCAGAGTGTCTAGACTTTTTGAATTTCCTATTTCCAACTAGGTCTGTGTCTTTGAAGAAGAAGTATTGTTTGATTGTTCCCTGTTTTCTTCTTCCATATTTTTATTCATTTTATGCTTCCTCTCCCATTTCCCTTTTTGTCCATTTTTCTTCACCTTTGAATTTGATTCTTCATTTTGTTCCTTAGTTGTTCTTTGTTGTTTTGTTTGTGACCTTGTTACAGCATTTACATCCACTAACTCAATGTCACTCAGTTCTTCCTGTTCCATGATACTAACTGCTTTTAGTGGTATGTTATTAGATGTGTTTTGTTGTTTTTGGGGATTTTTTGGGCAATCTTTTATCAAATGCTCCCTGCCACAATCCTTGCAATATGCTCCTTCTATTCTCAATGTAGGAGGTTGTGGACAATCTCTAATAAAATGATCTCCCCCACACCTATAACAAGTTATCTTTGGTCCTCCTGTGAATTGAGGTTTTTGATTGGACATGTAATTATTGGTTATATACATGAAAGTGGCAGTGTCCATCTCAATTCTTCCATTTCCCAAATCTAAGGCTTGTAATTCTGGCTCTCTTGATTCATAACCTTCCCATTCTTCTTGAAATCCCTCATTCCATTGATAATCTTCTTTGTATGGTGACTTTGTTCTTGAATTTCCCTCCTCTACTGGTGCATATTTGATTGGTACTACATTTGTAGGTATAGGAGGTTGTTGCCCTAGCACAGGTCTTGGTTGCTCACTATACATTGATTTTCTGTGGCTCCCATAGTCTCTCTCCTTTATGGGTTGTTTATTATAGAAGCATCCCTCCCTGGTATGGTTGGTCCACTTCCTCTCTAGTGTACAATATTTGAGTGTCTTTCTGTCTTGCAAATGTGGAGGTTTTTGATATGGGCAATGTTGTATCAGATGACTTTCCCCACAATTGTAGCATTTTTTATTTGTGTTTATCCTGGATTTTATCAAATTGGTTTTAGTACTTACCTCTAGAGCTTTAGCAATGGCCTGAGCCAACTCTTCTGTTGGAGGAATTTTGTCTTCGTATGATCTGGGTTGATCAAATGCTAACAAATCTTGGCCTCTATTGTCCTCCAAATCTATTGCTTCTTTCACACAAGCTCCTAGATCAGGGCATCTCCTGTAGTATACTAGGGTTCTTAATTGAGCACTTCTCAACCCTTCTATGAATAGGGATACCTGTCTAGCCATGGAAGGGACTTCCTCTTTAGGGCATCTATCAATATATTGCTTAAATCTCTTGGCTGCCTCTCTGACATTTTCATCTTTTTGTTGCTTGAAACTATGTATCAAAATGGGTGTGCTATGTTTTATCCCAGTTTTTGAGAATTCTCCAATAAAGGCCTCTAGGAAGGATTCAATATCCAGGTACATTTCTTTTCTTAAAGGGATGAACCATGATAATGTTGGTCCAGTTAAGGTTATACCAAATGCCTCAAATTGAACTTTGTAATCTTCCACCTCCTCTGCTCTAATTAATTGCCTAAACTCTGCAGCATGAGCATGGGGGTCTGAATACCCTTCATATTGATTTTTCATACATTTGGCTACTTGATATGGTCTAAGCATTCTACCCTGAGGTTGCCAATGGTGTCTTCTTCTGAGTGGAAATTCATTATATCCTTCTGGTTCTTTGTCAAAGGGATTTGGTGAAGCATGTGTCCTCCTCCCATGCTGTTGCTCAGTATTAGTGTAGTTTTCATGTGGTCTAGGTAAATCTGGTTGTCCCATGTTATGTTCCCAAGGTCCTTTGTCAGCACATTGCCCTAAGTCATTTGAATTTTCTGGGTCTGGGGAGAAGATGTACACACACCCTTGCCTATCCTCATACCTACCATCTTTGAATTGGGCTACAGGTGTTATGTTTAAGGGAACTTCTAAGTTTCTCAATCTAATGAGAAGCTTATGCATCCCATCTTGATATATATAGGTGCCGAACCTATTTGTATACATGTATTTGAGGATATTTCTGTAATCCCCAGTTTCAATGGGCTCATTTGTTTCATTTAAATTTTCCATGTTGTTTTCTTGCCCTAAATTTCTTTCTTGAGCTTCCCCTACAACTGACTCTATCTCCTTCCTTCCTAGGTCTTGCTTGGTAAGTGACTTTAGTTTGTTCCCAGACCTAAGGATCATTCAGCTGATTTTCACGATTTTGTGTTCAAATTAGTGATTTTTCACCAATTTTTGTTGAAAATCGTGTTTCCCACGATTTTCTACCTAATAAAGTGTCTTTTTCCACGATTTTGTGATTAAAATCGTGTTTTCCACGATTTTGAACTCAAAAACGTGTTTTCCACGATTTTGTGTTCAAGCTAGTTATTATTTACTATTGTCTGTTTGAAAATCGTGTTTTTCACGATTTTCTACTAGGGTTGTGTTTTTCCACCATTTTGTGATTAAAATCGTGTTTTCCACAATTCTGTGCTCAAAATCGTGTTTTTCACAATTTTGTGCTCAAAATCGTGTTTTTCATGATTCTGTGCTCAAAATCGTGTTTTTTACGATTCTGTGCCCAAAATCGTGTTTTTCACGATTCTGTGCCCAAAATCGTGTTTTTCACGATTCTGTGCCCAAAATCGTGTTTTTCACGATTCTGTGCTCAAAATCGTGTTTTTCACGATTCTGTGCTCAAAATCGTGTTTTTCACGATTCTGTGCCTAAAATCGTGTTTTTCACGATTTTGTTCCCAGACAATCGTGATTGCTCACAATTGTAAATAACACAATTTTTTGATGAAAATCGTGTTCTGGGAATCGCGATGTTGTTCTTAGTGCTCAAAATCGCGATTTTGTGTTGACTTCAGAATCGCGATTTTGAACAATTTTTTTGAATTTTTTCAAGTTTTGATTTTTAGATTTCTCTTTCTCCTAATAGAATCGCCTTACTGATTTTTTATCATGCAATGAAAGAAATTTATCAGAAAATACTTATCTCCTATAGAAAACCCAAAAAATTAGAAGATCGCGATTTCGTGATTTTTGCTTATTTTCTATATTTGATTTTCAAAAAACCACTCCAATGCAAGAATATACACTAAAAAATGATGTTCAGAGTCTTTACCTTGCTTGCTTGGTTGAAAGTTTCTCCAAAGCTTGAATTTTGCAGCAAGTCGCGATTTTGGCTGCTCTCTCTCTCTCACACACTCTACTCAAATGAATTTTTCTTTGAATTACAGGTTTTTATAGTGTCCAGAAAATCACAATTTTGTGTGATTTTCAAAATTCTTCACTCTTCCACTTGTCCAATCCTTACTTACCCAATCTTGATCACATCTTTTGCAATTTTCTTTCTCAAAGCACCCAAATATGCTAGAAATTCCAAAATTTTCCCTTTCAGAAAATCGCGATTTTGTGCAGAAAATCGTGTTTTTTTCTGAAGATCTTATTTTGTGCAAATTTGAGTATTCTTTCTTCTTGTTTTCTTTCAGTACCTTCTTCCCTTTGTAATTCACCAAACTCCTGCACTTCTACACCAAAATCACAATCTTACTCAGAAAATCGCGATTCTGTGCAGAAAATCGTGTTTTTTCTAAGCTTTTGATTTTATGAAAATTTGAGTATTCTCTACTCTTGTTCCCCTTCAGTATCCTTTACCAAATTCAATTCCACAATCACCTGCAAGTTTACTTCACAATCACCATCATTAATCAGAAAATCGTGATGTTGTAGAGAAAATCGTGTTTTTTAAATTTGCTAATTTTTGACAAATTTTTTGCTTTTCTCTTACTTGGTCCCTGTCACTCTCATCCACACAACTCCCATGCAACTTCTTAAGCAAAAAATAAATTTGTTTGCTTGTTTTTTGTTGAATTTTATGAATTTTTTTGTATTTTGCCCTAAAATAAAGGTGAACACTTTACTTAGGGTTCCTTGTTTTGGTGATCTACTGATCCTATGTTTTTTGATTGGTTATGATTTCTTATGGCTCAGCTATCACAACAGTTCACAAGAAAGTTTTTCCAAAGAAAATGTGTCATGAAGTGCAAGCAATTTTTGCAAAGATAAACTCAATCACATATTTTTCTTCAAAATGCAGCTCAACTCAAGATTTATGCTCAGATTTGGTTAACAAATGAATCTTTTCTACTTGCATCTAGCTACTTTAACTGACTTTTCCTTAGTGCAACAATGTTATCTTCCCAAGATCCGCATTGGTACCTAGTACTTGGTCGAAAAGAACTCTAAAAATGCAAGAATAGACACATGTTACCTCATCTTCAGCTTCCTTGGCTTATAACTTCCACACACCTGCACTTTTACTTCCAAAATGTAATGAGCAACTATCAATTTACAAAAATTTCAGCACTTCCATTTCTTAAAGATGATCTATTGCTTTCTTTTCCCATAAGACAAACAAAAGACATCTACCTTTTCATGTTCACGTTTCTTGATTAAAGAATGTTACCTTTCCCTTGTGTTTGTTACCATCATCAATAGAAGATCCAGCAAGGTCCAACTTCAATGAAGCTTTTGAATTACTCCCCGGCAACGGCGCCAAAAAATGTTTGTTATTGATCTTTGCAGTTGTCCTCTCCAATCATTTAGCATAAAGAATCAACAAGACATCTTTATTTTGTCAATCCTGGAAGTATTCTTGAGACCACAGCCCCTTCAAGATGATAGAATCCAAGAAATAAGAGAATAATGGCTGGAATTCTGAGAATAGTGAAAATGAAGAGGAAATTTCTAGGGTTTGAATTATCTTGAGCAAATCTACACCATTTTCTACAATTTTGGTGTCTATTCCATGCTATTTTATCAGCAGAACACAATTATGAAGTCAAAATCAAAAAATATCACCTACATCATATAGACGAGACAATCGTGATTCTGTGCAAACAGACGATTTTCAGCTCCAGCACCATTTTTCATCATCTCATCACTCAACACAACAGTATTTAGCTCTCTTCATACACATTCTACAGATTTACACAATAGAAACTCACAAATCTCCATGGATACACAAGATCTAGACTCACAAATCAAAGAAACCACATAGAAGAGGAGAAACACGATTTTCAGCAGAAACTCCTTCTCTATTCACTTAGATAGAAAATACACAAATGATTAACCAACCCCCTCATAATAGAGGAAATTAGCTTTTATACATTTTCAAGTGTCCCTTTTCACACTTGGATTTTGGTCCTTTCCTCTATTATTCTAAAAATATGCTATCTAGGAGTTTCCAAAAATTCTAGAAAAATATATAAGATTCTATCCTACATAAGGAAGACTCTTCCTTATTTTTACAATAATTGCATAAATATTTCTACAAATTTCTATCATTTTACAATTATTTTCCTTCAAAAAGGTTTCCAAAAATGCATCTTCCAACAAGGAGCATTTCCAAAACACCACAAAGTCAAGGAAGGCATCCCTGTGGGCAGAATTTACCACTTTCAAGAAGAAGGCCTCTCAATCCATCTTAGATTATGTAACAAGGATGAAAGACATTGCAGATGCATTAGGAGTTGTTGATGAAGACATTGAGGAGGATAAATTGGTAAGGCAAATCCTTACAGGTTTGAGAGGTGATGACAAATGGAAGCCATTCATTTTGTCTACTGAATTATCACTTGATCATTTCACTCCTGATTTAAATCAGTTGCTAGGTCACATGCTAACCTTTGAGCAGGATGTCAAAGGAGAAAGTGATAAAAGTGCAGGTCATGCAATGTATTCAAAGGATAAGAAGAAAAATAGCAAAGGGAAGCAACAAGAAAATGAAGATGAAGGCACAACTAGCCAAGCTAACTTCTTAAGAGGAAGAGGAGGTGGCAAAGGTAGAGGAAGAGGCAGGGTAATAAGATGGAGTCAAAGCTTGCTGGATTTGTGGTAAGACAAATCACTTAGCTAATGATTGTTGGCATAATACTCAGAGTAATGGTGGATATAATCAGAACTTTAATTCAAGAGGAAGAGGTGGTAGAAATCAGAGAGGTAATTTCAGAGGTAGAGGTAGTAGGGGTTACTTTGGAAGAAATGCAGGTAGAGGATTCCAAAGTCAACAATACAACAATACCTACTACAATTATGCTTCAGATCAAAAGGAGGATTCAAAATTGATAATGAATGCAACTTGTGAATGTTGGTGCAGACCAATCACCAATTGAAGATTTGAAGGACAAAGGATGGAGATGAGATCAAGTTTTGAAGCAAAGAAGATGGATACATTCACAGAGTGAAAGACATGTACACATATGTACATTAGTTAAGACATAGGTTACTTATACTTATGCTTTGATACAAGTATGTACATAATTGCCTATAAATACTTTTGAAAATGTCGGGGTAAGTAGAGAAGACAGGGAGAGACAATAGGAGATCATGAAATTAGTGTATTGAGAAGTAGAAAATGTCACTAGACATGTGTGAAGTGAGTTGAACTCTCCATCCTCACTCAATTGTAAATTTCTGAGAAATAGAAGGAAAAATTACGCCCGATGTTTCTGTGTTTTCTCTCTGTGTGATAGATCTTTTGTGAATTCCTTTTGGAGATATCTAAGTCCATAGTTAATCAATCTATGGCTAGAGTTTGAGAGTCTAATTGTGATCAGGCTAAGAGAATTGTGTGTAGGAACATTTACATGTGAGAAAGTACTCACTGGTTCCTGAAACAGGCGCAAATTTTGATCTTAATGATTTGATCATTTCTCACTCCACAGTTTAAAGTTTTGTGCAAGTAAGCACTTAATCTTTAAGTTGGAAGGTAAGCTACTCGTGGCTAGAAGCATTTGCTTAAACGGGTTTTATAGTGAGAGAATTAAAGTTAAGAAGTTAGGGGTGTCCAAATCGACTTCTCAGAAGTGCAGATTTAGACATAGCTGACTTGGTAAGTAGATTTCTCAAGATCTACTGAACCTTTTGAAGTAATTCAACTTGGAGAAGGTGCGCAATCTTTAGGCGAGACCTTGTGCAAAGTTTCATAAAAAACTTTACACATTTACTCAGTCAATGAGCAAGATCTATGTAGCAGACTTTCTAAGGAAATTCCTTCTTCAGAGTTTAGTCAAGAAATTGATATTTGGTCATTGATCTTTTAAATTGGTGAAGGTTTTGACTTACTCTTGATATAGAGGTGTTCTAAATTCAAGATTAGGTTGTTCTTTTGGAGATTAACACTCTCCATTAGTGGTATCAGAGCAGGAGACATCAGAATCAAGGAAAGGAGGATCCCGACTGCTGCAGATTCAAGAAATTCAACATGTGAAGAGCTAAAAGGTAAAAGCTTGAAGGCAAAGCTTGAGGAGGAGACCATACGACATCAAGAAAGACAAAAGGACTCTAATTTGAAGTAAAGGTACATATATTATTCATAAAGATTGAAGATTTCAATACACAGGTGGACACAAGATGGGAGATTCTCTACAGATAGAGAAATTGGATAGGGAAAACTATCGTGCATGGTCAATGAGGATGGAAGCTCATCTTATGAGCAAAGATTTAATAGCTTACATCACAGGAGAAGAAGAGAAGCCACAGTTCAGAGATCCTAGTGTTCCAACTAAGGAAGAGTTAGCAGATTTGAAAAATTGGATGAAGAAAGATGCTCAAGCTAGGAGCATTATCTATATGGCTGTCAATGATTACTTGTTACCTCATATTCGAGGTCTTGAAAGTGCAACTGATATTTGGAATGATTTGGAGGAGCATTTCCAGAATACTACTAAGTCAAGGAAGGCATCCTTATGGGCAGAGTTTACCACCTTTAAGAAGAAGGCTTCTCAATCCATTTCAGACTATGTGACAAGAATGAAAGATATTGCAGATGCTTTAGGAGCTGTTGATGAAGACATTGAGGAGGATAAATTGGTAAGGCAAATCCTTACAGGTTTAAGAGGTGATGACAAATGGAAGCCATTCATTTTGTCTACAGAATTATCACTTGATCATTTCACTCCTGATTTAAATCAGTTGCTAGGTCATATGCTGACATTTGAGCAGGATGTTAAAGGAGATGGTGACAAAAGTACAGGTCATGCAATGTACTCAAAGGACAAGTAGAAAGCTAATAAAGGAAAGCAACAAGCAGGTGAAGATGAAGGTACAACTAGTCAAGCCAACTTCCTAAGAGGTAGAGGAGGTGGCAAAGGTAGAGGAAGAGGCAGAAACAACAAAGATGGAGGCAAAGCTTGTTGGATTTGTGGTAAGAAAAATCATTTAGCTAATGATTGTTGGCATAATAATCAGAGTAATGGTGGATATAATCAGAACTATAATTCAAGAGGAAGAGGAGGCAGAAATCAAAGAGGTAATTTCAGAGGCAGAGGTAGTAGGGGTTACTTTGGAAGAAATGCAGGTAGAGGTTTCCAAAGTCAACAATATAACAACACCTACTATAATTATGCTTCAGATCAAAAGGAAGATTCAACATTTATAATGAATGCAACTTGTGAAAGGCAGAATGAAGATCAAAGAGTCTTCTACATTGATTCAGGGTGTAGCAATCACCTGAGTGGTAATATAGCCTTGATGACTGATTTGGAGAATAAGGTATCTAATCATGTTGTTCAAACAGGTGACAACACAAAGCACAATGTGAAGTCAATTGGATCAGTGAAGGCCAAGGATGGAAGCACCTTATTGAGTAAGGTCTTATATGTTCCTACAATTCCTAAGAATTTGATAAGTGTAGGACAAATTGTAGAAAAAGGTTATGAAGTAAGGTTCACTAATGAAGGAGTGTTTGTGGAAGACCCTAGCAATGGGTATAAACAAATTGGTTCAGGGAAGAAAGAAGGAAGATTGTTCACATTGAAAATTCAAGGTAATATTGGTCATGCCATGTTCACATATGGAGGACATAAGATCTCTGAGTTAGATCTTTGGCATAAGAGCCTTGGACATTTCAATGAAAGAGGTATTAAAGACATGATTAATAATGGTTCAGTGCTTGGTTTGCCTAATGTTGCAGGTCAACATATGACATACAGATGTGAGGCATGTCAATTAGGTAAGGCTCATAAGCAACCCTACTCCAAGCATGGTTTTATGTACTCAGAGAAGCTTGAGTTGGTACATACAGATGTGTGGGGACCATCAAAAGATTTTAGTATAAATGGGTCAAGGTATTATGTGATTTATGTTGATGATGCTACTAGATGGATCACTATTTATGTGATCAAAGATAAGTCAGAAGTGTTTAATACATTTAAACACTATCATGCATATGCAGAGAGAATTACAGGACATAAGTTGAAGAGACTAAGGTCAGATGGAGGGGGAGAGTATTTCTCTAATGAATTCAGTAATTACTTGTGGGATGCAGGTATAAAAAGGGAAGTTACTTGCAGGTACTCTCCTCAACAAAATGGTGTAGCAGAAAGGAGAAATAGAACTCTTGTTGAGTTTGCAAGGTCTATGTTGAAGGAGAAAATTTGCCCTAATTATTTGTGGGCTGAGGCTGTAAATACAGCTACTTATTTGGTCAATAGGTTACCATGTAAAGCTTTGCACGGAATGACACCTTATGAGTCATGGTGGGGTAAGAGACCTACACTAGACCATTGCAAAGTATTTGGATGTTTGGCCTATGCATATGTGCCATCACAATTAAGGCACAAATTGGAACCTAAAGCTGAAAAATATGTGTTTATTGGTTATGATGATAAGCAGATGGGATACAGGTTGTGGAATCCATCCACAAAACATTTTCTTGTATCAAAGGATGTTACATTTGATGAGCAAGGTACTTGGTATGCAGGTACTATCAATATTAATACAGATGATGAAGAGGTTGTGAGCCAAAGGAAAGGTAAGTCAAAGGGTCAAATAATTGATGAAGAAGAGAATAATGAAGTGCAGGTTGAAGTGGAAGAAACACCTAGGTTTGATTCTGAATATGAAGAACCAGAAACCTCAAGAAGTGGAGAACTTAGGAGGTCTACAAGGAACAAATGGCAACCTACAAGGTATAGCTATGATACTTCATTTCTGGCTACCAAAGATTATGCTTACATGATTAAAACAGATGAAGACCCTTCTACATATGAAGAGGCAAAAGGTAAAGAAAATTGGGAGAAAGCTATGCAGGAAGAATATGATGCATTATTGGAAAATCAAACATGGGATTTGGTTCCAAAACCAAATAGCCAGAAGATCATTGGATGTAAGTGGGTTTATAAGACAAAAATATTTGCAGATGGAAGTGTGTCTAGATACATGACTATGAAAGTGGGTTTATAAGACAAAAATATTTGCAGATGGAAGTGTGTCAAAGGGTTTGCTCAGACATATGGTGTTGACTATGATGAGACTTATAGTCCTGTGGCAAAGATGACAACCATCAGGACACTTATAGCAATTGATGCATGTAAAGGTTGGAAATTGTGTCAATTAGATGTGAAAAATGCTTTTTTGAATCGTTATATTTCAGATGATGTATTCATGGAGCAACCTCAAGGGTTCAGAGATAAAAGGTATCCAGATCATGTGTGCAAGCTCAAGAGAGCTTTGTATGGCTTGAAGCAGGCCCCAAGGGCATGGAATTATAGACTTGTAAAGTTTTTGAAAGAACTTGGATTTCAGGTGTCTAAAGTAGATAGTAGCTTGCTTGTCAAAGCAAGTGATAATGGTTTCATATACATGTGCATATATGTTGATGATATAATCCTTACAGGTACAGATGAGGAAGGAATACAAAGACTAAAGAAGCAAATGGAAAAGGAGTTCAAAATAAGTGACTTGGGAGACTTGTCATACTTCTTGGGCATGGAGATTACATATACTCAACATGGAGTATTTGTGACCCAAGAAAGGTATTTGAAGAACTTGTTAATCAAGTTTAAAATGGATGATTGCAGGGTAGCACCTATACCAATGGAGGTGAATCACAAATTGAGTAAATTTGGAGGTGAAGAATTCAAGGACATGAGACAATATCAGAGTTTGGTTGGTAGTCTTATCTATGCTACTTTAACTAGACCTGATTTATCATATGCAGTAGGGGTTTTGTCTCAATTCATGCATTGTCCTAGGAAAGAGCATTGGATTGCAGGTCAAAGAGTGTTGAGATACATTAAGGGTACACTCAAAGAAGGTTTGTATTATGGGTTCACATCAGATACAAATATCAAGATCTATAGTGATGCAGATTGGGCAGGTAATCCAGATGATAGAAGGTCAACTTATGGATACATGTGTTATGTGGGAGATAAGTTAATCTCTTGGTGCTCAAAGAAGCAACATACAATTGCTTTGTCATCTACAGAAGCAGAGTACAAAGGCATGGTTGAAGCTGCAAAAGAAGTGATTTGGCTTAAAACTCTCATGAAGAGTTTTGATACTATACAGAGCATACCTATCATTTATGGTGATAACATGAGTTCATTATATCTAGCTGCTAATCCTGTTTTTCATGCCAGGACTAAACACATTGAGATATAGTATCACTTTCTAAGAGAGAAGGTGATGGATAAGGAGATTGAAGTCATACATACTTCAACAAAAGATCAGATAGCTGATATGCTTACAAAGAGCTTGGATGGACCAAAGCTACAGAAGTTTAAAGACATGGCAGGTATAAAGAAGATAAGAGACACCTCAATTGATGATTGAGGGGGAGCTGTTGGTGCAGACCAATCACCAATTGAAGATTTGAAGGACAAAGGATGGAGATGAGATCAAGTTTTGAAGCAAAGAAGATGGATACATTCACAGAGTGAAAGACATGTACACATATGTACATTAGTTAAGACATAGGTTACTTATACTTATGCTTTGATATAAGTCTGTACATAATTGCCTATAAATACTTTTGAAAATGTCGGGGTAAGTAGAGAAGACAGGGAGAGACAATAGGAGATCATGAAATTAGTGTATTGAGAAGTAGAAAATGTCATTAGACATGTGTGAAGTGAGTTGAACTCTCCATCCTCACTCAGTTGTAAATTTCTGAGAAATAGAAGGAAAAATTGCGCCCGATGTTTCTGTGTTTTCTCTCTGTGTGATAGATCTTTTGTGAATTCCTTTTGGAGATATCTAAGTCCATAGTTAATCAATCTATGGCTAGAGTTTGAGAGTCTAATTGTGATCAGGCTAAGAGAATTGTGTGTAGGAACATTTACATGTGAGAAAGTACTCACTGGTTCCTGAAACAGGCGCAAATTTTGATCTTAATGATTTGATCATTTCTCACTCCATAGTTTAAAGTTTTGTGCAAGTAAGCACTTAATCTTTAAGTTGGAAGGTAAGCTACTCGTGGCTAGAAGAATTTGCTTAAACGGGTTTTATACTGAGAGAATTAAAGTTAAGAAGTTAGGGGTGTCCAAATCGACTTCTCAGAAGTGCAGATTTAGACATAGCTGACTTGGTAAGTAGATTTCTCAAGATCTACTGAACCTTTTGAAGTAATTCAACTTGGAGAAGGTGCGCAATCTTTAGGCGACACCTTGTGCAAAGTTTCATAAAAAACTTTACACATTTACTCAGTCAATGAGCAAGATCTATGTAGCAGACTTTCTGAGGAAATTCCTTCTTCACAGTTTAGTCAAGAAATTGATATTTGGTCATTGATCTTTTAAATTGGTGAAGGTTTTGACTTACTCTTGATATAGAGGTGTTCTAAATTCAAGAGTAGGCTGTTCTTTTGGAGATTAACACTCTCCATCAGTGAAAGGCAAAGTGAAGACCAAAGAGTCTTTTACATTGACTGAGGGTGTAGTAATCACCTAAGTGGCAACATAGAATTGATGACTGATTTGGAGAATAAGGTATCTAATCATGTTGTTCAAACACGTGACAATACAAAGCACAATGTGAAGTCAATTGGATCAGTGAAAGCCAAGGATGGTAGCACCCTCTTGAGTAAGGTCTTGTATGTTCCTACAATTCCTAAGAATCTAATAAGGGTAGGACAAATTGTTGAAAAAGGTTATGTAGTTAGATTCACTAATGAAGGAGTGTCTATGGAAGATCCTAGCAATGGGTATAAACAAATTGTTTCAGGGAAGAAAGAAGGAAGATTGTTCACATTGAAAATCCAAGGTAATGTTGGTCATGCCTTGTTCACTTATGGAGGACATAAGATCTCTAAGTTAGATCTTTGGCACAAGAGGCTTGGACACTTCAATGAAAGAGGTATCAAAGATATGATTAACAATTATTAAGTGCTTGGATTGCCTAATGTTGCAGGTCAACATATGACATACAGATGTGAGGCATGTCAATTAGGTAAGGCTCACAAGCAATCTTATTCCAAGCATGGTTTTATGTATTTAGAGAAGCTTGAGTTGGTACACACAGATGTGTGGGGACCATCAAAGGATTTCAGTATCAATGGTTCAAGGTATTATGTGATTTATCTTGATGATGCTACCAGATGGATCACTATCTATGTGATCAAAGATAAGTCAGAAGTATTCAATACATTCAAACACTATCATGTGTATGCAGAAAGAATTATAGGTCATAAGTTGAAGAGATTAAGGTCAGATGGAGGAGGAGAGTATTTCTCTAATGAGTTCACTGATTACTTGTGGAATGCAGGTATAAAAAGGGAAATTACTTGCAGGTACTCTCCTCAACAAAATGGTGTAGCAGAGAGAATAAATAGAACTCTTGTTGAGTTTGCAAGGTCAATGATGAAGGAGAAAAATTGCCCTAATTATTTGTGGGTTGAGGCTGTAAACATAGCTACTTATTTGGTCAATAGGTTACCATGTAAAGCTTTGCAGGGTATGACACCATATGAGGCATGGTGGGGTAAGAGAACTACCTTGGATCATTGCAAAGTATTTGGATGTTTGGCATATGCATATATGCCATCACAATTAAGGCACAATTTGGAACTTAAAGATGAAAAATATGTATTCATTGGTTATGATGATAAGCAGATGGGATATAGGTTGTGGAGTCCATCCACAAAACAATTCCTTGTATCAAAGGATGTTACATTTGATGAGCAAGGTACTTGGTATGCAGGTACAATCAATATTAATACAGGTGATGAAGAAGTTGTGAGTCAAGAGAGAGGTAAATCAAAGGTTCAGATATTTCATGAAGAGGAGAATAATTAAGTGCAGGTTGAAGTTGAAGAAATGCCAAGATTTGATCCTGAGTGTGATGAACCAGAAACCTCAAGGAGTGGAGAACTCAGAAGGTCATCAAGACACAAGTGGCAACCTACAAGGTATAGCTATGACACTTCTTTTTTGGCTACCAAAGATTATGCTTACATGATAAAGACAGATGAAGACCCTTCCACATATGAAGAGGCAAAAGGTAAGGAAAATTGGGAGAAAGCTATGCAGGAAGAATATGATGCATTAATGGAGAATCAGACATGGGACTTGGTTCCTAAACCAAATAGTCAGAAGATCATTGGATGCAAATGGGTCTACAAGACAAAGAGGTTTGCAGATGGAAGTGTGTCTAGGTACAAAGCTAGACTTGTTGTGAAAGGGTTTGCTCAGACATATGGTATTGATTATGATGAAACCTAAAGTCCTGTGGCAAAGATGACAACCATCAGGACACTCATAGCTATTGCTCCATGTAAAGGTTGGAAATTATGTCAATTAGATGTGAAGAATGCTTTTTTATAAGGTTACATTTCAGATGATGTTTTCATGGAGCAACCTCAAGGATTTAGAGATGGAAGGTATCCAGATGTATGTAAGCTCAAGAGAGCCTTGTATGGTTTGAAGCAGGCCCCAAGGGCATGGAATTATAAACTTGTGAAGTTCTTGAAAGAACTTGGATTTCAAGTATCTAAGGTAGATAGTAGCTTGCTTGTTAAAGCAAGTGATGATGGGTTCATTTACTTGTGCATATATGTTGATGATATGATTCTTACAGGTACAGATGAGAAAGGCATTCAAATCCTAAAGAAGCAATGGAGAAATAATTCAAGATCAGTGATTTGGGAGATTTGTCATACTTCTTGGGCATGGAGATCTCATACACTCAACATGGAGTGTATGTAACTCAAGAAGGGTATTTGAAAAACTTGTTAATCAAGTTTAAGATGAATGATTGCAGGATAGCACCTACTCCAATGGAGGTGAATCATAAATTGAGCAGATATGGTGGAGAAGAATTCAAGGATATGAAGCTATATAAGAGTTTGGTTGGTAGTCTTATCTATGCTACATTAACTAGACCAGATTTGTCATATGTAGTTGGAGTATTATCTCAATTCATGCATTGCCCTAGGAAAGAACATTGGATTGCAGGTCAAAGAGTGTTGAGGTACATTAAGGGTACACTCAAAGAGGGTTTGTATTATGGTTTTACATCAGATACAAACTTCAAGATATATAGTGATGCAGATTGGGCAGGTAATCTTGATGATATGAGATCAACATATGGATACTTGTGTTATGTGGGAGATAAGTTAATCTCTTGGTGTTCAAAGAAGCAACACATAGTTGATTTATCCTCTACAGAAGCTGAGTACAAAGGTATGGTTGAAGCTGCAAAGGAAGTGATATGGCTTAAGACTCTTATGAAGAGTTTTGACATCATTTAGAGTATACCTACTATTCATGGAGATAACATGAGTTCATTGTATTTAGCTGCTAATCTTGTGTTTCATGCCAGGACTAAACACATTGAGATTCAATATCATTTTCATAGAGAGAAGGTGATGGATAAAGAGATTGAAGTCATACATACTTCAACAAAAGATCAGATAGTTGATATGCTTACTAAAAGCTTAGATGGACCAAAGCTACAAAGATTCAAAGACATGGCAAGCATAAAGAAGATAGAGAAAATCTCAATGGATGATTGACGGGGAGTTGTTGGTGCAGGACAATCAACAATTGATGTTTTGGTGAAGAATTGAAGTCAAGGATTGAAGAAAAGGTTCAAGTTGTGAAGCATGAAAGAAGAATACATTCAGAAGATAAAGATGTGTACACATATGTACATTAATTCATAGATAGTTCACTTATATCTTTGAGTAGTCATAAGCTTGTAAATTTTTGTCTATATATACTATGAAAATGCCGGGGCAAGTATGAGAGAGCATGATAATAGAGTAATCAGGAGTTGTATGAGTCATTAGACATCTTAGAAGTGAGTTAATACTCTCTCATCACTCAGTTGTAAATTTCTCAAAAATGAAGAAAATGTTGCGCCTGATATTTCTGAGTTTTCTCCTTCTGTGTTAGATCTTTTGTGAAATGCTTTTGTACAAGTCTAAGTCTATAGGTGATTGACCTCTCTACACATTTTTAGCTTCTAATTGTGATCAGGCTGAGAGAATTGAGTATAGGAACATTTACATATGTAAATGAGAAGAAGTGAAGTTGCAGGAGGCGCAAAGTTCAATATGAAAGTTTTGATCAATTCTCCTTCCACACTTTAAAGTTTTGAGCAAGCAAGAACTTAATCTTTAAGTTGGAAGGTAAGCTACTTGTGGCTTAAAGCATTTGCAGAAATGCGTTCTAGATTGAGAGAACCAAGTGTTAAAAGTTATAGGTGTCTAAATTGACTTCTCAGAAGAACGGTTTTAGACATAGGAGAGTTGTTGAGACCATTTCTCAAGATCACTGAATCTTTTGGAGTGATTCAACTTGGAGAACATGCACAATCTATAGACGACACCTCATACAAAGTTTTATAAAAAACTTTACACATTTGATAAGGCAATGAGTGATATATGTGCAGTAGACTTTCTGTGTAATCACCTTTTTCACAGTTTGTTCAAAAATTTGACAATTGTGTATTGATCTTCTAAAATTGGTGAAGGTTTGAGTTATTCTTGTTATAGAGGTGTTCTAAATACAAGAGTAGCTTGTTCTTTTGGAGATTAACACTCTCCATCAGTCTATTGCAGACATGCACTGCTCATGAGAAGATGGGTCAAAACTGCAAAAAATAGTAAATGCCCATTCTTCTTCCTGCACAAGATTAGTAGACTTTGTTGTCGGTGTAGAGGCCTCTACAACAAACATTCCGGCCTCTTTCTTGTTTGCCTCTTTAGCCACCAATTTTGGACAGATCTTGATGACATGGTCATTTGCTTTAGAGTATTTGCAAAACAATTTTTGCTTTTCTGATTTCTTCTCATCTTTGTCTTCCTTCTTCAAATTTGCAACATTTGCAGATTTTTGGTTACTAGTAGAAGAGCTCCATTTACCTTTGCCCTTTCGACTAGCCAAGAAAGCTTGATCTGCAACATGCATAATAGAACTATTATGCCTAGACTGGTCTTCCTGCAATAGAACAGAGACTAACTTCTCAAATGAAAAAGCATTTGGATTGCCTTTCATCATCAAACTAAGAGTAGAAGCAAAACTCTGATATGAGCTCGGAAGACCATTTAGAAGAGTCTGCACAACTGAGCTATTTGGTATAACTTCATCAGCAAAAATCAAATATTCTTTCAAATCCTTGATCTTTGTGAGAAAATTTTCCATAGAATCACCTTCATTCACGTGCTCACTCTCCAATTGTTTTCGGAGGTAAGCAACACGAGCCTCATTTCTAGCGTGGTACAATGTGGTAAGTGTATCCCAAGCATCCTTAGCTATTCTGCAAGAGCGAGTGTGAGGAATAATGGCACACAAACAAAGCTATCAATGCATGTGCTTGAGCATCTCTACCATCCCAACGAATTTTCTCTACAGTAGGTGCAATAGAAACAACAACACAAATAGGAATCTACAGAATATCATTGTCTTCAACACCATCTCCATCAGGTCCAGCACTTGTATTTGCAGTACCTATATTCGCAGGTGTAACAGGACGTCTTTCAACACCCTCATAATATTCCATAGTCCTTTTGCGACCAATACATGACGCATCATATAAGCCCATAATGGGTAGTTGGTATCATCCAACTTATCCTCAATAGCCAACATACGGAATACATCACTAATTTTAGCCATGGCCGGTGACTAAAATACCTTGATGCAAAAAATTAATTGTATCTCAAAAAGTTGAACAAAACTGCCCAAACAAATTCTGCTAAACTTGTAGCAGACCTTGAGACGCTTATACTGGTAAACAAAAACTGGTATATACCTTTGGCACAAAAATACAAAATAGCTTGCACAAGCACTATGATAGTTTGTTCAGAGGTCGATACGAGCTCATATTGCAATTTTGGCACCACATTGCAAAGCTGTTTTGATCTTTGAAATAGGTTGAGTATGCTTACCAATTTTCATGCGATTCTGAGACTGCAACCAGAGAGGTGTAGAAAATGCCCTATATGAAGCAGCGACCTTGATACCAATTGTTGGAGCTAGATGTCTACGAAAGCACACAAACAATACAAGGAAGAAGAAGAAGCTTGAGGCATAACACACAATGTTGAATGTATTACCACTAAAATGTACAAAGATAAGTAGCCCATTAGGGCAATAGGTGTATATACAAAGGGGGGGGGGACCTCCTAAAGAGGGAAAAAAGTGCCCCTGCAGTCCTAGAGTGTTCACACACATCACTACCTAAATATATCAACACATTGGACTAGCACTCATTGTATGAAAATATGGAAAGATTTATTTGCTTGGCTTTTCAATGCTTGCTTTGGATAGTCTTTTGTATAATGATCATGATGGTCTGGATAGTTTGCATAGGGTGGTGTGTTTTCTCAAAAAGAGCATGTAGCTCAATGATGAGTAGCACCTCCTTTAATGTCAATCCGGGAAGACGAGAGGATGGTATGAAGACCTCGAGCAAGTGGCGGCACAAGTGCGTGAGTGAGAAGCACACTAGCATGCACACACATACACACACACGCGCACACACAGTAAGACAAAGAGTGAGAATCAATGGAGCTTTTAGATTACTTTCAAAATGCTCTTACAAGTTCGTTTCTATTACAATCTAGCCTCAAAAATGAGCTCTCTAGCTCTTTTTATAGTTTTTGACTAGCTTTTGGCCCTGTCCAGACCTAGTGTCCGGCCTAGTTAAAAATTAGGTTCCAGGGCTTATTTGAGGGCTCAAACGAAGTCTAAAAATTATGAAATTTGGTACGATGGTACTTCTAATACTCCTCAAGCTCGAGGACTCCTCGGCTTGCACAAAATGGAGTCTAATCTACCAAAAACGGGATTTACAATGTTTGTGTAGTGATTAAAATCACTTGGGTTGTACATAATCTATGGGAAAAAATGATCTGGCCTTGTTGCCGTATTGTGCATGACTCCTTTATTGCTTTGGATGCCAACACTCCCCCCTTCCTAGCGTCTGTCGCCCCTGACAGACCTTTGTTCCCTCGGGTGGTCGATGTAATATTGGATGACATTGGTGGCCAGTTCATGTTCTCCTATCCTTAAGCCTCTTGCTAGATCGGCTTCCAATGCCTCCCAATTTATTGCACCGGGGGTCTCTGGTTGCGGGGTGGTGTAGTACTCTGAATACATTGCTTGTTCACAAGCAAACAGTTGAAGCAGATGTGTCGGCTTTGGCGCGAAAATCTCCGAGTGGTACTCCCAGAACCCTGATCTGAACATTTCTTCGAAGGTCTGTTTGTAGCAGGCGGGGAGGTATTTGATGCGTGCATGCCAAGCGTAAGCCACACGGATACTGGGGGTGGTGCTCATGTCATACACCAAGTCGTAATTTCCATTGCTAAACCCCGGAAGGCGTACCTGTGGTGCGGCTGCATTTCTAAAGGTCTTCAGCACCACTTGCATCATATCTAAGATTCTAAGCATCATTTGCGCTGCTACATCTTGCATGGGCTTCAAGCGCGGCATCCAGTGGCGAATGGTCCCCATCATATATGCTACCAATGGTGGCCCTTGTGGTGGCGCGATGTACGGGTAGTTCAGCCATTCCTTGCATTGCGCATTGTTCTGTACCTTGATATTAAATGCCTTCCACGACCTGCGGCGGGGGACTGGACCGTAGCATGGGTTGTACAGGAGGTGTAACGGCGCGTTGTTCCATGTGCGTAGCATTTCTGGATAAGTCTCTAAAAGTTTCTGCCGCCATGTTGGTTGACGAATCTTGCCTTTTCGCACCTCTGGAGGAAGGTCTTCGGGTTGAAATTGGGTCGCAAAAGTAGGAATCTGACCCGTGACTCTTTGTATTTCTGCATTATAATCAGCCAAGATAATATAATATGGCCTGTACTGGAGTTCCGATGAGAGAATCAGGCGTCTCGATGACAAGTTCTTGAAGTAATCTGATTGTAAAACAGTCTCCTCTATGACCCTCATAGCCTGATTTTGCACTACAGTGCGCTCTTCATGCGAGGTCCCTATTTCCTCCACTTGTCGTAACCATGGCGGCCGTGGTGCCTCGAACGTGTCCTGCGCTTCTTCTGTTTGTTGGCCTCCTGGGAATGGTTGCGGATCATATTCTTCATCAAACGTTTGTTCCACAGGAATTTGCACAACTTCTTCGTCCGTGGGAGCCTCCGGAGGGGAAGATGGTCTCTCATATTGTAGTAGGCGTGTCTGCAATTCAGTTACCTGTTGCTGGAGATCTTTTATGGCCTCTGCGTCGGAGGGAAGCGAAGCCGCAGAGGGGGTGGTTGGAGGGGCAGCTGTTGGTCCTTGTTGGTGTTCCTGCTTCAGTTGTCCTAGCTCCTCTGATAGCTTATCATGTGCTTCGAGCAGCATGTCATAATCTTCCAATATAATCTTGATGTTATCGGGGGTCACTGCTTGAAACTTGGATGGGCTGATGGGTGCCCCCGGTGTGCTCTCAATAGCTGCCTCCAGGTTCTCTTGATTTTGTATTTGCAGACGTCTGTTCTCTTCCTGAGCAGCCGCAAGATGGCGTTTAAGTAGCGCCATATTTCGCTGAAGTTTTGAGTTGCGTTCCAGTTGTGTCCGTAGGTGACTTTCTACCACCTGCACTGCTTCCTGATCTACGTTCTGTAGCTGTACCTCCAATATATTATGGGCGTCTTGGAGGGTTTGGAACTGTGTGTGGAGGCGAGCGTTCTCCTCTTCTAGTACCGCAAGGCGGAGCTGTAGTGTCGCTGAGTGCTCTTGCAGGCGTGCGTTTTGTTGCTGGAGCTGAATGTAATCTGTTCTTAAATTTGATATACAAGCCAACATGGTGTCCAATGCATTACCTATAGATGAGTGGGGGGTGTTTACCGTGGAAGATGCATGGGAAGGGAATTGGGGAAGGGAGACAGTGAATGATGTGTCTACGAAAGTTGTGTGTGTGGGTGAAATTGGTGGAGGGGGAATGGGAGGAGGTGAAACCGTGGGTGGAGGTGCCGTGGGTGGTGAAATGTCCATACCTTCAGGAGTGGGTGTTAGTGTGGGGCCTGCCATATACATTGGTATGGTAGGTGGTGTGTGTGTGGAAGTGGTGAATAGATGTGACGTGGGGTGGGGAGCTGAAAAGACAGGGAATGGTTGAGGGCCTGGTTGAAAAGCCCTAGCAAAGATGTCCTGGAGGGATTGTAGAAATGGAGAGAGGGATATCGGGGGTTGGGGTCGTAAATTTGAGGAGGGCTGAAAGGGTTGCGTGGTAGCAGGGAAGCCCATGAATGTGGATCTGGGGTCAGGATGACCGGTGGCTGAAGGCATTGGGGATGGTTGTCCTAGGGCAGGCTCGGGAATGGTTTCGGTGGGTGGTGTAGTGATGGGGTTTGCGTCAAAGACCGGGTTATCAGTGGTAGAGAATAGGGTGGCACTGGAGATCGGAGTACGGAAGGTGAAGGTGGGGTCGGTGGGTTGAGCAGTCGATGTGGTTTCCACTGTTTCTCTTCTAGGAGGTGATGGTGGGGGAGTGGACGGTAGTGGTTCGGTGGACTCCTCATGGGTGGCGGGGTGCTGTTGACTAGCTGTTTGGGAGGTTGGTGTAGTAGTGGGCTCTTCTGCAACTGTAACGGGAATTTGGATATTTTTACCTGAGCGAGGTCGTGTCTGGAACCTTCGTGGGTCATATTGAACTGAAGGCCTCTGAATGGCAGTGCGCACAGCTTCTACAACTCCATATGTTTCTGCCATCAATAAGAGACCTTCCCTGTACTCTGAGTCAACTCCCGCCTCTTCCAACAACTGAGTCATAAGTACTCTGCTGCTCTGTTCAGTGAGTAACTGCTGCGATCGCACTCTTTCCATAATCTGATACAGCCTTCGGAGTTCTGCTGTATATGCTGGGGCTTCAGTGGTCTCTTCTTCATATGCTTCTTCTTCTTCCGGGTGTCCGTGTTGTTGGCTTTGCTGAGCGTCACTCCAATGGACATGTCTACCGTCTGTAGACTTTCTTCTTCTCCGTGAGGATGTGCCCTGCTCCTCTGCCTCGGAATAAAACTCCACATCAGAGAATTGTGTGCTTTGTAGGAATGCTTCGAAATCCTGGGGGTCCAGTCCTTCAGCCTCTCCAGTGGCAGCAAACTCGAATTCAGGTGTAACCAGAGGAGCCGATGGGGTGGGTTGTGTCATAGTGTCAGATTCCGACCTGGGTATCCTAATGGTAAAAGGAGGTACAGTGCCCTCTCTTAATGGTGATGCCTCAGGAGTAGTCAGGACTTCCCTTATCTGGACACACGGAATCGCGCCCCTCATGCGCTTGGACTGATGTGTGGATGTCTTGAGCCTTTTAAACATTTGTAATTGTGCCCAAGTTAAGGCACGCTCAATGGGGACATCATATGCCAAGCATCGGTAAATGATGCGTGTGAGTGCACAGCATCCGTTCACCACTAATTTCCTAGAAGCCCGTTTGTTCGCTTCATACAACTGATCTATAATCCACACTGGTAGCTCAATAGGTAGCGCACCTGCTTCCGCCAAGTAGAGAGCAAACCAGATCTTCTTGTGTGGTTGCGTGAATCGGTCTTGACCGGGGAAGGCGAAATGTTGCATGCACATGCGGAGAGGGATGGACACATTTGGGGTGAGGGCTGCCATGTCTTTCAGCTTCACTACTTTCCTGTCCTTCATGTTGTTGGGAACGAGAGCATCCTTTTCTGAGGGTACATGCGTGCCATGCATCTTTAAAGCATCACTCACTAGCTCCACAGTAAGTTCAAACCTCTTCAACTCGTTGTTGCCCAGCAATGAGGGGAGAACAAATGATCCGGGTTGGTCCTTATCTTCATGAGCTTGTAATGTAGAGACCAGATAGTAACATCGGAGGAGGTCGGGTTTAGGTAGTGGGGCTTCAAAATATTCCGCCAACCCTGCTCGTTGCCATATGATCTGGAGGTCTTCGGTGTTCTGTAAAGTCTCGAACTCCTTGGAGAAAAATTGGAAACGCACCCATGATCTGTCATACTCGCATTTAGACTCCCAGATATACTTAGCCTCTCCTAATGGACCGGGCATGCCATTGAACCAATGAGAGTTGGCATGGACTCTTTCCGTGATTCCTGTAGGTGGGTCTGGCACCGGGAGTTGCCGAAGGTGTTGCATCTCCACTGGTCGTTCAGTCGGGGGCACGTCCACAGGTAGGCTATCCACATCAATTCCTGCAGTAAGTATCCCTACTTGTGAGCCCGAACCTGTCGCTTCTGCCATTTTACTGCTTGCCTTCTGATTCTGTGAGAATATAGAAGCATGTGTTAACATCGTAATGGACAGACTAAATCCGTTGCTGTCCCCGTTACAACATTAACATGAGGTATATGGTGAGTTAGTGGTTAGTAAGTGCACGAAGACAGTGAGTGTAGTTAACGTTTGTGTATTCCTGGGAGACTAATGCCGTTAGTAAGTGGGGTGAATTTACAAATCGGGGTCGGGGGGTTTATCACAGATCTTAGATTGCCAAATGCAGTGGATGGGCTTTGCTTTCGGTTTCGTAGAGACTCCAGAGAGCTGTGTCGGTGTCGCTGTTTGGGAATGGGGCCTTTTAGGGACCCACTTATAAGTGATTACATGCATGCTCATGGGTCTTGGTGTGTTCCTAAGTGTTGAGCACGAGGGAATACTGGTTGTACTCGTAGATGGGTTATGCTGCATAGGTTGTGGCCTTGGCGTAACTACTTGTGCCCTCAAGCAAGCCTTAGGCACCCAAATTTGTCTAGATTGTGGGCTTGCCTTCATCGACTTCTTGGGCACCCAAATAGATTTTACTTTAGCAGAAGAATTTCTGACAGACTTCTTATTAGCGTCGTGTTGTTGGTTACTAATAAGAGGCTTTGCCCGTGTAGTTGACGGTGGTGCACCCGGTCGTTCGCCTTTCCGCACCCACACCTAGTTTATTTTCTGGGACATTCTGCTGCGCAGGTACTTTTGATCTCGGACATAGGTAGTACTCGGCTTCTTCTGCTTGTGATCCGCCTTTGGTTGCTGCCTCCTTCTGGCCTTTGGAAAAGAAGGGAGTTCCGTTGCATCCCTGACTCCTTTTTTGCAAATATCATTTCTCTGCAACACAGGGTTTTGAACAAGAACAGCATGGTCATCTTCATGTGTACCCCTGGAAGGACCAGGAGTCTGTGCCTTTCCTAGTTCCTTGAGTGCTCCATTGTCTAATTCTACTGTAACTCGACTATGATTGACCCAAACCTGGAGAAGTCCACTTCTTAGGTTTAAGTTAATTGCTTGGTCATAGATCCAATCTTGACCCAAGACTAGAGGTTCAGTGAGATCCTCATCTTGACACACCAGTACTTTAACTGTCATTGCCTCATCATGAATGTAAAGGGGAAGTTCCGCCTCGCCCATGCAAGGGGTTTCCACTCCTCCCAATCCTATAAGATATGCTTCCACAGGATTGACAGTCAATTGTAATTCTTGGCAGTAAGACAATTTAACAGCGCTAGTGGCTGCACCTGAGTCAATCAAGGCTCTTACGGTCCTTGCACTCTTTCCTTGTCCTATATCTAAGGTTACGAAAGGACGTCTATCAATTATCCTATGCGAGCTTGTTCCTGCGACTTCACACATGGCCATAGGAAATCCTTGGTCTGCATAGTCATTCGCTCCAGGCTGATCTCTACCTTGCCTTTGTAATTTCATCCTTCTGATGCGTTCTAAAGCTTCAGCTTGAGCTTCTTCTCGAACTCGCTTTTCTTCCTCTTTGCGTTTCTTAGCAGTGTTGAGTCGACTGAGCATTTCCTCCGTGAGGGGTTCCTGATACAACTTGACTCTGCAACCGCTAATATAATTTGAGAGAACATCACCCTCTAATGTGGCCAATTGTACTGCTCCGCTCGTGGAGATCCTATTGATGATCATAGGTCCGTAGCCTCTCTTTTCTAGCTTCCTCGCGTGTTGTTTTAGTGTATAGACTAAGACTAGATCTCCTGCTTTCAAGCCTTTATCCTTCACGTGGGCATCAAAGTATGCCTTCTGTCTCTTCTTGGCTGCATATATCCCTGCAGCGGCTCTCAGTCTTGTTTCTCCTAATCGTTCAAGGTCAAAGATCCTAGAGGAGAGCTCATGACCTGTCCATTCGTGCTCTCGTGCTACTCTCAATGTAGGGATCAAGAAGTCCAAGGGTAACACAGCGTTTTGACCGAATACCATCTGAAAGGGAGTGGCTTGGAGTACCGTTTTGTAGGCCACTCGGTATGCCCAAACAGCATGGTGTAGCTGTTTGTCCCAATCAGAGCGTTTAGTGTTCACTAATTTCGTCAGTACATTGCATAAAATCTTATTAGTGCTCTCAGCTTGTCCATTAGCTTGAGGATGATAGGGGGCAGACTTCTTGTGTATTACCAAGAATTCTTGGAGTAGATTTTCAATCACTTCGTTCAAGAAATGAGTGCCTCTATCACTTACAAGCTCTATAGGTAGCCCATATCTCGTGAATACATTCTCAAACAAGAATTTGGCAGTTGTTTGAGCATCGTTCTTGGTTGTAGCCTTTACCTCTACCCATTTGGTGAGATAATCTGTTGCCACAATGATGTATTCCGCATGAGAACCCTTAGCTGGGGGATTAATAGGACCTACGAAGTCTATTCCCCACTTAGAGAATGCACGTCCACCCATCATAGGTTTCAGTAGCATCTCATCTTTACGTATAGGATACTGAGTCCTTTGACAGACGTCACACCGTTTCACATAGGTATGTGCATCCATGTGAAGGGTAGGCCACCAGAAGCCCGCAAATAGTATCGCCTTGATTACCCGATCTGGTCCAAAGTGTCCTCCTGCTACACCTTGGTGAGCAGTTTCCAAGATCTTCAGATATTCACTTTCGTGGACACATAGTCTCAGGTAACCATCTTTACCGCGCTTATATAGATTATTACCTATGAGTGAGTAATCCTGGGCTTCTTGTTCTAAACTCCTTTTCCTAGCTAGAGTCATGTCTGGAGGGAATGTGTTTGTCCTCAAGAATGATACTAGAGGTTCACTCCAATCTGGCACAATGGATACTTGATAGAGAGTGGCATGTTCCACAGGTGGTTTAGTGCAACAGATTGGGCATTCCTTGCACAACTTTTGGACATCAGCTTCCATAGTTGGCCAATGCACTCCGAATCTCTTTAGAGTCTGCAAAGTTCTTTGCTTTGAATGGTGTTGCTCTAACGCACCTACATGTGCTAATTGCAACCATTTAGCGTACTCATCCTCTTCTACGCAACAAGCCAAGATCCCTTGATCTGTGTGCTTGTACATGCTTCCTGCCATGATATGGTACTTTTGGGCTTTTACGATCTCTCTATTCCGTGTGTTCACCACTGGATGATTAGGCCCGTATGTCAATACTGGTACTATTGGCTTGGCCCACTGCGGTGTAACTTCCAAATTAAACAAGTAAGCATCAGGAAGGTCATCTGACACTCCTTGTGGGGCTTCTCCCGATGTGAGCCTAGAGAGATGATCGGCTCTCAAATGAGTCCTACCTTTCCTTACCACAACCTCAAATTCGTATTCCATTAGCAAGAGAAACCATCTTACTAATCTACCTGTATTGCATGGCTTGTTTACTAGGTACAACAATGCCTGATGATCAGTAAAAAATTTAAACTTATTTGCAAGCAAATAGTGTCTAAATTTTTTGACTGCATAAACCATGCCTAATCCTTCGCGCTCTGTAGTGGTGTAATTCCGTTCAGCCGCATTCAATTGTCTACTGGCATAGGCAATTGGAAGATCCATATTACCTTCACCAGTAGGTTGTGCGAGCACACATCCAATGGCATAATTGGATGCATCCACATGAACATGGAATGGCTTACTCCAATCTGGTGTGGTCAAGATTGGTGCTGAACATAATCTTCGTTTAAGCTCTTGGAAGGAATTTTTGCATTCATCCGTCCATTCAAAGTTTGTCAGAAGTCCGTACATGGGCTTTGCAATGACAGCATACATGTGTATAAATCGTCGATAATAACCGCAATGCCCCATGAAAGCTTGTACTTCCTTGACATTCTTTGGCCTAGGTAACTCCGCTATGGCTCTCACTTTTTCTTCATCAGTAGATATGCCATTCTTTGACACTATATGTCCTAGGATCTTGCCTTGCCTGACCATAAAAACACACTTTTCGGGGTTCAGGCAGACTTGATATTCTCTACATTTGTCAAAGATTCGTTTGAGTTCAGGAATATGGGTTTGTCTAACATTGGAATGAGCACAGAGATCGTCAACGTAGACTTCTAAACTCTTCCTCAGGAACTCCTTAAACACATGGCACATCAGCCTCTGAAAGGTGGCTGGTGCATTGGTAAGCCCAAATGGCATTACTCTAAAAGCAAAAATGCCCCATTCTGTGGCAAAGGCTGTCTTATGCTGATCCTCTGGAGCTATGGCTACTTGATTGTAGCCCGAAAATCCATCAAGGAAGCTGTACACTTCCTTGCCTGCCACTCCTTCTAGGAGATGTTCTGTTATGGGAAGCGGATAATTATCTCGAATTGTGGCTGCATTAACCTTTTTCAAGTTAATGCACACACGCAGTTTGCCATTCTTCTTGGGCACCACTACGATGGGGGATACCCATTCAGTGTGCTCAATTTCATAGATAAATCCGGCTTCGACCAGTCTGTCTATCTCTTCTTTGATCTTAGCAGCGTAATTATCGTTATATGTATAAGGCTTTTGCTTAGAGGGTTTGGCATCTGAGGTCATGGGGATGGTGTGCGAGCATATGTCCGGGTCAACACCTTTCAAATCCTTGTAACTCCAAGCGAATACATCTCTGTATTCTCTTAGCAAGGCAATCAACTCTTGCTCTTCTTCTTCTGTCAAGTCATGGCCTATATACGTGCATCTCTCCTCTCCTTCTTCTATGGCCACTACTATTTTCTTAGTGGTTTCTTTGTTATCATAGGCCTCTCCTGATTGTGCCTCTCGTTTAGGCATTCTTATCATGACTCTCCTGTCATCTATCTCATACTTCTTAAAATTTTCTGGGACCTCAAACAAAGATTCTTCCTCTTCTGGTAAGGCTTCTCTCTTCTTTCGTTTCTTTCCTTCTTCCTTAGGGGTCATATGCGTTGCTAATCTTACATCATTTGTAACCTCTCCATGCCTCTGGGGTTGAAATTCTATTTCATGGAAGTATTCTTCATCTGATGCAAATGGTGGGTCCATAATGATTGACTCTAGATCGGAGTCACTTGCATTCTCAAATGCATCAGGGCTAGGTTCGCATTCTTCTAAAACTGCCTCTCCCATGATTGGCTCTATGGAGAAGACTGAAATGTCATAGCCATCCTCATCACAGTGAGGTGTCCATTGTTCTTCATTGATGGCTACGTCCATTGTTGCTAAAATTTCCGCCCAGCCATGGGGTTCAAATTCCTCGTCTGGAAAAACTACCGGTGCATAGGCTGGGTCTTGGATTGATCTATGGGTTTCTTTCGCACCTACCTCTCTGGCTTTCTCTCTCTTCTCTTCTTCTACTGCTACCTTGCACATCCATAAGTGAGTATCTTCATGCATCCATGAGGATCCAGACCCTATGGAATGCACCGATTCTGTATCATCTTTGGCTCTATGGATGGGATTCCATTGGATAGGAGGGACATCTCTGTGAGAATAATCTTTGAGATTGACTTTGGTCGTAACACCCAAGTGTTGCAAATACAAGGAGTTGGTTCCCCAATCCTGTACCACTTGCAATTGTCGCATAAATGGCCTTCCCAAAATCATCTCATAGGCATGATTTTTACTGAAGTCACAGATAGCAAAACTATGTTCAAACTCGACACCACAAGTGGTGAGAGTTATTCCTTCTAGCAATCCTAGGGGTCTCTCTATGTGACCATCGGCCATTTGTAACTTCATCCTCGTTGGCCTGAGTGCTGGCTTGCCCCAACGCTTCCATAAGGAGGTGGTGGCAATTGCAACTCCTGCACCTGAATCCAAAATCGCCTTGGTGGTGTATTCCTGGTAGGTGATGGGAAGATAGGTGTTCCCTTCTTCACCTTCACACATATCTCCTATCTTATCCAAGGGAATTTCTGGCACTGTCCTATGGGATCCTACCTGGGAACGAGGTTTTGCTATCTCTGGTACTTGTTTGGCTACATGTTTCCATAATTCAGGTCTAACCTTGAGTAGCTCTTCTAACTTGAGATTACACTGCACATTAGTGTTCTTCACTACCTCTGTGTTCCTAGGAATGACTGAGTCGTCGTTCCTTACCATGACTGTGGGTGCTCTCATACATGTGGACTTTGCTTCCCATGGGCCTGTGAAGTGGGGTAGCTCTTGTATGGAATTAGACTCAAAGTCTAATCTCTCGTGAGACTGAACACTCTCATGCTCCCCGTAAATAGATGGGATGTCTTGTGGGAATTGGTCGTGTGCATCGTCCACAAGTTCAAAAGGAGGAGCGACCTCACTTTCGTTATCCCATTTGTCTTCTTGAATCTCTCGTAGGAAGTCTGGTGCAAACCGATTCATAGAAGAGGAAGTGTCTGGCTCCGTAGAATTGGGCGCATAAGCAACCTGGGAAGGAGGGCTTATTCTATTGTTGACTCTCTCCTTGTTCTCGCAAATGGCTGGAGCACAAGCTTCTTGGGGAGGATTACTTATTCTATTACTTTCCCGAACAGGCTCACACATTCCCTGAGAAGGAATGTAGGCAACCTGTGGAGGTACTTGAGCTTTCGAGGGAGGCTCATCTGCCTTTTGGGGGGCAAGATAAGCTTCTTGAGGAGGCACATGGGCTTCCTGAAGAGGCTGGCTCATCCGTTCTCTTGCCCTTTCCTTTCTTTGAGGGGTAGGTTCCTTTTCTGGCTGTGCTATTGGCCTCTCTATTCTTTCTAAGGAGGGGAAGTTGTCCGGTTTAGGGGCATTGGCCACATACACTTCTGATTGGGAATGATTCCTGTTTTTGCTTGCTTTTTCTTGGTCTTGATTTTTTTCTTCCTTGTCAGATCTTGCAATTATCCTCTCTAACTTCTCTAGGAATCCATCCAAGTGTAATTGCGTTTTGGCTGAGCCTGAGTAATTGGAAAGGCGATTGGCTTCAAACATAGTCTGAGCCAATGCGACCATTTTCGCGCATAGTTTGGTTCTTTCTATCTCTAGGTCAGCTCTAGGATAGCACTTGTCATGATCCGTGACGTTTGGGCCTTCTTGGATTCTGGCCTGATATGCCTTAAGCATCATGTCTATGTCTTCGGGAGTGGGATCAGCTAATACTGATCCTGTTTGGGGTGGTGGGTGGGTTGCGTGGGCTGTCTTAGAGGGTGAAGGGATGGAGGGTGATGGGGATGGTAGCGGTGGGAATGTGTGAGAGTGCGGTTGAGACGTGATCTCTATGATTTTAGCCTTGGTTTCTCGTAGACTTTCCTCAAGTTCACTCATCTTCTTTGCCCATTGCCTTTTCATGCGTTCGCGGCTATCTTTCCAAGCTCTTGTTCTCTTTTTATTTTGGCTCTCAGTATCGCTAGCATCTAGGCTCTTTTCCTGGCCTACCCCTTGGTTTTGCTGCAATGCCTGAGCCCTAGTGACTACCTGTACTGGTGCAGTGGAAGTGACGCTTCCTGAGGAGTCTACCACTAACCCAACAACGTTGATAGGGGTGATTTTTGGCATGCTATTGGGGTTCTTTGGGCAATCTCGTAAGAGATGCTCTTTTCCGCAATCTTGGCAGAAGCCTTGGATCGTCACCGACTGGGTTTGCGTAGGTGGAGGCAAGGGACAATCACGAATGAGGTGATCTCCTTGGCATCTGTAGCACGGTCCTCTAGGAAATGGTGGTCGTACTTGCCTAGGTTGAGGTCTAGGGTTGGGGTTTGTATACATGATGTTCGTGTGATCTGACTCCCAACTAGGTTCGTTCGACTCTTCACCATAGTAGGACTCTCCATGTTCTGGGGACTGCATGTAGTAAGCCTGGGGGCTATCCACATGGGTAGAATCAAAGCTATGGTCACTTGGGTCATTTTCAGAGATCAAGGATGTTACAGGGACTATAGCTCTATTCAGGTTCTCTTCTGCAGCAGTATACTTTACCGGAATCACATTAGCTGGGGCAGGGGGTTGTTGTGCTAGCACAGGCTGAGGCCTTTGTTGGGCCTGATACTGTGGTTGGTAGGTTTGTTGGGGTCTAGCATATTGTGGTGGTGGATTTTGGTTCTGGTATCTGCCTTGTTGGTAGGGTTGCGGATAGGGTTGCCTAACTGCCTGCTTGTTGTATGGGCAGTCTTGTGCGGTGTGATTGGTGTATCTCCGTTCTATGGTGCAGTACTGGCTACTAGGGTTTACTTGGGGTTGAGCCATAATGGGACAGACGTTCGCCATATGGTCACCACCGCATGTATAGCACCTTTTCACAGGGGCAAACCTTGGAATTTGTTTGCTAGTTACACCTAGTTTCTGAGCTACTTTTTCGGCAAGTTCTTCAATTGATGTGGCTTGTGTGGAAGATTGACTAGATGCACTATCTGAATCTTTGTAAATTTTGGACAACTCTAGCTCTTCTCCTAGGTTATCTTCAATGTCAATGCACATACGTACACATTCTTCTATAGTCCTAGGGTCTTTCAGATACACATAGGATCTCAATTTTGGGCTCAGCAATCCGTCAAGAAATAAGGCTACTTGTTTAGCAGATGTGGGTAGCTCCGAAATAGGGCACCTTTCAAGATATTGTCTAAATCTTCTTCCTGCAAGTCTCACAGTCTCTTGAGGGGTTTGCTTGAAGCTGTGAATCAGTGAGGAGGTGTTGTGTCTTATGCCGCTCTTAGAGAACTCTATAATGAATGCCTCTAGGAGTTGATCTATGCTCCTGAACTGGCGTTCATCTAATGGCTGAAACCACGTAAGTGCTGTGTTCCTAAGGGTTAGACCGAAGGCATTGTACTGCGTGAACAGATCCTCCACTTGTTCAGCTCTCAAGACTTGCTTGAACTCTGCCACATGATCATAGGGATCTCCTGTGCCGTCAAAGTAATTCTTCATGGACTTAACTAGCTGGGTGGGTCTCAAAGTTCTTGTGTGCTCTCTAGGCCTCGGCAGAGGGAATCCATCTACATTTCTTTGGTTCCTGTGGGCTCTATGCATCTCAGGTTCTACCCTATTCGTCTCCGTTCTCGTTCTTTCTCTGCCCACTGGATTGGCAAAACTTACCTCTGGTCTATCTTTACTTCTGTCTCTTTGCATACCATGAGCCTGGGATGTTCCAGCTCCAGGGTGACCATAGGCTACATTTGATCTTGGTTGGGGGAAAATGAATTCGCCCTTCTAAGTGTAAGCATGCCTATCATTTTCTGTCACCACAAAAATCCTCTCTGACGTGTGGTCTAAGTAGGTCACTCTACCTGGGCTATCTGGATCCTTAAACTCATAGATCATGATTGTTCCTATGTCAGTTGGGTGATCCGGTTTATACCTCCAGAAGGCTTCGTCCGTTTCTCGATTGAGAAGCAAATCTATGCACTTGTTATCTTGGGGGATCCACTCAGGCGTGATAATCCTAGTGAGAACTGATTTACCTCGAGGGGTTCTAGGTTCCACTCCCATGTTTCCTTGTTCCAAGTCACCTAAGTCCGTTTCTGAAATTACATTTCCAAATTCATCTGTCCTATCTGGATGACTGGTGACTACGTATATGGTTCCTTCCTTGTCCAGGTATGCACCGTTTTCAAACTTGACCGCTGGGTGCTCTAGTCCTATGGATTGGTCAGGGTTTTTAATCTGGACCACTGATCTTCCTAGGCCGTCCTCATAGATGCTCGCACCTAATCGGTTGGTCCTAAGGTATTCCAACTGCGTTTTGTAAGGACCTTCCACCCTGTATAAGTAAGGCACTCCTGAACTTCCCGTAGGTCTGTCCATGCCTTGAGACATCTCTGACTCACTGGTCTCAGAGCTAGGGTAGTTCGATTGGTGGCTCAACTGCTGGGCCCAGGACCTAGCAGTGTGGTTGACACTAGCCTCTGAAGATCTAAGGCTTTGTCTCTCTCTTACTAGGTGTCGTCCTGATCTAAGGTTCATATGCCTATCTAAGTAGCCCAATTCTTTGCCCAGAGTACAACCTCGTTGTCGATCAATTGGTACCAGTCACTTGATTCTTTTTAGTTATTTCTCGTGTTTAAAGTCTTGTCTGCTATTACGTCGCCCGGAATACTTGAATGTTCTTCGTACTTTCAGGTTGATCGTTCCACGTTAGGTTCTTTCCTTTATGTTGTCGACAGTACAGAGATTAAGTTTTTAGCTTGAACTTGAGTTTTTAGGTAGTCTTCAACTTGATAGTGGCCTATCGTCGCCCTGACTTACTCCTACTTCTAATCGTTCTTAGCCTAAGCTAGGAATTGACGAAGAGGAGTTGAGAATATTCCGACCTTTCTTGCCGAACCTTGCTCTTTAGGGCTCGAGAAGTTGATTCTCAAGCGTGTGCCACACCGTTGCTTGGATACTCTCAGTTGCTTCTCAATAGGCCTGCATAAATCCCAAGATTAGCTCCAAGTAGACCTTTCAATTGACAGACAATTTATTTCAGACACTTTTTTAATGACCCTTGTTCCCCCTTTTGCATTGTTAGAAATTTACTCTAGAGCTCCCTTGGTGTTCCTACCCCTCAGTGTGTCAACTTCCAAATATCCTATCTGAAAATCAACGCGTTATTCTTATAAAAAACAGTTGAGGGCGTGTAGTATATGTCACGAGCTTTCCGACAAGCCCTAGAGCTCAGAAAATGGATTTCGTATGAAAAAGTTATGACCGTTCAGGGTTTAGGGGGTTAACTAGACAAACAGAACCTTTCGGGGGTTTTAATGCATTTTCTAAGGCCTTTGTAAGTAGATGAGTACATGAAAGTGCAAATATGCCCAAAATTTAGCCTAAATTTCCAAGAATTCACTCCTTAATTTTTTGCTGAAAATGCCTGTCTATCGCGATAGACGGTGTCTGTCGCGATAGACACAATCTATCGTGGGGGCTGTCTGTCGCGATAGACGGTGTCTGTCGCGATAGACAGTGTCTATCGTGGATTTCTGTCTGTCGCGATAGACGGTGTCTGTCGCGGATTTCTATCTGTCGTGATAGACGGTGTCTGTCGCGATAGACGCTGTCTGTCGTGAAATTCGGTCTGTCGCGATAGACGGTGTCTGTCGCGATAGACGGTATCTGTCGCGGATTTCTGTCTGTCGCGATAGACGGTGTCTGTCGCGATAGACGGTATCTGTCGTGAAATTCGGTCTGTCGCGATAGACGGTGTCTGTCGCGATAGACGGTATCTGTCGTGAAATTCGGTCTGTCGCGATAGACGGTGTCTGTCGCGATAGACGGTATCTGTCGCGGATTTCTGTCTGTCGCGATAGACGGTATCTGTCGTGAAATTCGGTCTGTCGCGATAGACGGTGTCTGTCGCGATAGACGGTATCTGTCGCGGATTTCTGTCTGTCGCGATAGACGGTGTCTGTCGCGATAGACGGTATCTGTCGTGAAATTCGGTCTGTCGCGATAGACGGTGTCTGTCGCGATAGACGGTATCTATCGCGGATTTCTGTCTGTCGCGATAGACGGTATCTGTCGCGATAGACAGTGTCTGTCGCGATAGACAGTGTCTGTCGCGATAGACTGAAAAAATGCAAATTTTTGAAAAACTTCTAGTGATCTAGAGTGCCCTCAAGGTGTAGGTTACAATGATAAACATGCATTCACAAAATGTTAAGATTTTCTGTCTGTCGCGATAGACAGAGGCTGTCGTCCCGGGACCTGTGCAGAGCCTGTCGTACCTGCGCACACTGCTGGGGATGATGGTACAGCAAAAAACCTGCAAAATAGCTCAGAAAACATGCAAAAACAGCACATGCAAGTTCGCTCTCTCGCTCTCTCTCACAAGTGAAATGAGGGAAATGAGGTGGAGGTGGGGATATAGTCAAAAAACTGAAATTTTCGCGATGATGGAGATGGACGTGGGAGATGGTGATGATGATGATGGTGAAGAAAGTAAAAGAAAATCGATGAGAGTGAAGAAAATACCTACAACTCCAACGCGTCAACTCTACGTTTTACCATCACACGCTCGTCCTCAAAGCTCGATCCCCGGCAACGGCGCCAAAATTTGGTGTAGCTCAATGATGAGTAGCACCTCCTTTAATGTCAATCCGGGAAGACGAGAGGATGGTATGAAGACCTCGAGCAAGTGGCGGCACAAGTGCGTGAGTGAGAAGCACACTAGCATGCACACACATACACACACACGCGCACACACAGTAAGACAAAGAGTGAGAATCAATGGAGCTTTTAGATTACTTTCAAAATGCTCTTACAAGTTCGTTTCTATTACAATCTAGCCTCAAAAATGAGCTCTCTAGCTCTTTTTATAGTTTTTGACTAGCTTTTGGCCCTGTCCAGACCTAGTGTCCGGCCTAGTTAAAAATTAGGTTCCAGGGCTTATTTGAGGGCTCAAACGAAGTCTAAAAATTATGAAATTTGGTACGATGGTACTTCTAATACTCCTCAAGCTCGAGGACTCCTCGGCTTGCACAAAATGGAGTCTAATCTACCAAAAACGGGATTTACAATGTTTGTGTAGTGATTAAAATCACTTGGGTTGTACATAATCTATGGGAAAAAATGATCTGGCCTTGTTGCCGTATTGTGCATGACTCCTTTATTGCTTTGGATGCCAACAGAGCACTTACTTCATAGGTGTCCATACTTGCCATAGCAATAGCACATGATATATTTCTCAGGTCACTTACATAGTCCCCCAGATATGTCGTTGGGTCCATTTGTCATGCTAAGGTGGAGGGGGTGTTGGAGTCAATGTATATATGGTCCAACAATGGTCCAGTGTTCTTAGCATATGATGATTACATTTTCATATCGTATAAGCAAAAGGTGTGTGGTGGCATGGCTACAACACTATGCTCTCTTTGCACCCATGTGGGTTCAATCCCTATGTCCAACAACGGAGATAGATTTGAAAAGCTAAATTGGCAGCACAGCAGCGAGAAAGATTTTTTGGCAAAACGTTAGAAAGTTTTTTCTGATGGCAAGAATTGAGCAACAGAGTTTTCACGATTACATTTCGAAGTGTACGATCATACGTTTGTAGCGATGGCTTTTGTTTTATTGCTTTTCATTGGAGTACTTCAAAAACTATATAAAGAGAGCCTTGCTGATTGTTCAAGTATCACTCAGTGATCACTCAAAGATCACAAGCTAGCTCTTGGTGTTTTGAAGCTTTGGAGGTGGAGTTTTGGTGAAGGAGAGGCTACTCTCTTGAAGCAAAAAGTCTTCTACAAGGTGGTGGTAACTATCTTTTGTGAGTTAACCTTATATTTTGTTTTTAAGGTTTCTCTACCCTTATCTCAAAATTAGGGTTGGTTGATTTACAATTTTGTTACACTATTTTGTGAGAATAAGGTTAGCTTCATTGCTCATTCACTTCACACACTTAGATTTATTTCAACATAATCTAAATTTTGTATCATCATCTTCTTGGATATTCTTCCATTAGTGAGTGCACCACTTTATATGGTTGAGTAGTACTCCCATGTTGTAATTTGGACATCTATTTTTTAGTGAGTAAGCATCCAGCTTACGTTCTCTATCTTTGTCTCAAGATCTCTTTCTTTCTATCTTTCACGTATCATCTTAATTAATTAAGTGTGTATGCTCAAAAGGTTTTAGTATTGGAACGATCTTGGAGACCCAAATTCCAACACTTGGTATCAGAGCATAATTGACATACACACTTAGTTAAGATGAGTGAGATTAGAATTGATATTGAAGAAAAGTTGGATGGATCTTCTAATTATCCCATGTGGATTTTCATGATGATGAATATGTTATGACAAAGGATTTATGGAATATCGTCAATGGATCCTTCACAAGACCCAAACGAGAAGGCGAAGAAGGAGCCACAGCAACTTCAAGAGGTAGTGGAATTACTATTACAGAACCAATTGAAGAAGAGGTAACCACTGTTGGTGCATTTTGCCCAAGCCTACATGCTTGATATGCTTGATATTATCCTCATTTGTAAGTCACATGAGTAGTCATGTGAACACCTCTTGTAAAAGAGTACATTTTATCTCTTGTAAATGGAAAAAGAAAAAAGTAAAAGGATGGCTTACCTCATCCATGATGTAAAAGCAAATTCGTGGCTCCAACTACCAAAATCACGAATTTTTGAGCTGAGGGAATCTCTCCTAACTTTGGGGATCACTTTTAGGTGGAGCCATTCGAATTCGAATTCAAAACTCCCTCCAAGAATTGCTATAAAAGGAGCAATAAGGAAGAGGCGATAAGCAAGCCTTGTACGTGACCACTTCATGTCATTTTGTAGAGATTGAAGAGCTTACTCCATAGCTCTATCATTCTACTCCCATTGTGCAAAGATTCATTGCCAATGTGGTTGTAATCATATGTGAATCTATACATTTATTATCATCTACCTCTCTGTTTTGTTCTCTGCTATACTCACTCAGAGCAGTAACTTCAGAAGGTCATATCTCGAGTTTTACTGAACCTTTTTCAGTGTTTTAAAGTGCGTTGGATAGCTCTCACTGTCTAGTTTCTACCTATACATTTTCAAGGTCATTGGATTTATACTTTTGGAGATATCTGCATTTTACTGCTTACTGGTCTATCTCTGCAGAGCCCCGAGAATTGTGGGAATGTTCCAGAACTTGATGAAACTTGTTCTCAGTGCTCAGTCCATCATTTGAAGTGTTTTAACTTGGAATAGGAAGCTTGCTAAGTCTATTTGCTATGCCCAAAAGGAATTTTTCTAATTCCTTCCAGGTTGAGAGCACTGTTCATTTTTTCCAGCAGGTGTATGTCCAAAAATAGCAAGTTTTGGGAGCTAGTCATTTCGCAACTAGCCTGTCTTGACTTAAACTTTTGGGATACATGTTCCAAAGTACTTGGCTGATATTTTGGTGGATTTAGGAAGCTCAAAGGGTCTACTAATCAACTCTGAAGTCTCAGTTGGCTGGTGTGAAGCTGGTTGTAGCGGCACCTACTCATCTTTGGATTGCATCCACCATCTCTCTTCACAGTGGTATCAGAGCATAGTCAAGCAACATGGGAGATGGATTTCCATCAACAATTGACAAATTGGATCGAAACAACTATCCGGCATGGTCTCTAAGGATGGAGGCTTACCTTCAAGGGAGGAATCTATATGGATTCATATCCGGAGATGAAGCAATGCCAACCATGAGGAACAAAGGGCAACCATCACATGAAGAAGTGGAAGGACTTTCGAATTGGTGTTCGAAGGATGCACTTGCAAGGTCCTATATTCTAAACTCAATCTCTGATTTTCTTTTACCTCATGTCAAGGGATGCAAGACATCAAGAGAAACCTGGAATGCACTTGCTTCTTTCTTCTCTTCCAACACTCGAGCAAGGAAGAACCAATTGTGGATGGAGTTCACAACAATGAAGAAAAGCCCGAAGCAAAATGTGACTGATTATGTCACAAAGATGAAGGAGATTTCCGACCAACTTGGAAGCATTGGAGAGGTAATTGAAGAGGAGCAAATCATAAGACAAATCATGAATGGAATCAAAGCAGACGACAAGTGGGAGTCATTCACAACAGCCATGGATTTATACATGGATATGCATGTACCCGACCTCAACACACTCATGGGCCAACTCTTCACTCATGAAGCAAAGATTAGCAAAGGTGGTGAGTCCTCAAGAGGTAATCAAACTTCTGCCTTATATTCTGATAAAGCTAAGGTCAAGGACAAGTCAAAGAATAGAAAGAATGAAGATGAAGGAAGCTCTTTCCAAGCAAACTTTGCAGGTAGAGGACGAGCTAGAGGAAGAGGTAGAAGTGGAAAGCAAGGCAGGGGGAGATTCCAATCATCTCAACCTTGCAACATATGTGGCTTATCTAACCATACTACTGAAGAATGTTTCAGGAACCCGAGGAACTCAAGAGGAAGAGGATTCAATAGAGGTGGCTATGGATCAAATAGAGGCAGGTACAATGGAGGCTACAACAACAACTACTACAACAACAATTACAACAACAACAACAACTATCAAAGTGGCCATAGAGGAAGAAGAGATTACAATAACTATGCAGAGGACCAAAGTCAAGAAGATTCATTATTGATTATGAATCTATCAACGAAGAAGGGTAAGGATGATGATCACATATTTTACATTGATTCGGGATGCTCGAACCATGTAGCAGGAAATGTGGCTTTACTTTCTGATTTGGAAGATCCTCATAACAAGCATGAAGTGCAGACAGGAGATGACACAAAGCACTCAGTGGAGAAGATAGGTAATGTGAAGACATCAGATGGGAATATGAACCTCTTAAGCAAAGTCTTGTATGTCCCTACAATTACCAAAAATTTAATAAGTGTTGGACAGATTGTTGAAAAAGGATTGCAGGTTAGATTCAATCGATTTGGAGCATATGTTGAAGACCCAAGGCAAGGCTTTCGAAGGATTGCCAAAGGAGAAAAGACAGGAAGGCTTTTCACTTTTGAAGTGGAAGATACAAAGAACATAGCTTTGTTTAGCTATGGATCTCAAACTCTAACAGAGTTGGAGATATGGCACAAAAGGCTTGCTCACATTGGTGAGAGGACACTCAAACAGATTTGCAGGGACCAAAGTGTACTTGGTTTGCCTAATATCACAAGGCAACACATGATTTATAAGTGTGAAGCTTGTCAACTCGGCAAGGCTCATAGACAACCTTTCAATAAGAAAGGATATATGTATCAAAATCCTTTGGATCTAGTGCACACGGATGTGTGGGGTCCAAGTAAGGAGCCATCTATATCAGGCTCAAGATATTATGTGTCTTTCATAGATGATTGTAGCAGGTGGACCATTCTGTTTTTCATGAAGCATAAGGATGAAGTGTTTAATTGCTTTAAGAAGTATATTGCTCTTGTTGAAAACCAAACAGGTAGGACTTTGAAAAGACTCAGATCAGATGGTGGAGGAGAATACTTCTCTTCTGAATTTGATGCCTTCTTGCATGAAAGAGGCATTAAAAGGGAAGTCACTACAAGGTATACACCTGAACTCAATGGTGTAGCAGAGAGGAGGAATAGAGCTATCGTCGAAGCTGCAAGGTCCATGCTCAACGAAAAGGGATTGCCGAACTACCTATGGGCAGAGGCTGTGTCGACAGCCACATATCTCATAAATAGACTTCCATCTAAGTCACTAGATGGAACCACTCCATATGAAGTGTGGAATGGAAGAAGACCTAGTCTAGAGCATTGTAAAATCTTTGGATGCTTAGCCTATGCTCACATTCCTTCTCAAGTAAGAGGGAAATTGGATCCCAAGGCAGAGAAGTGTGTATTCATTGGTTATGATCAAAACCAAAAAGGATATAGATTGTACAATCCAACCAATAAAGGATTTTTTGTGAGTAGAGATGTAATTTTTGATGAAAACAAATCATGGTTTGATGATGACAGGAAAGTGAAGCTGCCATATGACTTGGATGAAGATTTTCCATCACTTCAACCAAAGGAGCCAAAGCAGATTGAAGAAAGTGATTCGGAGATTGACCTAGAAGACTTGGAAAGACTAAAGCTATGGAAGAACAAAGGTAAAGCAAAGATGCAGGATGCTACATATGGACCCGAGAGCTCACATCAACCACTTAGAAGGTCTTCGAGGGAGAAGAAGAAACCAGAGAGGTTTGGTTATGATACTTCTTTGGTCACCAAGCACTCAATCTACATTGCAAAGGATTCAACCAATGAAGAACCTACCACATTTGAAGAAGCACAAAGCAAGAAAGCTTGGAGAGATGCAATGGATGAAGAAATGGAAGCCTTGAAGGAGAATGACACTTGGGAGCTTGTACCTAACAAGCCATCTATGAAGATAATCGGATCTCGATGGATATACAAAATCAAGAAGAATCCAGATGGAAGTATAAATAGACACAAAGCAAGGTTAGTTGCTAAAGGGTTTGCTCAAACCCATGGTATTGATTATGAGGAGACTTTCTCTCCTGTTGCAAAAATGCCTACAATTAGGGTTCTCATTAGTCTTGCTGCATCTAGAAATTGGAATCTTTATCAACTTGATGTAAAGAATGCTTTCTTGAATGGATGGATTTCTGAGGAAGTGTATATGGCACAACCTCCTGGATATGAGGATGCACATCATCCTAACTATGTATGCAAACTAAAGAAAGCTTTGTATGGATTGAAGCAAGCTCCAAGAGCTTGGAATTTCAGATTGGTTACTTATTTGCAGGACCAAGGATTCAAAGCTAGCAAGGCGGATACCTCTTTGTTCATAAAGAGGAATGGATCTGAAGTGATCTATTTATGTGTGTATGTTGATGATATTATTATCACAGGCAATGATCTTGAAGGAATCAAACAGGTAAAGAGTCAAATGAAGGAGGAGTTCAAAATAAGTGACCTCGGACCACTCACTTATTTTCTTGGATTGGAGTTGATCTACACAGATTCAGGTATATACATCACACAAAGGAAGTATGTCCATGACATGCTCGTCAAGTTCAAGATGGAAAATACCAAGTGTGCAGGTACACCTATGGAGCAAAATCATAAGCTTAGTGCTTATGAAGGAGAGCCAATTGAAGACATCACAAGCTATCAAAGCTTGGTTGGAAGTTTGAACTATGCAACATGTTGGAGCAAACCAATCACAAATTGGTGATTATACAGATCTTGGAGAATGCTTATGGTCAGAATGAAGCAAAGGAAGACATTTGCAAAATTAAGAAGAAGTCAGAATGGTGTCTTGTACACATATGTACATTAGCATAGTCATAGATGACTTAGATCTTTTGTTCAGTAAGAAGTATGTACAAATTATCTATAAATACCTTGAGAAAAGTCGGGGCATGTATGAGAGCATATGTGACAATAGTTACAAGTCAAGAATTAGGGAGATAGAAGCAATGAGATAGTGGAAAGTGAATTTGTGTTTGCTCTCATCACTCAGTTGTAATTTTCTGAGTTAATGAAGAAATATTGCGCCCGATCTTTTCGTGTCTGCTCCTTCTGTGGTTGATCATTAGCGAAATCCTTTTGAGGATATCTAAGTTGTTAGTTAATGAGCCTGTGACCTGAATTTCAGAGTCCAATTGTAAACAGGCTAGGAGAATTGTGAATAGGAACATTCATATGTGTTGAATGTCTACAGTTCTCTGAAACAGGCGCAAATTTCGTGTTTAATCTTTTGGTCAGTGCTCACTCCATAGTTTAAAGTTTTGTGCAAGCAAGCACTTAATCTTTAAGTTGGAAGGTGATCTACTCGTGGCTAAAAGCATTTGGCAAAACGGGTTAGATATTGTGAGAATCAAAGTTAAGAAGTTAGGGGTGTCTGAATCGACTTCTCAGAAGTACAGTTTCTGACATAGGTAACTTGAGAAGTTGATTTCTCAAGCTACACTTAATCTTTTGGAGTAATTCAACTTGGAATAGTTGCGCAATCTCTAGGAGATGATTCGTACAAAGTTTCATCAAAAACTTTACACGTTTGATAAGTCGATATAAGGAAATAGTGCAGCAGACTTTTCTGTGTATCACCTTCTTCACAGATTTGTTCATCTTTTGATAATTAGAAGTTGATCCTCTAAATGTGTGAAAGGTTTTGACTTATTCTTGGTATAGAGGTGCTCTAATCACAAGAATAAGTTGTTCTTTTGGAGATTAACATTCTCCATCAGTGGTATCAGAGCAGGAGACATCAATTTGAAGAAAAGGAGGATCCCGACTGCTGCAGATTCAAGAAATTCAACATTTGAAGGATCAAGAAGTGAAAGCTTGGAGTCAAAGCTCGAGGAGAAGACAAATTGACATCAAGAAAGGCAAAAGGAGTTCAATTTGAAGTAAAGGTACATATATTGTTTGTAAAGCTTGAAGTTTCAATATACAGGTGGATACAAGATGGGAGAAAGCTTGCAGATTGATAAGCTAGATAGGGAGAACTATCCAGCATGGTCCATGAGGATGGAAGCACACCTCATGAGCAAGGATCTTATATCATTCATTACAGGAGATGAAGAAAAACCAGAATTTGCAGATCCAAGTATTCCTACTAGGGAAGAACTTGCAATGTTGAAGACTTGGATGAGAAAGGATGCTCAAGCAAGGAGTATCATCTACATGGCTGTAAATGATTACCTTCTACCTCATATCAGAGGTTTAGAAAGTGCTACAGATGTTTGGAATGCCTTGGAAGAGCATTTCCAAAATACAACTAAGTCAAGGAAGTCCTCACTATGGGCTGAGTTCACAACTTTCAAGAAGAAGAGCTCACAATCAATTTCAGATTATGTGGCAAGGATGAAAGATATTGCAGATAGCTTGGGAGCAGTGGATGAAGATATTGAAGAGGAAAAGTTGGTAAGACAAATACTTACAGGTCTAAGAGGTGATGAGAAGTGGAAGCCTTTTATATTGTCCATAGAATTGTCACTTGATCACTTTACTCCTGACCTTAATCAATTGCTAGGACACATGCTAACCTTTGAGCAGGATCTTAAAGGAGATAATGATAGAAGTACAAGTCAAGCTATGTACTCCAAAGATAAGAAAAAGAATGGCAAGGGAAAGCAATCAAATGATGATGAAGGGAACTCAAATCAAGCCAACTTCACAAAAGGGAAGACAAATTTCAGAGGTAAAGGAAGAGGAGGTAAGAACAAAGATAATGCTAAAGCATGTTGGATTTGTGGCAGAACAAATCATTTGGCAAATGATTGTTGGTATAACAATCAAAGTGGAGGATACAACAATCAGAATTATAGCCAAAGAGGTAGAGGAGGCAGAAACCAAAGAGGTAATTTCAGAGGAAGAGGTGGTAGGACATCATATGGTAGAGGAGGTGGAAGAAACTTCCAATCTCAGTCCTACAACAATAATTATTACAATTATGCATCAGATCAGAAGGATGACATGACTCTTATCCTGAATGCAACTCATGAATCAATGGGAGAAGATCAAAGAGTGTTTTATATTGACTCAGGGTGCAGTAACCATCTGAGTGGGAACCTATCCTTGATGACTGATATGGAAGCAAGGGTGAATGGACATACAGTTCAAACAGGTGACAATACCAAACATAAAGTGGAGAGCATTGGATCAGTGAAGACAAAGAATGGAAGTACACTTCTGAGTAAGGTACTTTATGTTCCTACTATTCCTAAAAATTTGATAAGTGTAGGGCAAATTGTGGAGAAAGGATATGAGGTAAGATTTACAAATGATGGTGTCTATGTACAAGATCCAAACCAGGGATATAGAACCATAATTGCAGGTAAAAAGGAGGGAAGATTGTTCACTCTCAAGGTCCAAGGTAATGTGGGACATGCATTGTTTACCTATGGAGGTCAAAAGGTATCTGAATTAGACCTATGGCATAAGAGGCTAGGTCATTTCAATGAGAGAGCTATAAAGGAGATGTCAAAGAATCAGGTGGTGCTTGGATTGCCAAACATTGAAGGGCAACATATGGTGTACAAGTGTGAAGCTTGTCAATTAGGTAAAGCACATAAAAGTTCTTATAACAAATCAGGGTACAAGTATTCAAACATGCTTGAATTGGTTCATACAGATGTATGGGGTCCCTCAAGGGATTATAGCATAAATGGATCCAGATATTATGTGTTGTTTGTTGATGATGCAACCAGGTGGATTACTTTGTATGTAATCAAGGACAAATCAGAAGTCTTCAAGACATTCAAACATTTCCATGCTTATGCAGAAAGGATCACAGGACAAAAGCTAAAGAGGTTAAGATCAGATGGAGGGGGAGAGTATTTCTCAAAAGAGTTTGATGATTATTTGTGGAATGCAGGTATCAAAAGAGAAGTGACTTGCAGGTACTCCCCTCAACAAAATGGAGTAGCAGAAAGGAGGAATAGGACTCTTGTAGAGTTTGCAAGAGCCATGATGAAGGAAAAAAATTGTCCAAATTACTTGTGGGCAGAGGCCATTAACACTGCAACATATCTTGTGAATAGGTTGCCTTGCAAAGCCTTGAATGGAGGAACCCCTTATGAAGCATGGTGGGGTAAGAAGCCTAGTCTTGATCATTGTAAAGTATTTGGATGTATTGCATATGCTTATGTTCCTTCACAATTAAGACATAAGCTAGAACCAAAAGCAGAGAAGTATGTGTTTATTGGATATGATGATAGACAGATGGGTTACAGGTTGTGGAGTCCATCCACAAAGCAATTTCTTGTTACTAAAGATGTAACATTTGATGAGCAAAACATGTGGTATACAGGATCACCAAATGAGTATGCAGGTGTTGAAGAAATTCAAAGGAAAGGAAAGGCAAAGGTAAAGGTATGTGAAGAAATTGTTGATGAAGTTGACTCTAGATGTAGAGTGCAGGATCATGTGGAAGAAGGGCCAAGATTTGATCCAGAATCAAATGAGGCTGAAACTTCAAGAAGTGCAGAAATCAGAAGATCTACAAGAGAAAGGAAAGAGCCTATAAGGTATAGTTATGATACATCTTTCCTAACAACAAGAGATTATGCTTACATTGTGAAAACAGAAGAAGATCCAATCACTTATGAAGAAGCCAAAGGTAAACAGAATTGGGAGAAGGCAATGCAAGAAGAGTATGATGCTCTACTTGAAAATGAAACTTGGGAATTAGTACCAAGACCAAAGAATCAGAAAGTCATTGGATGCAAGTGGGTATACAAAACAAAGAGGTTTGCAGATGGTAAGGTGTCTAGATATAAGGCTAGACTTGTGGTTAAAGGTTATGCCCAAACTTATGGGGTAGATTATGATGAAACCTTTAGTCCTGTTGCTAAGATGTCTACAATTAGGACATTGATTGCTATTGCTGCTTGCAAAGGATGGAAATTATCACAATTGGATGTGAAGAATGCATTTCTTAATGGTTACATTGCAGATGAAGTATATATGGAGCAACCAGAAGGCTTCATGGAATCAATTGGATCAGATTATGTGTGTAAGCTCAAGAGAGCTTTATATGGGTTGAAGCAAGCCCCAAGAGCTTGGAATTACAGATTGGTCAAGTTCTTGAATGAATGTGGATTTCAAGCATCAAAGGCAGATAGTAGCTTGCTAGTGAAGGCAAGTGAAAATGGATATATTTACATGTGCATTTATGTTGATGATATTATTGTTACAGGAACAGATGCTCAAGGAATCAATGAACTCAAGAAGCAAATAGAGAAGGAGTTTAAGATAAGTGACTTAGGAGACTTATCTTATTTTCTAGGAATGCAGATTGTGTATACTCAACATGGAGTATATGTTTCACAAGAGAGATACTTGAAGAATCTTTTGATCAAATTTAACATGGAAGATTGCAAGACCTCAACCACTCCATTGGAGGTAAATCATAAATTAAGCAGGTATGGAGGTGAAGAGTTCAATGACATGAAGAAATATCAGAGTTTGGTAGGTAGTCTAATCTATGCTACCTTGACAAGGCCAGATCTATCATATGCAGTAGGTGTGTTGTCACAATTTATGCATTGTCCAAAGAAGACTCATTGGATTGCAGCCCAAAGGGTACTCAGATATATCAAAGGAACCCTAAGTGAAGGTTTGTACTATGGTTTCACTTCTGACACAAGAATCAAAGTGTTTAGTGATGCAGATTGGGCAGGTGACTCAGATGATAGAAGGTCTACTCATGGATATCTATGTTATGTTGGAGACAAGTTAGTGTCTTGGTGTTCAAAGAAGCAACACACAGTTGCTTTATCATCCACAGAGGCTGAGTATAAGGGAATGGTAGAAGCTGCAAAAGAAGTTATATGGTTGAAGACCCTGATGAAAAGTTTTGAGACTGATCATAGTACTCCAATAATTTTTGGAGACAATATGAGTTCTTTGTATTTGGCAGCTAACCCTGTTTTTCATGCCAGGACTAAGCATATAGAAATACAGTATCATTTCTTGAGGGAAAAGGTACTTGATAAAGAGATTGAAGTGATGTATACTTCAACAAAAGAACAAGTGGCAGATATGATGACAAAAAGCTTGGATGGACCTAAGCTACAGAGATTCAAGGAGATGGCAGGAGTGAAGAAGAATGGAATAATCACAATTAGTGATTGAGGGGGAGCTGTTGGAGCAAACCAATCACAAATTGGTGATTATACAGATCTTGGAGAATGCTTATGGTCAGAATGAAGCAAAGGAAGACATTTGCAAAATTAAGAAGAAGTCAGAATGGTGTCTTGTACACATATGTACATTAGCATAGTCATAGATGACTTAGATCTTTTGTTCAGTAAGAAGTATGTACAAATTATCTATAAATACCTTGAGAAAAGTCGGGGCATGTATGAGAGCATATGTGACAATAGTTACAAGTCAAGAATTAGGGAGATAGAAGCAATGAGATAGTGGAAAGTGAATTTGTGTTTGCTCTCATCACTCAGTTGTAATTTTCTGAGTTAATGAAGAAATATTGCGCCCGATCTTTTCGTGTCTGCTCCTTCTGTGGTTGATCATTAGCGAAATCCTTTTGAGGATATCTAAGTTGTTAGTTAATGAGCCTGTGACCTGAATTTCAGAGTCCAATTGTAAACAGGCTAGGAGAATTGTGAATAGGAACATTCATATGTGTTGAATGTCTACAGTTCTCTGAAACAGGCGCAAATTTCGTGTTTAATCTTTTGGTCAGTGCTCACTCCATAGTTTAAAGTTTTGTGCAAGCAAGCACTTAATCTTTAAGTTGGAAGGTGATCTACTCGTGGCTAAAAGCATTTGGCAAAACGGGTTAGATATTGTGAGAATCAAAGTTAAGAAGTTAGGGGTGTCTGAATCGACTTCTCAGAAGTACAGTTTCTGACATAGGTAACTTGAGAAGTTGATTTCTCAAGCTACACTTAATCTTTTGGAGTAATTCAACTTGGAATAGTTGCGCAATCTCTAGGAGATGATTCGTACAAAGTTTCATCAAAAACTTTACACGTTTGATAAGTCGATATAAGGAAATAGTGCAGCAGACTTTTCTGTGTATCACCTTCTTCACAGATTTGTTCATCTTTTGATAATTAGAAGTTGATCCTCTAAATGTGTGAAAGGTTTTGACTTATTCTTGGTATAGAGGTGCTCTAATCACAAGAATAAGTTGTTCTTTTGGAGATTAACATTCTCCATCACAACACTCACAAGGGTGGATATATGCTATAGTGTTAGCATATTGAGTCAGTTTATGCATAAGCCGAGAAGACCACATATGGAAGCGGCCAAGCGAGTCCTCAAGTACCTAAAGGGGACCATGAATGAAGGTTTGTTCTATTCATATACTTCAGATATTGAGCTAAAGGTCTACTCAGATGCAGATTGGGCCGGATCTAAAGATGATAGAAGAAGCACATCAGGGTATATATCATTTGCAGGTTCAAAAATCATTTCTTGGTCATCGAAGAAGCAACCAACCGTGGCATTATCTTCTACTGAAGCTGAATATAGAGGTTTGGCTAATGCAACTCAAGAAATCATGTGGTTAAAATCTTTGTACACAGATCTTGGACTTCATTCTTCAACACCGCACATTTTTGGTGACAACACAAGCTCACTACATCTAGCAGCTAATCCGGTATACCATGCTAGAACCAAGCATATTGAAGTCCACTACCATTATGTAAGGGAGAAGCTATTGAGCAAGGATATTCAACTATCCTATGTCTCTACAGATATGCAATGTGCAGACATGTTGACGAAAGCTCTTGATGGTACGAAGTTAAGTAGATTCAAGTTGATGATTGGCTTGCAGGAAATCAAGGACAATTGAAGACTTATTTGGAGGCCAAGCATGTTAGGCTTGAGGGGGATCTGTTGGTGCATTTTGCCCAAGCCTACATGCTTGATATGCTTGATATTATCCTCATTTGTAAGTCACATGAGTAGTCATGTGAACACCTCTTGTAAAAGAGTACATTTTATCTCTTGTAAATGGAAAAAGAAAAAAGTAAAAGGATGGCTTACCTCATCCATGATGTAAAAGCAAATTCGTGGCTCCAACTACCAAAATCACGAATTTTTGAGCTGAGGGAATCTCTCCTAACTTTGGGGATCACTTTTAGGTGGAGCCATTCGAATTCGAATTCAAAACTCCCTCCAAGAATTTCTATAAAAGGAGCAATAAGGAAGAGGCGATAAGCAAGCCTTGTACGTGACCACTTCATGTCATTTTGTAGAGATTGAAGAGCTTACTCCATAGCTCTATCATTCTACTCCCATTGTGCAAAGATTCATTGCCAATGTGGTTGTAATCATATGTGAATCTATACATTTATTATCATCTACCTCTCTGTTTTGTTCTCTGCTATACTCACTCAGAGCAGTAACTTCAGAAGGTCATATCTCGAGTTTTACTGAACCTTTTTCAGTGTTTTAAAGTGCGTTGGATAGCTCTCACTGTCTAGTTTCTACCTATACATTTTCAAGGTCATTGGATTTATACTTTTGGAGATATCTGCATTTTACTGCTTACTGTTCTATCTCTGCAGAGCCCCGAGAATTGTGGGAATGTTCCAGAACTTGATGAAACTTGTTCTCAGTGCTCAGTCCATCATTTGAAGTGTTTTAACTTGGAATAGGAAGCTTGCTAAGTCTATTTGCTATGCCCAAAAGGAATTTTTCTAATTCCTTCCAGGTTGAGAGCACTGTTCATTTTTTCCAGCAGGTGTATGTCCAAAAATAGCAAGTTTTGGGAGCTAGTCATTTCGCAACTAGCCTGTCTTGACTTAAACTTTTGGGATACATGTTCCAAAGTACTTGGCTGATATTTTGGTGGATTTAGGAAGCTCAAAGGGTCTACTAATCAACTCTGAAGTCTCAGTTGGCTGGTGTGAAGCTGGTTGTAGCGGCACCTACTCATCTTTGGATTGCATCCACCATCTCTCTTCACAACCACTTTGACATCGAGAGTCACAGGTAGGTCTTTACCTATAGTTCCTCCTACTAAAGATCAGGCAAGATGGGATGCTAGAGATGCTTTAGCACTTTCATTCATAGCAATGAGTGTTAAAAAGCATATTCTGCCACAGATCTGATCTTGCAGAAGTTCTAGACAAGCTTGGTTGAAGCTTGCGAATCTTTTTTAGAGCAAGAATCCTGCTAGAAAAGCTCACTTCAGCAGATAACTAGCAAAGGTACAAAAATGAGTGCCCCATGAAGGTTATATATGTATATAAAAGATGGGATTAAAAAAATCTCCTAAAGAGGGAAACAAAGTACCCCGATGATCCTAAGTCTTCACACACATAACTACCAAAATATATCAACAAATCCCCCTCGGAGTGATGTAGTGAACGAGGAGCTGGCAATCATGTATAAGGAAGTGCCAAGCTATGTGAAAAGGGATCAATCTACAAAATGAATTGAGCCTAAAGATTTGCAGAAAGTTTCAAACTTCTCCCAAGGAGAGCCTTTTTGAAAAGATTTGCAATGTTATCTTGTGTGGGCACAAATGCCAAACTGATCTCTCTAGCAGAGAACCTCTCCTTGAAATAATGATAATGCACCTCAATGTGCTTTGTGCAAGCATGGAACACAAGGTGCCTTGCAACTACCAATGCGCTCTAAATGTCAATGAAGATGGTGGTGGTAGACAACTAACCAACACCCAAATTAGCCAAGTGATGACACACTTGTTTCTTGCCTACTCACTCATTCATGTACATTGGGGTTTTCCTTATGTATTGTTCTTTATATATTGCACTAGTTGTATTGTTGTATTAGGTCATGCTTGTATATTCCTTTTATGTAATAAAAGAAGAAGAAGAATAAGAAGATCATTCTTCCTTGCCTTAATCTGTGTGTGCTCCTCTTTGAGTGTGAGAGTGTGTGAGTGAGCAATAATCATGTAGGTTTCTTACACCACCATGCTTCATAAGGGTTTATACCATCCAAAGCTTTCCAAGGTTACCTATTTACAAGATAGGTTGTTGTGTTAACAACTTTTTCCCACAAATAATTAGGACAATTCTTTTCCTTCATCATAGATCTAGCAAATACCACAAGTGATTCCTCCTTTTTGATACTCCATTTTGTTGACGAGAGTACCTACATTTTACATTATTTTTATACCTACATTCCACAAGTAATCATAAAATTCTTTGGAGAAATACTCTCCCCCTCCATCTAACCTCAATTTTTGAGCTTTTGTCCTATAATCCTTTTTGCATATGCATGATAATTTTTAAATGTATTAAACACTTCAGATTTGTCTTTGATCACATAAAGTGTGATCCATCTTGTTGCATCATCTACAAACAAAACATAGTATCTGGATCCTTTGACACTATGATCCTTTGAAGGACCCCACACATCTATGTGCATTAATTCAAGCTTGTTTGTATGCATAACTCTTTGCTTGTTATATGATTGTTTGTGTGCTTTACCTAACTAACATGCCTCACACTTGTATGTCATGTGTTGACCTTTAATATTGGGTAGAGCTAGAACTAATCCATTCTTTGCCATTTCTTTTATACCTCTTTCATTAAAATGATCCAATCTTTTATGCCATAGGTCCAACTCATTCATCTTTGGATTTCGATATGTGAACATGGCATGTCCTACATTACCTTGTACCTTAAGAATAAAAAGTCTTCCTTCTCCTTGACTTGCAACAATACTCTTATATCCTTGATTTGGATCTTCAACATAAACTCCATCATTAGTGAATTTGACTTCATACCCTTTCTCAACTATTTGTCCTACTTTGATTAAATCTTTGGAATTGTAGGAACATAAAGTACCTTACTTAGAAGATTACCATTCTTTGTCTTTATTGATCCAATGTTTTCCACTTTGTGTTTGGTATTATCTCTTGTTTGAATTGTGTGTCCAGATACCTTTTCTTCTAGGTCACTCATCAAGGCAATGTTGCCACTTAGGTAATTGCTACAACCTCAGTCAATGTAGAATACTCTTTGATCTTCATTTGTTGCTTCATGCTTAGCATTCATGATTAGATTTGAATCCTCCTTTTGATCTCATGCATAATTGTAGTAAGTGTTTCTGTAAGATTGGTTTTGAAAGTTTGTTCCACTTCATGTACCATATGTATTCCTACTACCTCTTCCTCAAAAATTACCTCTTTGGTTTCTTCCTCCTTTACCGCTTTGATTGAAGTTCTGATTGTAATTTCCATTCTTTTGATTATTATGCCAACATTCATTTCCGAAGTGATTTCTTTTATGACAAATCCAACAAGCTCTAACATTGTGTTTATTCTTTCCACCTCTTCCTCTACCTCTATTATTTTCTTTACCTTTAGTAATGTTAGTTGATTAGAGAGGCCTTCTTCTTCATTTTATTGTTGCTTGCCTTTAACATTCTTCTTGTCATTTGATTACAAAACTTGACCTACACTTTTCTCATTCTCTCCTTTAATATCCTGTTCAAATGTTAGCATGTGTCCTCACAATAGATTTATATTTAAAGTGAAATAATCTAATGATAATTCTGTTGACAATATGAAATGTTTCCACCTTTCATCTTCTCTCAATCCTATTAGGATCTATCTTACCAATTTATATCCTTCAATGTCTTCATCAACTGCACCTAAGTAATCTACAATATCTTTCATCTTTGTTACATAATAGAAAATTGATTGTGAAGCTTTCCTTTTAAAGGTTGTAAATTTAGACCATAGTCAAGCTGTTGTGGAAGGACTCCATAGCCTTCACACAAATGAACTGAAGACTAAATAGCAAGGCCACACACTAGGAAGAGAGATGTGTTTCCACCCAACCAACCCCTCCAATATATAGCTCCAAGTCCAAGGGGGTAAGTCCCTCTCAAGGGGACATGTGTACCTTCCATCACATGGGTCCCTAAGGTGGTCACATGGTTTCCAAGCTTAGGATATCACATGGAATCACATGGCTTCTAAAAGAAGACTCTCCAAGCTCTCATGTACAAACCAAGTGGCTAGGAGAAGCTTCCAATCAAGCCTAAGGTACTCAACCTTAGAGAATTAGCCCTAAGGTTCAAGAACCATCTAAAAGGGGTAAATAAACCATAAATCCAAAGGGTTTCACACCTAGAAACCCAAGGGTTCTACCCCTTAGACCCATGTAATTATACAACATTCTCCCCCCTTAAAAGCATTTCCATCCTCGGAAATGAGTGGAGATATATACCTTGTGGTATTCCCCGGTGCTCCATGATCAATCTCAAAGATCATGGCCTTCATCTCTCTAATTTGCCTCTTAATTCAAAAGGGTGATTTCTATCTTGAATGAATTTTCAAAGAGGAGAATCCATGTGTGGTCTGATTTCCTGCCCCAATCATTCAAAGTTCCATCTAGTTTGCATATGAAAAAGAACTGAGTCGAATGCAAAGTATGGAAAGTATGAAAAGGGTGGAAGAGAACATCCCTGCCTATTTCCTTTGTTTAAGCCACGTGCCATCTAGATCTCCAAAGCTCAAACATGTGGATTAGGTGGAGTCAAAGTGACTTCAACTAAATTGCTACCTTCATCCATCTCTTTGCACTACTAGTGCATGAAAAGCAAAATAGATGAATGCTACTTAACGTTTCCTTATTAGATTCATCTCTCAAGTTAGAATCCAACTTGTTCTAAAAGGAAGATGAATCTTACATAATCCCTACCCAAATTACTCTCGTTTAGTGAAATGGGTGGATTTTATTGTTTGCAATTTGCCTCCAATAATTCTAAATAGAGGGGAATTTCATTATATAATCCCTACCTAACCAATAGAATGGTAAAGGTAGATTATATGACATCCTCTTTATCTTCAGAGAGAGCTTACCAGAAAGTGGATGCAATGTTCTTTCAAAACTTTACGTAGTTTTGAGAATCCACTTTTAAGGGACTAGAATCCATAAGGGTTAATCTAAATATTGTAGCCTTTGATTGAAACCCATTTTACTTGTTCTTCCAAAAAAATAAGATCTTTATAACTACGTCCCAAGATGGGAACTCATAGTGTAAAAGATCGTGTTATCTTTAAGTCATAAGTAAAAATAGATTATTCCAATCATTTCTTCAATGTTTAACCTTTACGGATCTTTTAATTAGATCTCAAACCTTAAGGGTCTTCTTGATCCTTCTAGAGTTCTCTCCCTTATATTCTCAATCTGTTAAAGATGTCATATGTTGACACCTTTCTTATTTCTTCAATTGACTTGGAATATCAAGTATCCAAAAGATGATCTTTCTGAGCTTTCTTTCAAGCTTGGTCTAAGCTCATTTTTATGTCACTTGAATTTCAAGTAATACTTTGGCATGAAGCTTTTAGAGCTTCATCCTTTGGATTTTACCTTCAAACTCAGAAAAGTTGATCCTCTCCTTATTTCTAACTCCCTATAAGAGATAGATACTTTCATATCTTGTTGGAAGAATTCTTCTTCCCTTTGAGAGGATAAAAGAAGATGCCTATTCCTAGACATTATCTTCCTGATGTATTCCATTGGATCATGAGTCCCTTTTTCTTCTGGCCATCAAGAAAAATTACTCAACGGGATTCAATACCCAGTGTCACATACCAGTGGGTTCCTCATCCAATCCACATAACTTTGTCTCTATACTTTCTCACCTTTTCTGTCGTTATAAATGCCCTTCATACAATGGTACCAATTTTTGAGAGCAAGGACTAAGGTGTTTAGATACACCACTACTAATCTTATTTAAATAATTGGTTAACCATTTAATGTGGTGTGACTTATCTTATCAAACTTTAAGTTTGACTTGATCTTTGCCCTACTTGGGTCTTTTGGCTTTCTTTTCTTCTTTTGCCAAAATAAGAGATAAGACTAGGTCTTTCTCAAATAGATCCCTTCATTTTCAATGCTTTACCCATGGGTTTTACTTGGGGATCTAGCTATTATGCTTCACACAAGAAGTCATATTCCTTAGGTCTATATTATTGAAATTCATAACATATGTTATGTTATCCTCATGAAGCATCAACATACCTTTATGTTTATACTTTATAGCTCATCCAACTTCTTTTCCTAACCCCCTTAGGATTTATACAATCCTTATCGTGTATGCAAGTTTTCTCTTGCATTGGGGTTCTTTGAGAATTTTCCCAATTTTTGAGAACTTCGTTTAGTTGGAAGATGTAATGAAAGATATATGAAGTACTAGAATACGAGGAAGTACTTCAACTATTTCTAGCATATCTTTTACTTTGCAATACCCTATTCAGTCTTTTCTAGGCATAAGATACAAGTTCTTGGGGACTTTCTCCCCTCCTTAAGAGTTTTCGTCCTCGAAAACTACCTGAGTAAATTGAAAACTGTTCTCTTTCAAAAGTATTTGAAAGAGTTTATTTTAAATCTTTTATTGTCCTTCTTGGTTAAAAGAACTATTCAGAGCTTCCGCACAAATGTCCCAAAGTTCAAGTTGAGATTACCCACAAATTCGATGTCCTATACCACCGAATTTACTTCAGTGGTAGTGTAAACCTAGATGTCCCGTACCATCCGGCTTACACTTCCACTTTAGTAAAGGTAACTTTAGCTTGGGTTTTGGGATCAAACCTTCTTCTAATTAAGTCAGATCTATTACTTCTTGGACTTGTAAGTGTTATTTCCACTGAAGAGCATATGTATTGCCTATGCTATAGTGGACTTTCCACTTATCAAGTCTCAGTTACAACTTAGTCTCAAAAAATTGGCTTTTCAATTATATCTTGATTCAGATATACTCTACAAGATTCCTTTCGTGTCACTTGATGATAGAGCTAGTTTATATCTCAACTGGATATCATCTCTTATGACATAATGAGTAATCTGAGAAAGAATAATTGATTTGCCAATCAAATATCTATGTTGAAGAAGATGGTAATTCCAACTATATAATCCTTTATTTTCTAGGACATTAGAAAATGGTGCTTAGGGTTTATTACCAGCCTTGAGTTTTACCTTCTCTTCATGCCTTGCATTTGCTTGGGAGAAAAATGTAAAGCTCCAAATAGTTCTGTAGTTCTTTCAAACAAAGAACTTTTTTGAACAAAAACACTAATACTTTCATCTTCCCAAACTAAAATTCTATTATACCATATTATCTCTTACTTAGAGCTTTGAGAAGATAATGCTCTAAGTTACCATGATTGTATCGTGGTTTCAAGAGAGAAAATTTTTGTATTACTACTTTAAGTCTATGGCCTTGCTGAAATTTTTGTATTACTACTTTAAGTCTATGGCCTTGCTGATCAGGCATGCCATGGGTTTCTATGGAATTTAAAATTCCATAAAAGGGATTTTAAGTTTAAGGTATTTTCAAGAAATTATATTTCTTTGGCTAAGCCAAACATAAAAGAATTAAATGGTATATAGTGGGCAATTGGCCTCATCACCATTCTATAATAAAATAAATTCCTACTTAAGCTTAACTTCACGAATTTAATCTCCCTCTTAACTCAAAAAACCCATGTAAAATGTTCCATGTGCATACTACTGTATGCCAAATGGTTCCACTTTTATTGGAAAAAGTGTTGCATGCATAAGGTTCAAAAATTGAAACCCTCCTTAAAGCATGCAAAAAGTCCCAATTTGGAACTTTGTTAATTCAAAGGATGGTGCAAAAGTTTCAGGATGGTGTAAACCATCTGAGATTCATGATGATTGCGGTGTCTGTCGACAAGACGAAGATCTTGAATGAATCTGCATCACGGTGGAAAATAGACGGAGTGTTTCTACCCATCTAGATGATGAGGTGAGATGGCAGAACGATCCTAGAACTGCATCATTCTTCTATCACGTACTTACTGTAGAAGATGTGAGGAGTTTTTGACGTGCACACAACACCCAGGTTATAATGTATATTATGAAGTCTCAGCTATGGAAGGTTCTGATGCTTGTAGGAGACGCTCGAACAACACTCCTTTGCTCTCTCTCTCTCTCTCTCCTTGTGGACGGGTAGAGCCATTTGAGCACGAGCACAAGTTTAAGGTCCCAGGCATGCATGCATGAGCATCAATAGCACGTGGAGACATTCGAGGCAGATGAGCGCTCCAACATTCGCTTGTGCAGTCTCTTCAGAGAGGGCTTGTAGCTTTAGTCATCAAAAGTGTCCCATCGCATGCCTTACGCGAAAGAAATCCCATATGGTGAAGCAAGTTGCAAGTAAACAACTATATAAAGCACTGCGTTCGTAGCATTCTGGTATATCGAGTAGAGGCTTATGGACTTCAAATACATCGGGCTGTGCCCAGATGATATGAAGGTGGGACCTTAATGGACATCCGCGAGCTTCAGTAATGAAGCGATTCTCCCTTCACAAGGGAAGGTTCACATTATTTCTTTTGTCCTCTTAATGAAGACAAAAAGAAATGCTCACGAGAATTAGATCAGTTCCCTCAGATGAGTTTGTAGACTTTCACGTAGAGGAAGCTAAATGAACCAAGCAAAGAGGAAGCTAAATGAACCAAGCAAAGAGGAAGCTAAATGAACCAAGCAAAGCTCTGATACCACTGTTGTGGAAGGACTCCATAGCCTTCACACAACTGAACTGAAGACTAACTAGCAAGGCCACACACTAGGAAGAGAGATGTGTTTCAACCCAACCAACCCCTTCAATATATAGCTCCAAGTCCAAGGGGGTAAGTCCCTCTCAAGGGGACATGTGTACCTTCCATCACATGGGTCCCTAAGGTGGTCACATGGTTTGCAAGCTTAGGATATCACATGAAATCACATGGCTTCTAAAAGAAGACTCTCCAAGCTCTCACGTACAAACCAAGTGGCTAGGAGAAGCTTCCAATCAAGCCTAAGGTACTCAACCTTAGAGAATTAGCCCTAAAGTTCAAGACCCATCTAAAAGGGGTAAATAAACCATAAATCCAAAGGGTTTCACACCTAGAAACCCAAGGGTTCTACCCCTTAGACCCATGTAATTATACAACACAAGCCTTCCTTGATTTGGTTGTATTTTGGAAATGTTCCTCAAAAGCATTCCATATATAAATTGCACTCTCTAGTACTCTAATATGTGGCAAGAGATAATCATTGATAGCCGTGTAGAAATGCTCCTTGCTTTAGCATCTTTCCTCATTTGATTCTTCAAATCTGCAAGTTCTTCCCTAGTTGGAAGACTAGGATCTTTAAATTCTGGCTTTCTTCTTCGCTTGTGATGTATCCCATAAGGTAATCTTTTCCCATAAGGTAAGCTTCCATTCTCATAGACCATGTTGTATAGTTTTCTCTATCAAGCTTCTCTATATGGATGCTTTCTCCCATCCTTTTGTTGCCCACATTAATAAATAATTCTTCAATATTTAGAGTCTATACCTTTCAAGTTAATTCTTAGCTTCTTCTGATCCATTTGGTGTCCTTTGTATCATTCTAAAGTTATTTTACAAAACTTTGGCCTTCCAATCCTTTCTTTAGCTCCAAATTAAGAATCTGTAGTAGTTAGAACTTTTTCCTTTAGTCTCTTAACTTGATTTGCTTCTCTAGCTCTGATACCACTGATGGAGACCTTTAATTCTCCAATGTCAAGCCTACCTTGACTTAAGAGCACCTCTATGTCAAGTATATACAAGACTTTATACCAATACTTCAAAACTTTTCAAGTTAAAGATGAAAATGTACTTCCTTCTCCAATTTTGAATTTTTGTTCTTCTTCAAATAGTCTGCCTCAAGATTCAACCTCATTACCTGCAAATAACATGGAATGCTTCAAATTATATAAGAATCTTTGTATGATCCTTGCAAAACCTTGAGTTACAATAGACCATTGATTAGAGTGATTGAAAATCTGAGTAATCACTAAGATCAAAGTATATTTAAAAACTATTTTCGAGAAATGGTGACTTTGACATAGGTAACTTTGAACACAGATTTCTCTCAAACAATAACTAGATTTACAAAATGCTTTTAGAGATATCTTCCTTATCTCTCAACTTAGATTTATAATGCTTAAACACAAAAAACATTACATGCATCACTCAGATCTGATCAAAACATTAATCGATGAGATGCACCATTTCTTAGTACTCACTTTAGAGAGTTGACATGTGAATGTTTCTATGAACCATACACACACTATGAAAGTGATTTAGATATGAAATTTTAACCATAGCTTGGGTTACTATTGAATTGAATTTTTATAAAAGGATTTCTAATCCACATGATCATCCAGAGAGAAGTGTAGATAAGATTGAGCTCTAATTCTAGAGATTTTACTCGACACACCTATGTCATCTATGATAATCAAATCTCTACTTTTCTAAAGTCATAATTGACTTATATAGCCACAAATTTGTAATTAGATCATGAATAATACATTTTTATTCACTTGAATTATTGATTTCCTTACATGTTCCTAACTATAATACACTAATTAGGATCCTCTCAAGTGAATATATGCATAGTCATGTCTCATGCCTTTTATTCATTGCT
>CM035419.1:58322427-58347427 GCA_020310875.1 Ceratopteris richardii
CCCAACCAACATATGGTACAGAAATGGAGGATCCAGTGATACAACTAAGGAAAGAGTTGGAGGGCTTAAAGAGAAATAAGCCCTATAAAGAGGAAGAGAATGTTGTTGCTCAGTTGAGAAGAGAGATTGAAGCACTAAAGCTCCAAAAGGAGGAGGAGGCCCAGGCAGAGGAATTGGCTCAACTGCGATAGGAGTTGCAGGAGCTCAAAGGAGGTGGCATCAAGAGTGGACTTTGGTGTTCCATGTGCAGCAAGCAAGGTCACATAGTAAGTGAATGTCCTCTGTTAAGTGTGACTTGTCAATTATGCAGGAAGGAGGCCCATGAATGCCAATCAAGAGGAATGCCTGCAACGACATACTGGACACAAGGAGGACCCCCAACACCAGCAAATGTGATGGCTGGTGCACCAAATCAAGGTAACAACTATAATCCTAGACAGAGGAATAACTTTGGAAATGGGCCTAGGAGGCCAATCATCTGTTTCAGATGTGGAGAATGTGGGCATTATCAAAGTAGGTGCACCCTACCAGAAAATGCCCCTCCCTGCAGGAACTCCCCTGATGCAAGAGACCATTATACAAATTGTTGTCCTAAGAATCAAGCCTCTTCCTCTGGGCCCCACATTCAAATGATTTCTGTGCACAAGGAAGAAGTGTGTGATCCAATCAATGAACCATCTCCATCTACCAGGGTGGTGCAATTAGAAGAAATAGAATCTTTGACTGTGCAGACAAGAAGCAAGGGGAAGGCTCAAGCAGAAATAGGACAAGAATCAAAGATTAAGGAAGGGAATCAAAATAGAGAAACATCTGAAGATAAATTCAACACAAGTGTGGGTTCAAGTCAAAAAGGAGATCTTATATGCACCAGTGATGCCATTGGGCATGCCTTCAACAGGGCTCATGAGGAGTTTGATAAGTCAACTAGAGCCCATGCTCTCAAGGAATGAGAGGCTTCAAAACTACTCAAGTCCATGAAAAAGGAGGTTAGTATTTTTGATCTAATAAAGATGGATGGGAAATTCAGGTCAGAGTTATTGCAGATAATTGATGAAGCTTCCACTACAAGTTTGGTGGCAAAGACGCGGAGTTATTGTGGATGGTGGTTCTGGCATTAACTTGATGCCTGAACATACAATGGAAAAGATTGGACTCCACCCTTCAAAGTCTACACATTTCACTGTTACTTTGGCAGATCAGAGCAAAGTAAGGCCCTTGGGAGTGATCCCAAAGGTTCCACTTGAAGTACAAGGTAATCTATTCATTCTGGATTTTGTGGTTTTAAGATTGCCCCATGTTGAAGGAGGATTTCCTCTCTTAATTGGACGACCATGGCTGAGGCATGCAAGTTTCATTCATGATTGGGGCAAGGACACTATGTGGGTACAAAAGAAAGGGCAGGAGCTGACACAGATTCATTTAGAAGAGGGCCGAGACAATCAAGGAAACACTAGTATGATGCAAACAGTTGGCATTTGCATGGAAACAGAATCGGAGGATCAACCCCAAATAGATTTTGAGGAAGAAGAGGATATTCTAAATTGGCTCCAAGCAGGAAACTCTTCCTCTTGTTTTGGAATTTTTCTTAATAATTCTTGCACGACTGAAGGTTATGATGAAGATAAGGAAAAAGTCCAGGTTGATGGATTGGGAGAGCCCATCACAGACCACAGAAGGGGCAGGAAGACACCCCTCAAATACAACTTGGAGGAGGATATGACAACCACAGATAAAAAAGTTTCTAAAGCTAAAGGCAAGGTAAAAAATTCTAGTGAAGAATGGTCTTTCCCAATTCAAGAAATCCCTACAGGATGGATGCAGGACAAGGAGGAACACATTGAAGTCCAAAATACACCTGCTTATGAAGCAATGTACGAAAAGCTAGTAGAAGAAGAAAAGGAAACAGATGCACACGAAGATAATATGGTAGAGAGAAATCCTGTCCAAGAAATACAATTAGGCACTCAAGACAATAATCGGCCAGTTTTGGTGGCCACTTGGTTGTGGAGCCACTCAGGGCTCCTTGAAAAGGTAAAATCATTCTTGACCCAGTATGTAGATGTTTTTGCCTGGCATTATAAAGACTTAGAAGGAGTGCCTGCAACTTATGGAGAGCATAGAATTCCTCTGGTTGATGGAGCCAAACCCATAAGAGGAAAGAGTTATAGACTTAATCCAAAACATGCTGAAGCTATCTATGTGGAAATCCAAAAGATGGAGGATGCAGGAATCATCATTCCTATTGAACACTCAGAGTGGCTCTCACCTATGGTTATAGTACCAAAGAAGAATACTAATAAAATCAGAATTTGTGTTGACTTTAGAGCACTCAACAAGGTGACCATTCCAGATGGTTTCCCAATGCCTTTTGCAGAACAGGTCATTGAAGAAGTGGCTGGGCATGCATTATATAGCTTTATGGATGGATTCAGTGGCTATAACCAAATATCAATACATCCAGGGGATCGTGACAAGACTGCTTTTATCACACCTTGGGGAATATATGTGTATGTAAAAATGCCATTTGGGCTCAGAAATGCTCCAGCCACCTTTAACAGAACGGTCAATCTCATTTTTGGCCCCCTATTGTTGGAATCACTTAGAATCTTCATGGATGACTTCTCTTTGTTTTCAGGATCTCACAAAGAAACTCCTCTAGATTGTTTGGACCACCACTTGAGGCAGCTGCAGAATGTTTTCAAAAGATGCAGGGAGGCTAAGTTAAAGCTCAATCCAAACAAATGTCATTTCCTTGTGACAGAGGGAACTCTCTTAGGACATGTGGTGTCGGCTAAAGGTATGGCCCCAGATCCCGACAAAATCATTTCTATATTAAATTTGCCTAAACCTAAAACCCCTAAAGAGATTCAGAGTTTCTTGGGGCATACTGGATACCATAGAAGGTTTATAAAAATGTATGCAGAGATAGCCAGACCTCTGGCTAGACTTACAGGTAAGGAAGTACCTTTTAAATGGGAAGAAGAGGAGGAAAAAGCATATCAAACATTACGGTCAAGGTTAGTGTCTGCTCCTATTTTGGTCACACCTGAGTGGTCAAAAATCTTTCATATACATGTCGATGCCAGTGCCTATGCAGTGGGGGCAGTTTTGACCCAACCTAGTGAAGAATTTAAAGTGGACAGACCAATTCAATATGCCAGTAGAATCTTGACCAAGGCTGAAAGGAATTACAGTACTACAGAAAGGGAAGCCCTAGCAATGGTCTTTGCTGTCCAAAAATTCCGTCATTACTTACTGGGAGTAAAATTTATTATTATAACTGATCACCAACCACTAAAATACCTACTCAATAAACCACAAGCCACTGGTAGAATATGGAGGTGGTTATTGTTGTTCCAAGAGTTTGATTTTTCTGTAGTCCATAAACCAGGTAAAGAAAATGTTATGGCGGATCACTTATCCAGAATCAATATGATGAATCAAACTAGTGGAATCAATGATGACTTTCCAGATGCTCATTTGTTTGCTGTACAAGCTCAAGGTTGGTATGATGACATCAAAAATTTCATTAAAATTGGGTTGTATCTAGAAAAAACTAGTGTTGTACAAAAGAAGAGACTGCTAATCAAGAGTAGACCATATACCTTCATTGAAGATAAATTGTATAGACAGGGCAAGGATGACCGGTTCAGGAAGTGTTTGGAAGAAGAAGAAGTGAGGGAAGTCCTTCACTCTGCACATGAAGGAACAGGTGGTGGGCACCTTCCAGGAATTATTATGAGTCAGAGGATACTGGATGCTGGTCTATGGTGGCCTACACTATTTAGGGATGCAGATGAATGGGGAAAGGCATGTGACATTTACTAGAGGTGTGGACCTAAGCCAACAAAGCAGAGACATAACCCCTTGGTTGTTTCCACTTCCTGGCAACCATTTGAGAAGTGGGGGCTAGATTTTGTAGGGCCCATCTACCCTCCCGCAATTCCAAAAAGAGAAAAATATCTCTTGATAGCTACAGATTATGCGACAAAGTGGGCTGAAGCTATTGCCTCCCCCGATTGCACTGCCCAAACTGTTGCCGATTTCATTTATAGTAGCATCATTTGCAGGTTTGGATGCCCACTTGAAATTTGTACAGATCAGGGTACACATTTTGTCAATAAGGTCCTGCAGGAAATTTTTAACAGGTATAGAATTCTACATAGGACCTCTTGTGCTTACTATCCAAGAGCAAATGGACAGGCTGAGTCGACAAATAAGGTTTTAATCTCAATGTTAAGAAAGGAGTGTATGTTGCAGCCCACTTCATGGGGCATTGCTTATCAAGGTACACTGTGGGCATACAGGTTAGCCTACAAAGAGGCCACAGGATATTCTCCATTCCAGCTAGTTTATGGCATATTGCCCATTGAGCCCTTTGAATTTTTACATGGTTCACCTAAGATTGCATTCATGCAGGGCAAGAAGGATTGTGAGGTCTCTCAGAGGCTCGGAGCACTACATAAAGTGGAGGAGATTCGTCTACTAGCAACGAAACAATTGATAGAGACTCAGATAAAGAGGAAGGAGGCACACGATCGCCATCTATGGAACAATAACATTGAAACAGGCATGTTAGTTCTTCTCCATAGACCTCATCTTCATACACAACTGAGAGGAAAATGGCTTCCACATTGGGAAGGACCTTATAGAGTCAAAACAATGCTGAATTGGGGTGCTGTGGAGTTAGAGACACTGAAAGGAGAGGCCTTGCCACTGGTCAACATATCAAGGCTCAAGGCCTATCATCAACACACTTGAAGAAGTATGGATCACCTGGAACTGCAAAATCTATCCAGGTTGTACATAGCTTTCTCATCATAATTTGCTCAGTTTTAGTAGTTTTATTTATCATTTTCATTCTTGATACTGGGGTTTTTAGCAAAACTAGAAGGCATCCCATAAGCTCTCCAAAAGTAAAACTTTTGGGTAATTTTGGAAATTTTTCTAGCATTTTTAGCATTTTTCTAGCATTTTTATTGGCATTTTTATCCCTTTCCGATGTCATTTTCTTGCCAAATTTGAGGAATAAAGGAAGCTCCCGGTAGGTTTGCTTGCAAAATTGTAGCTTAAGCCTGTAGCAAAATTTTTGAGAATTTTTGTTTACAATTTTTTAGAATTTTTTGCAATTTTTCTGGATTTTTTATGTATTTTCTTTGATTTTTGGGACAATTTATATTTAAAAAAAAAGAAAACAAAAAAAAAGAACCCCATAGGGGGCGTTTTCTCTTTCTGCACAAAAAAAAAAAAAAAACCCCTCCCCCCCGCCCCCCCCCCCCCTGCCCCCCCCCCCCCCCGCCCCCCCCCGCCCCCCCCGCCGCCCCGCCCCCCCCCCCCCCCCCCCCTCCCCCCGTTCTGACAGCCCCCCCCCACCAATTTTATTTTTTTCTTTTTTTAATTTATAATTGTTTATTTTTTGTTTTTTATTATTATTTTAATATTTTTCTTTTTATTTTTATTTTATTCGTTTATTTATTTTGTTTGTACTTCATCTGGGCGTTCAAAAAAAAAAAAAAAAAAAAAAAAAGGAAACACGTTTTTTTTAATTTTTATTATATATATAATTTAATTTTATTATTTTTTTTAATTTTAATGCCTAAAAGCTTTTGGCTCTGGATCGTGCCTCGGTTGGTTGTTTTTTACAAAATTGGGGTCATTTTCATGTTTTTTGGCACCTCTGGACTCAGTTTTTGGCTTTATTTTTCCAAATTTCCACATTTTCTCTGAGTTTTGGTCCAAACCCTCATTATTTGCACACATTTATCACATGTTTTTAATTACCCACATTGTCCACATGGTCTATTCTCACCTTATCTTTCCTTATGTTTAATAATATTCCATTTGTACCCTCTGTAGCCCTCCAATTTGATCCTTTTAGCCCCCCTCCAGGCCCTGTTTCCTACTTCCAACCCCTCCCTTTACCAATCTGTCCAGCCACATCCTTCACCCTCCCTGCCCCATCCATCTTCATACCCTCAGCCCTCCCTTCCCATTCCATTCTAACCTCTCATTGCCCCTCTTTTGCTTTTCCCTAACAAAATCCCACTTCTCGTTCTTTTCTGGTGCTTGTTCTGGTGGAATTGGTTGCTGCTCAGATGTTCTCTTCAAGTTGTTGCAGCTCTATTCTCATGGGGTCCTCTATGTTCAAAGTTTTGGCTGTAGCTCTCTGGGACGGAGAGCACATTAGGTGGTGGGCAACTGTTGAGCCCATAAAGGTCATGTTGGTCAAAGTCAACTACAGTAAAAGTCAACTGGTCAAAGTCAATTGGTCAAAGTCAACAAGGTCAAGGTCAAAGTCAACAAGGTCAAGGTCAAAGTCAACAGGTGCAGAGTCAAAGTGCTAAAGTGCAGGTGTCAAAGTGCACAGGTGGTGCACAATTAATTGTCCACAAAGGGTAAATTGGAGAAAGTGGGTTGCAGGTGGCAGAGGTATTTTCTCTAATTTCCCTAAGGTTCAAAGTGTGTTTTAAAGTGTTTTGGAAGGTTCAGGTGAACCCCCTGTTATGTGCAAAAGTGAAGACTTAAAAGGAAACATGAAGGTATGTGAAGCGGCAAAGTGTACGCACAGGTGAAAGTAAGGCCCCCCATTAAAATTTTTGGTTTTAGACTAAAGTCACTACAGGACAAAACAGTGAGTCGTTGGCTGCCACTTGTGAGGACAATCTTGGGACATCAAAGTGAGGACCAAGATACCATTGCAGTTAGAAGCGTACGTGATCGACACACTCACATGAAGGCAAGGGCCATTCTTGGACCAATCTTAGAGAAGCAAGAGAGCATAGCCTAAGAGAGCAAGAGAGAGAAGTGCAAGAGTCACCAGTGCGACAACGCAGAGAAGTGGAAGTGAAGGAGTGCATAGGGAGTGCCTAAGGGATTGTGCAGAGAGTGCTAAGCTAGTCCCCCAAGTATCTCAAGGTCCCATTGCAGTGGGCGCGTGCCGACAGAAGGTATTCACTCCTCCCCCTTTGTGGAAGCTTGGTGCAAGGTGTGCACAAGGATAAGCTTGAAGCAGGTGGAGGTCTGGTGCAGAGGAGGCCAGCGGCAAGAAGACTTTGGGATATTTGGTATTTTGTAATTGGGCACCCTGTGGGATTGTGCATAGAGGTATTGGCTTGTCTTGTACTTCAAACCTTGTAATTGTCTTACTGTAATCAATCGGCAGAAGCTTCCAGGTGTATTTTCTCTTCTTGTTTCTTCCCCTTTTCTCCTACAAACCCTCAAACTCCTTCTTGTCTAAGAATCCACCAACAGATATATAGATAGCTAGCTAGCTATATAGATAGATAGATATATAGATAGATAGATAGATAGATAGATAGATAGATAGATAGATAGATAGATAGATAGATAGATAGATAGATAGATAGATAGATAGATAGATAGATAGGTAGATAGATAGATAGATAGATAGATAGATAGATAGATAGATAGATAGATAGATAGGTAGATAGATAGATAGATAGATAGATAGATAGATAGATAGGTAGATAGATAGATAGATAGATAGATAGATAGATAGATAGATAGATAGATAGATAGATAGATAGATAGATAGATAGATAGATAGATAGATAGATAGATAGATAGATAGATAGATAGATAGATAGATAGATAGATAGATAGATAGATAGATAGATAGATAGCTAGATAGATAGATGATAGATATGTTGGGCTGCTGAAACGGAATGTAATTATCATGATTGGAAAATATAATTGGAAAGAACACACATCGAAAGGATGTAGTGTAATAGTTGTAACCCTTTGATAATGAAAGAGTGTGTGGAAGCAAGAGGCAAATAGAACACGTCGGACTGTGGGTCTGAGCGGTGTGCTTGCGGATTGGTTGCAACGTAATTTATTCATACGGTTGTACTGCTATCTTACAGTTTTGGTTATTGAGTAAATGTGGTGATCTTGTCTATGTTCTGCATTCATTGGTGAGTTATAAGTTAATTATGGTGGCACGTTAAGCATCAGTAAAGAAATATGTGTATCTCATTGGAGTGAACACTTCGTTAACATTGAGTAACTTGTTGATGAAATTAGTAGTTAAAGTCTGTTGGAATAGTGAGTGTAAGGTAATGAAGAACACAGTGCACTGAATGTTTGTATTGGGAAAACAAATATAGGGCCTCTATAATACAGACCCCTGACCATCCCAAGAACCTAGTGGCAGTCTTATCCCATCAATAGTTTAACACTGGTGTCGGCCATGGGGCATGGAGCAGCCAGTCTGAGAGCAGATCAAGGTTTGAAGAAAGAATCCTATGATATATGCCTGTAATGCATTCGAGAGGATCTTATCCGAAGTACAGAAGTGATCAACATCCCTAGAAAGCTCCTAGCGCATTGGGAACGCCTTCCGGTGGTAGTGGTGAAGGACAATCGTCGAAAGGAAAGCGGGATATATGGGCAAGTGGAGTGGCACCTTAGTATTTTCTTGTTCAAGGATTACAGAGTATACAAGAAATTCAACCAATCGCATGTGCTGAAAGTACGGTTAGTGGAGTAGTCGCTAATTTCAATGATAGTTTGGTGAATTTCGGTGTCACTTTGGTGAATTCCGGTGATAGCTCACTTTTTGGTTTTGATTTTGGTGAAACTTGTTGGAACAAAGCAATCCCAAATTAATGATTACAAAGAGTTTAAAGCAAGTCAATGATCAGATTGAAGTGAAAGAAGTCATTTGAGAAAGTAAAGAGATTCAGAATGATAGCTTGTATACAAATGTACATTACAGATGGAAATTATTGTACTATGAGTACAGGTAATCCTTAGGATGATAAGGAGTAATGTAATAGATGCAGGATAAGTCTAGAAACATATGTATATAAGTCAATGATGTAAAAAAATAAGTGAGAGAGTCATTAGAAGCCAAGTGTCATGGAGATAGATGTGTAGAGAGTCATCTTTACGAGTTAGTGTCGAGTCTTTCTCTAATTTCTCTCAGCCTGATCATGTGGATCAGGAAATCTTTTGTAAACATCAAATCTAGAAGCTAATGAAGCTATGTTCAAAGTCTCATGGTCTAATTCCTTTCGTGCTTTGAATATGATCAATAGGAACATGTGTATGTAAAGTGTGCAAGTAGACCTCTCAGAGTCGCACACTTTTTCGTGTCAATGTTTTGCTTAAATCTCAGTGTACAATGTGAAGTTTTTGATGATGAGCATTCAAAATCTAAGTTATAAGATAAGGAAGCTATGGCTAAAAGCATTTAGTACAATGGGATCTGTGCTGTGAGAAATCAACCTTAGAAGTTACCTATGTCAAAGTTGCTTATTCAGAAAGATAGTTTCTAACATACTTTTGATCTTAAGGATCAAATTAAAGTTTTAATGATTCTTTTGAAGGACTAATGGTTGATATGATTGCACAAAGGTAGTGTGAAGATATGTGCATTATTAGTTTGAAGAAATCTAAAGATATGTGCAGATAATGAAGTAAATTTCTGAAGCAGACTTTTTGAAGAAGGAAGTTTTTCACTCAGAGAAATGATAGTGAAAGTTTTGGTAAATGAAGGTAACATTTGTGTAAAGTTTGATCCATAACTGATATAGAGGTGTTCTTAAATCAGTATAGATCAAACCTTTGGAGATTAAGAGGTCTCCAATAGTGGTATCAGAGCACAGGGTGCAATACAAGTGAAGTAAATGCATTGGAAGTCCCGACTATGGCAGATATTGAAGCTCCTTCTAATTGAAGGTGGACAAAGCAAAATTCTTGAAGATAACCTGCAAAAGTACAAAGCACAAGTTCAAAGGATCAAGAAGGATTAAAGATTCATATCAAAGGTACACTCTATTATCATAAATCATAGTAATTGCAGACATAGAAGAACAAAGATGGGAGAAAGCTTGCAGATTGATAAGCTAGATAGGGAGAACTATCCAGCTTGGTCCATGAGGATGGAGGCACACCTCATGAGCAAAGATTTGATGGCATTCATTACAGGAGAAGAAGCAAAGCCTGAGTTTGAAGATCCTAGTGTTCGAACTAGGGAAGAACTTGTAGGTTTGAAGAATTGGATTAGAAAGGATGCTCAAGCTAGAAGTATCATTTACATGGCTGTAAATGATTATCTTCTACCTCATATTAGAGGATTAAAAAGTGCAACAGATGTGTGGAATGCTTTGGAAGATCATTTCCAAAACACAACCAAGTCAAGGAAGTCCTCATTATGGGCAGAGTTCACAGCTTTCAAGAAGAAGAGTTCACAATCAATTTCTGATTATGTGGCAAGGATGAAGGATATTGCAGATAGCTTGGGAGCAATAGATGAAGACATTGAAGAAGATAAGTTGGTAAGGCAAATACTTACAGGTCTGAGAGGAGATGAGAAGTGGAAGCCTTTCATATTTTCCATAGAATTGTCATTAGATCACTTTACTCCTGATCTTAATCAATTGCTCACATGCTAACTTTTGAGCAGGGCATTAAGGGAGACAATGATAGGAGCAAGTCAAGCTATGTACTCCAAGGACAAGAAAAAGAATGGAAAAGGTAAGCAGTCAATTGATGATGAAGGAACTTCAAATCAAGCTAACTTTACAAAAGGAGAGATGAATTTTAGAGGTAAAGGAAGAGGAGGTAAGAACAAAGACAATACAAAAGCTTGTTGGATTTGTGGCAGAACCAATCATTTGGCAAATGATTGTTGGTATAACAATCAAAATGTTGGAAGTAATGATTAGAGCTTCAATCAAAGAGGTAGAGGAGGTAGAAACCAAAGAGGAAACTTCAGAGGAAGAGGTGGTAGGACATCATATGCTAGAGGAGGTGGAACAAGTTTTCAATCTCAGTCCTACAACAACAATTACTATAATTATGCATCAGATCAAAAAGATGACATGACTCTCATCTTGAATGCAACACATGATGCAGTAGGAGAAGATAAAAGGGTGTTCTATATTGATTCAGGATGTAGCAATCATCTGAGTGGCAATATATCATTGATGACTGATATGGAAGCAAAGGTGAATGAACATACAGTTCAAATAGGTGATAACACCAAGCATAAAGTGGAGAGCATTGGATTAGTGAAGACAAAGAATGGAAGTACACTCTTGAGCAAGGTACTTTATGTTCCTACTATTCCTAAAAACTTGATAAGTGTAGGACAAATTGTGGAGAAGGGATATGAAGTCAGATTCACAAATGATGGTGTTTATGTGCAAGATCCAAATCACGGATATAGAAATATCATTGCAGGTAAAAAGAAAGGAAGGTTGTTTACTCTAAAGGTCCAAGGTAATGTGGGACATGCATTATTTACTTATGGAAGTCAAAAGATGTCTGAGTTAGACCTATGGCATAAAAGGCTAGGTCATTTCAATGGAGAGCCATAAAGGAAATGTCAAAGAATGATGTGGTGCTTGGATTCCCAAATGTTGAAGGACAACACATGGTGTACAAGTGTGAAGCTTGTCAATTAGGTAAAGCACACAAAAGTTCATACAATAAATCAGGGTATAAGTATTCAAATATGCTTGAATTGGTTCATACAGATGTGTGGGGTCCTTCAAGGGACTATAGTATAAATGGATCTAGATATTATGTGTTGTTTGTTGATGATGCAACCAGATGGATTACTTTTGTAATCAAGGACAAATTAGAAGTGTTCAAGACATTCAAGCATTATCATGCTTATGCAGAAAGGATTACAGGACAAAAGCTCAAGAGGTTGAGATCAGATGGTGGGGTAAGAGACCTACTCTTGATCCTTGTAAGGTATTTGGATGTTTAGCATATGCTTATGTTCCTTCACAATTGAAACATAAGTTAGAACCCAAAGCAGAAAAGTATGTGTTTATTGGGTATCATGATAGATAGATGGGTTACAGATTGTGGAGTCCATCCACAAAGCAATTTCTTGTTACAAAAGATGTTACATTTGATGAGCAAAGCCCATGGTATATAGGGTTAACAATTATAAAAATAAATTGCAGTGCAATGTTGAAGATGGACCAAGATTTGATCCAGAATCAAATGTGGCTGAGACTTCAAGAAGTGCAGAGGTCAGAAGATCTTTGAGAGAAAGAAAAAAGCCTATCATGTATAGCTATGATACATCCTTCTTAACAACAAAAGATTATGCTTACATTGTGAAGACAGAAGAAGTCCCAATCACATATGAAGAAGCTAAAGGTAAACAGAATTGGGAGAAGGCAATGCAAGAAGAGTATGATGCTTTACTTGAAAATGAAACATGGGAGTTGGTGCCAAGATCAAAGAATCAAAAGTTCATTGGATGTAAGTGGGTGTATAAAACAAAAAGGTTTACGTATGGAAAAGTGTCTAGATACAAGGCTAGACTTGTGGTCAAAGGTTATGCTCAAACTTATGGGGTAGATTATGATGAAACCTTTAGTCCTGTTGCTAAGATGTCTACAATTAGATCACTGATTGCTATTGCTGCTTGTAAAGGATGGAAGTTATCACAATTAGATATGAAGAATGCATTTTTGAATGGATACATTGCAGATGAAGTGTACATGGAGCAATCAGAAGGACTCATGGATTCAGTTGGATCAGATTATGTGTGTAAGCTCAAGAGAGCTTTGTATGGGTTGAAGCAGGCCCCAAGAGCATGGAATTACAAGCTTGTTAAGTTCTTGAATGAATGTGGATATCAAGCATCAAAGGCAGATAGTATCTTGCTAGTGAAGGCAAGTGAAAATGGATATATATACATGTGTATTTATGTTGATGATATTATTGTCACAGGGACAGATGCTCAAGGAATCAAGGAGCTTAAGAAACAAATAGAGAAGGAGTTTAAGATAAGTGATTTGGGAAACTTATCTTATTTCTTAGGAATGCAGATTGTGTATACTCAACATGGAGTATATGTTACACAAGAGAGATACTTGAAGAATATTTTGGTCAAGTTCAACATGGAGGATTGCAAGCCTTCAACCACACCATTGGAGGTAAATCATAAGTTGAGCAGATATGGAGGTGAAGAATTCAATGATATGAAGAAATATCAGAGTTTGGTAGGTATTCTAATTTATGCTACCTTGACAAGGCCAGACCTATCATATACAATAGGTGTGTTATCACAATTTATGCATTGTCCAAAGAAGACTCATTGGATTGTAGCTCAAAGGGTACTCAGATATATCAAAGGAACCCTAAGTGAAGGTTTGTATTATGGATTTACTTCTGATACAAGAATTAAAGTGTTTAGTGATGTAGATTGGGCAGGTGATTCAGATGATAGAAGGTCTACTCATGGGTATCTCTATTATATTGGAGATAAAGTAGTTTCTTGGTGCTCAAAGAAGCAACATACAGTTGCTTTGTCATCCACAGAAGCTGAGTATAAAGGAATGGTAGAGGCTGCAAAAGAAGTGATATGGCTAAAGACCTTGTTGAAGAGTTTTGGAACTGATCAGAGTACTCTAATTATTTTTGGAGACAATATGAGTTCATTGTATTTGGAAGCTAACCCTATTTTTCATGCCAGGAATAAGCACATAGAGATTCAGTATCGTTTCTTGAGGGAAAAGGTACTTGATAAAGAGATTGAAGTATTGTATACTCCAAAAAAAGAACAAGTTGCAGATATGTTGACAAAAAGTTTGGATGGACCTAAGTTATAGAGGTTCAAAGAGATGGTAGGAGTAAAGAAGAATGAAATAATCAAAATTAGTGATTGAGGGGGAGCTGTTGGAACAAAGCAATCCCAAATTGATGATTACAAAGAGTTTAAAGCACGTCAATGATCAAATTGAAGTGAAAGAAGTCACTTGAGAAAGTAACGGGATTTCAGAATCATAGCTTGTATACATATGTACATTACAGATGAAAATTCTTGTACAATGAGTAGAGGTAATCCTTAGGATGATAAGGAGTAATGTAATAGATGTGGGATAAGTCTAGAAACATATGTATATAAGTCAATGATGTAAAGAAATAACTGAGAGAGTCATTAGATGCCAAGTGTCATTGAGATAGATATGTAGAGAGTCATCTTTACGAGTTAGCATCGAGTCTTTCTCTGATTTCTCTTAGCCTGATCATGTGGATCAGGAAATCTTTTGTACACATCCAATCTAGAAGCTAATGAAGCTATGTTCAAAGTTTCATGGTCTAATTCCTTTCATGTTGTGAGTATGATCAATAGGAACATGTGTATGTAAAGTCTGCAAGTAGACCTCTCAGAGTCGCACACTTTTTTGTGTCAATGTTTTGCTTAAATATCAGTGTACAGTGTAAAGTTTTTGATGAATGAGCATTCAAAATCTAAGTTAGAAGATAAGGAATCTATGGCTAAAAGAATTTAGTAAAACAGGATCTATGCTATGAGAAATCAACCTTAGAAGTTACCTATGTCAAAGTCGCTTGTTCAAGAAGATAGTTTCTAACATACTTTTGATCTTAAGGATCAAATTAAAGTTTTAATGATTCTTTTGAAGGACTAATGGTTGATATGATTGCGCAAAGGTAGTGTGAAGATATGTTCATTATTATTTTGAAGAAATATGAAGATATGTGCAGATAATGAAGTCAATTTCTGAAGCAGACTTTCTGAAGAAGGAAGTTTTTCACTCAGAGAAGTGATAGTGAAAGTTTTGGTAAATGTAGGTAACATTTGTGTAATATTTGATCCATAACTGATATAGAGGTGTTCTTAAATCAGTATAGATCAATTCTTTGGAGATTAAGAGGTCTCCAACAAAACTAGTATATTGGTGGATGAAAGTTCGAGTGAAAAGTTCATCTTAGACCCAAAATGCGAGGAATGGTATTTGAATTTAGAAGTGTGTGATTGATTCAATGATATCATACGACCGGAGAATTTGCAAAGTGGCTATATGATATAACAACAATCAGTATCAACTTGTTCAAGTAATTCCGAAGTGATACTTCCTCTTGATTTAGACAACATGAGTAGTACATAGCAACAACATCAGTAGCAACACCAACAACAACAACAGCAACAACAACAACAACATCAACAACATCAATAGCAACAGTAGCAACAGATTATACCCCCACCGCTAGTACCTGTCGGAGTTATGTATACAAAATTTGGTGGATTTATAGGTGATGATCTTGATGCTCATGTCCGTACTTTTGAAATTAATTATGCTGTACTCAACTACCCAGCCGATCCGGCATATAAGGCTATAGTGTTTCAATCTACCCTTGTTAATGAAGCTGCTCACTGGTTAACCGAATATGATATTAACCATTTCAATCAATATGACGATGTTAAGAATGCCTTTTTACAACATTTTCGATCAAAGAAAAATGCGAGTGAAATCTTTCATTATTTAAAAAATAATAGATAGAAACCACACCAGAGTGTGCAAGAGTATGCAATGTTATTCGGCACTCATCTACAACAGCTGCCATGGACGCATGCTAATCTATGAGATGATGTGATTACCCAATGGTTAATTAATGGATTAAATCCTCAACTCAAACAAGTTATGATTATACAATGTGTGGATGGCATGACCTTGGATGCAGTCATTGCCATGGCATTACAATTGGAGCATAAGGTTGGTGGTTTTATTGAAGATTTGGATTGATTAAAGGCTTCCAAGAGCACGATCGATGACCCACTCAAACAAGTATATTGCACCAAATGTAAGAACCCGAGACATACCACTTCAGCGTGTGCATTAAATCAAATGTACTATGCTATTTGTAATACGGCGAGTCATTCCATCGAAACTTGTCCATACAATGCCAAAGTGCAGACCAGAACGACCAGATGCCATAATATAGGAGCAGGGACAACAGCCTACCCACTATGTACCACCGCATTTGAGAAATACCTCTTATCAAAGTTACAAAACCTATAGAGGACCATGACCAAACAATTTTGGATAGACCCATTGGAATTCGGGCCAATCGGGTGAAGCTGCATCTCTCCCACCACCAAGATGCCTTTTTGTGGAAAAATTGGACATATCCATAGATATTGCAAAGAAGCGTCCGAATATGATACACAAAGAAAAGAATGACAGCATCCAATGGCAAATATGGTATACATCTCACTAATAGATACCCAAGAAACAATAGTTCAAACATGATCTGGTAAGAAAATAGCTGCTGAGATTTTTGAGCCACGCATTCGAGAACAATAGAGAATGTTTACTAAAGCTAGCATGTGGGCAAGTCAAGAGCCAAACTGTTTTTCCCGATCCGGTACCAGTGGTCCAGCAAATAGTATAGAATACACCATCAGACGATAGGAATTTGGTCCAATTGTTAGTGGAGCACACACCAGACTTAATACCAAGTACGACAAATCTTGATTCTATGTGGAATATTTTATCAAAAGCATCTATTACAATATCGTTGGGGCAATTGTCAGCATTGGTCCCTGGTAAGCGATAATAATTTCAACAACAGATAAGTCCAGGATCTTTGTGCATACCTGCCACAACAATCATCAGTCTGAAGCTTGATTCTACGGTGGACCATGTTGTTCCTTTAATTACGGTAGGGTATAAAAACCACACAATTACACAAGTATTAATTGATGGAGGCTCAGGTGTCAATATTGCCATAGCCACACTTTGTAAAAAGTTAGGATGGACTCAGATCGACCCCGTCCAGTTTTTTATAAGAATGGTTGATCAATCTAGGGTACATCCAGTAGGTTTGGTGCGTGATATACCCATTACCCTATAGGAGCAGTGCTCAAAATGACTTTTGTTTTTTTGGAATTACGTGAATCAAGTCTGGATTACAAGTTACTACTCGGGAGGCCCTAGTTGAGACAAGCAAAAGTGTTAGAGGATTGGTCTGCACACGAACTTATTTTTAAAAGCAATCATTGGAAATATGTGGTACCCTTGGATGATATGAGGCCTTGTGACCTCAACCTTACATGGATGAACCCATGCATATGTTGGATGGTCTTTCAGATGACAAAGAAGAAGCTTCTCTAAATGCTAACCAGGATTTGTTAGCATTGGGTATCATTGATTTACAAGCCATCATGGATAATTGGACTCCGGCCGCTTGTATGGTAGTTCTCCTTACCGAAGGATTGGAACCAACTACGGAGCAGGTTTTGGATATCTCCATGCCTCGACAATTTTATGTACCAGAAGATCAACTAATCACTTGTAATTTGGGAGATGAGGCTAATCCACATCTGATCAAGCTTAAGGCTAGTTTAGCAGAAACTTTTCAAGACAAATTAATATAGCTCCTGAAGGAATTTGTTGATGTATTCGCGTGGGATTATGGTGACAAGAAAGGATTGGACCCTCGTATCTACCAACACCATGTGATGCTCAAATCGGATGCTCGGCCAATTAAATAACCAAGTTATCGAATGAATCTCAATTATGTTGCACAAGTGAAAGTTGAATTGGATCGGCTGTTGAAAGTAGGCTTCATTGTTCCCATTGAGCATGCTGAATGGATCTCTCCTATTGTCATTGTCCCAAAGAAAAACAAGCAATTACACATTTGCGTGGATTACTGGAAGTTGAATGCAGCGATGGTGCCTGATCCATTTCCACTTCCCTTCCTTGATACCATGCTAGATGATGTTGTTGGACGAGAAATGTATTCTTTTCTGGATGGTTATAGTGGCGATAATCAGATATGCATGGCTGAAATGGATATTCCCAAGATCGCATTTATTACGAATTAGGGTGTATATGCCTATACGGTGATGTGGTTAAGTCTTCGCAATGCTCCCAGCACCTTTCAACGATGCATGCAAGAAATCTTTTCCCCCTACTTAGCTACGTTTATGTGGGTGTATTTGGATGATTTTTCATTATCTGGTGATGCATCACCTCACCTCTATCACCTACGGTGCTGCTTTTCCAAGTGTCCAGAGCTCCACCTTTTCTTAAATCCCAACAAATCCATCTTTTTAGTTTCCTGTGACAAATTGCTCGGTCATATTATTTCACAACAAGGCATTCAAGTGGACCTTGATAAAGTGAGTGTAGTGTTGATGCACCTGCCCCTACGACACAAAGGAAGTTATGAGATTCCTTGGAAAAATATGATGGCATGGAGGACATCTTTGGTGGCTTGCTCATGTGGCTATACCACTAAATTGTCTGATTACCAGCAATCCTCGATAGTTTGCATGGACACAGGAATGCCAACTTGCATTTGAACACATGAGAACGCTCTTAACACAGGCTCCTATTCTGCAAGTACCGAACTGGCAACTCCTTTTCCATGTCTTTGTGGATGCGTCTGACATTGCAATAGGTAGTGTGTTGATGCAGCAACAAGACAAGTGGTTTCACCCTATTTATTATGAGAGTCAATGATTAGACACTGTTGAACGGAATTATTTTGTGACTGAATGCAAATGCCTTGGTTTAGTTTATTCGGTGAAAAAATTCCGGCACTATTTGTTGGGACGCCCATTTACCTTCCATGTGGATCATGCGGCTCTGGTCTATCTTGTACACAAACAACATTTAAGGGGCAGATTAGCACGGTGGGTGTTGTTGCTGCAAGAAATTGATTATGGGGTTGTACATCGCCCGAGATCAGCCCATGCTCTCACCGATTTCCTGTCTAGACTTGATTCCGGTGAGCTCCTCGATGGTATTGATGATACCACTCTAGCCATTTATGTGACTGATTCGGTTCCAGATGATTCCCAGGGGCTACCTATGGCACCTTCATATTATGATACCCTTATGATTTTTCTAACCAGTGGATGTCCCCCAAATAATACTTCAACATTTGCTCGTCGTAAATTGGCCATGTATAATCGTCGATTTCTCATAATTGTGGGATAGTTGTATTATATGGACCCATCTGGCATGATTTTATGATGTATTCCACCACATGAAGTTTCTTCAGTAATTATAATGGCTCATTCTGCTCCGTCCGATGGCCATTTTTTGGTAGATCTTACATACCAAAAAAATTATGCAGAGTGGATTATGGTGGCCCACTATGCATCGCAATATTGCTACTTATGTTCAATGGTGTGATGCTTGCCAACAATCTGGACAACCTTTACAATGGCATCATTGTTCGATTAAGCCTATCCTTCCTCTTGAGCCTTTTCAAAAGTGGGGATTGGATTTTATTGGTCCCATTACGCCTCCTGCTATGGTCACCAATCATCAGTATATTCTTACCTCTACTAATGATGCTACTCGTTGGGCCAAAGCCTGGGCATTACGGTCAACAACTACTTTGGTGGTCACTAAATGTTTGATGTGTGATGTTTTTCCTTAATATGGGCTCCCTTTGGAGATTGTTTCTAATGAAGGTACTCATTTTGCTAACACCTTAATGCAAGTGCTCACCCGAACCTTCACGATTGTCCATAAATTCAGTTCCCCTTACTATCCTCGTGCGAATGGCCTAGCTGAAAGTACCAATAAAAATCTTCTTAACATGCTAAAGAAACTTGTGTTGGAATGTCTGGAGCGATGGGATCAATACCTTCTTTCGTTTTTATGGGCTCACCGCACTACTTATAAAGTTGCTACTAGAAGTACTCCTTTTAAACTGGCATATGGTCTGGAGGCAATTGCACCTTTGGAATTAGTGGTACCTAGCTTATGTGTGGCATTGGACCATAAGTTATTACCCAAAGAATCCTTCCCTTTCTGGTTGGATGTGTTGCGGTCCTTGCATGAACAACATCTTGAAAGTTTTCTAGTTCTTCAAGAAGTTCAACTGCGGCAAGCTAAAACCCATGATCGATTCCTTCGGACTCTTGTCTTTACCAAAGGAAAATTGGTTCTTTTTTGCAATGCTAAGTCTAATCTTTCAACCGGCAAGTTCAAACTTCGTTGCTTTGGTCCCTATCGTATTGGAGAACAGATTGGTCCAGCTACTTTCTGGTTATCTACTTTAACTAGTACTCTTCTCCCTAAACCCATCAATGGATTGAAACTTTGTCCGTTTTGCATGCCGTCTACTTCATCTTAACTTTGTGTCAATTTTATTTACATTCATTCGTATCATGTTTGTTTTGTATATTTGACCACTTTCTACACTATGCGTGTTTTGGTTGACCACTTGACCGTAATCTTCCCGTTTTGAATTAACCATGATTCGTTGCCGCTCTCCAAGATTGGGAGTTTCTTAATGTGCTTATGTCATCATCATGCATGCATATTTCCCTCCACTAGTGATGATTGCGTTTTATACCCACACTTTCCCTCTGCATTCTTTTTCCTTAACTGGGGTCCTCGTCCTCTTTTTCATTATTGTGTTCCTGTGCTCCATGTATTCTGCATACTATTGTGGTGTATTCAACTTATGCTCCTCCGTCATGGAAGCTCTTGCCAATATCACCACCTTCCGTGTCGGTCTCTCCTCCGACCTCAGTGATTTCCTTCGTCCTTGCAGGTTGCTGACATTCATTGAATTGCCTTGGCATTCGATCGAATGTCATCCCTTGTTTGCCCAAGTTATTACAGCCATTGTCGATACACCCCAGATGGAAATCTGCTGGCCTCTTGCTTGTCTGAATCCATGCACAATTGTTACTCTCAACACTATAGCCAAAAGGTTCCATCTTCCCCAAGATCGACATATTGAGGTTCCTCTTCTCCCAATGGCAGCCATGAAGTAGTTATTTCCTTGACATTCCTCCAACGAGTTCTCAATCCTCTACTGACCCGAACTAGAATATTTTGCCCTTCAACTTTTGGTAGCTACCCTCAATCTCCAAAAACATACTTATGGTATATCTCACCCATTCTATTCCTTGATTGATGCTGCTGCCCAAGAATCTATTAACTAGGCATTATTTTTCTTTCGGTGCATTCACCATGAGTGTCAAGTCATTATGTGATATTTAGCCAAAGGCAAATGTCCTCGTACCGGGTTACCTCACCTTCTTTCCTTTCTCCTCCCTATTGTTCACCCTATTCCGAATCCTCAGATGAATACCCTCTTATTGCACAAAGAATCTGGGCAGGGCATGGGCTTTGATGATGACGACGAAGATCTTTTTCAGTTTTTTTAGGAGAAACGTAGGAAAGTCATCCCTTCGTAGATTCAAGCCCAAGTTTCTTCCACTAAAGTACTTCTTTAGGACATAGCCTCATCCTTGCATGCAAACTCCACTCCACCCTCACCTAAAGATCAAACCGTCAAAGATACAGTTATGGAAGACACTCAACATGCCGAGATGGTTGATCAACAACAGAAGGAGGCTCCCCACATAGCACAAGAAAAAGTGGTGGAAACCCTTCATCAAATTGCATAGGTGCATATCGTTGAGTCCCTTTTTCATCAGGAAGCCCAACCGGATAATGTTGAATCGAATGCGCCTCCATCCTCACCAAAGGACATGGTTGATGATACCCATACCGCACACCTGGTAACCCCTCCTCCTTCACCTTCTCGAGTTCCCTTACCTCCTAGTCCTTGGGTATGCCCTTTATCTCCTAATCATTTGGTGGTAGTATCCCACTCTCACCCTATTCCCTCTTCTCTCAATTACTCCCGTCTTCCTCTTCAGCTACGATCTCTATTAACCCCTCTTGACCATTATCAAATTTTTCAGTACCAGATTCGTTTGTCCCGTTAGCCTAGATTGGTGACTTCCTCTTGCACTTATCCAAGAAAATCCCTACTCAATTGCATGATGCTTACCAGTCTCTCTGCACCAAATATCAAGCAAAAGTGGATATGTTGGAAGCCGACATCGCTCCCCTGCAGGAAGAGATTTTGGAGGTCAAAGCCAATGCATGTCTATTATAGGAACAAGTAACAATATTACAAGAACAGGTAACAGTGAAGGATGAGATTATTGCGGCTAGAGATGCGGAGATTTCCCTCCTCAAATAGGAAGTGATGGATAAAGATGATGCCATGAAAGCTCTCGGTTGTGAGTTAGACAACACTCGCACCAAATTCATAACTGTTACACACGCCTATCAGGTATTGTCTGACAAAGTGCTACAAGGTGAAATAGAGCTGAAGAAAGTGACAGAAGTTGTTTCAAAAAGGTCAACTATTGGATGAGGAGATTGGATGTATAGCTAAGTTAAAGAAAGAAATTGAGGCCATACAAAAGGAACGCTAGGATTTTTTCCGAACAATGCAGTTTCAGCAACAAGAGTTGGATTGAAGAGAGAAGCAACTTGGTATTCAGCAGGATCCTGTGTCACGCATTGATGCACCAAGTTACGCAGATATACAACCCTAGCCAACGATTTTTGTTTACAAGAAGCTTGTTTGCAGACTCAGAGTGAAATTTTTCTTTCCCAAGCTATTGATTCTAGCTCGGTGCATACCGATGCTCATTTGGTAGAACCACATATTCTCAAAGAGATGTTAGAGTCCTTGAAACAAAAGATATCTTGTACATTTAAATTAGCCTTTGCTATGTATATTCAGGGAATCATTGATGATTCTTAGCTTTGTTTTGTAATACATCCATTATGGGTTCGAGTCCAATGTGCGTGCCAGTGTTAAGCCGCCGGAACAAAATGTAATTATCATGTTTAGAAAATGTAATTGGAAAGGACACACATCAAAAGGATGTAGCGTAATAGTTGTAACCCTTTGATAATGAAAGAGCACGTGGAAGCAAGAGGCAGAGAGAACACGTCGGACTATGGGTCTAGGTAGTGTGCCTTCGGATTGGTTCCAACAAAATTTATTCATATGGTTGTACTTCTATCTTACTGTTTTGGATACTAAGTAAATATGGTGATCTTGTCCATGTTCTGCATTCATTGGTGAAGTATAACTTAATTGTGGTGGTGCGTTAATCATCAGTAAAGAAATCTATGTATCTAATTGTGGCAAACATTTCATTAACATTGAGTAACTTGTTGATAAAAATAGCAGTTAAAGTCTATTGGAATAGTCAGTGTAAGGTAATCAAGAGCACAATGCACTGAATGTTTGTATTGGGAAAATCAATATAGGGCCTCTATAATACAGACACCTGACCATCCCAAGAACCGAGTAGCACTCTTATCCCATTAATAGTTTAACAGATAGATAGATAGATAGATAGATAGATAGAAAAATAGATAGATAGATAGATATATAGACAGATAGATAGATAGATAAATAGATACATAGTTAGATACATAGATAGATAGATAGATAGATAGACAGATAGATAGATAGATAGATAGATAGATAGATAGATACATAGATAGATAGATAGATAGATAGATAGATAGATAGATAGATAGATAGATAGATAGATAGATAGATAGATAGATAGATAGATAGATAGATAGATAGATAGATAGATAGATAGATAGATAGATAGATAGATAGATAGATAGATAGATAGATAGATAGATAGATAGATAGATAGATAGATAGACAGATAGATCGATACATCAATAGATAGATAGATAGATAGATAGATAGATAGATAGATAGATAGATAGATAGATAGATAGATAGATAGATAGATAGATAGATAGATAGATAGATAGATAGATAGATAGATAGATAGATAGATAGATAGATAGATACATACATACATACATACATACATATATAGATAGATAGTTAAGTAGGTAGGTAGGTAGGCAGGTAGGTATGTAGGTAGGTAGGTATGTAGGTAGGTAGGTAGGTAGATAGGTTGGTACATAGATAGATAGATAGATATATATATAGATACACACACACACACACACACACACACACATATATATATATATATATATATATATATATATATATATATATATATATATATATATATAGAGAGAGAGAGAGAGAGAGAGAGAGAGAGAGAGAGAGAGATAGATAGATAGATAGATAGATAGATAGATAGATAGATAGATAGATAGATAGATAGATAGATAGATAGATAGATAGATAGATAGATAGATAGATAGATAGATAGATAGATAGATGGATAGATAGATAGATAGATAGATTGATAGATAGATAGATAGATAGATAGATAGATAGATAGATAGATAGATAGATAGACAGATAGATAGATAGATAGATATGTGAGCTGCCAGAATGTAGTATGAAAAGTCGCACGCATACCAAAAAGGCGTAGCACAATAGTTGTAACTTTTGATTAATAAAGGAAGCGTACATGAGACAGAAGGTAGGTCACGAGACTGTGAGTCTGGGCGAATGCCTGAAGTGGAGCGGAACTTGTATTCTTCATATTCTGAGTACTATGTTATCTGTCTTTCTGCTAATTAAATTCGGTGATTAATTAAATCGTTGATAAAGTATGAAGTGATCGACATTGCGGTGAATCGATGAAGTGCGTGTTTATGTGGCTTCCTGGTGGTGAAGAATAGTGTAATGTGCAGTTAACTGTCTTGTGTTGAAGCAGCGTAGATCGATAGTAGTTGAAGGATAATCTAATTCGGCACGTTAAGTCTATGAAGTAATATATAATTGAACCGGTAGAATCTAGGAAAATATAAACAGGGCCTCTGTTTTACAGACCCCTAACCATCCCAAGAACCTAGAATTGATAACAAATTAAACAATAAGTTTAACACTGGTGCGGTCTGTGGGAAATGGAGTAGCCAATTGAAGAAAAGGCTAAAGAGTGAAGAAGAATCCTTTGCTGGTGGTAGAAGTGAAGAATAATCAAGTTTAGTTGCAGAAGGTTCAATTCAACAAGCGAGTGGCACTTTTGGTGGAAGTTCGGTGTAGTTTGGTAGAGTGCAACGGTAATCCGATGTGTTCCGGTGACAGTCTGGTACATTCTGAAGACAATATGATAGTTTCTGGTGGTATTTCGATGCTATTTGGTGATAATTCAGCATTCTCTAGAGACAATTCGGTGATTTTCGTTGACAGTTTGGTATTGTCTGGTGACAATTCAGTGCTCTTCAATGACAATTCGGTGCTTTTCGGTGATATTGTGGTTCTGTTCGGAAGGAATTTATTGCATTCACCATTTTTAGGTGCAAGTATAGCCAATTTCGATACTAAGGTTGAGAAAGGGTTGTTCGATGTTAAGCTAAGTAATCGGCTTAGAGATATTTTTGGTTCAGAAAATTGGCAAAGTGACCATACGGTCCAGGACATCAAGAAGTCCGTCCCCAAAGTTCAGGCAACATGA
>CM035419.1:58352427-58354927 GCA_020310875.1 Ceratopteris richardii
GCTTGCTCCCATCCAGAGCTTTTGTAAGCAAATCTGCACATTGAATATTAGTAGACACATATGATAATTGGATTTCCTTGCTAAGTAATTTCTCCCTCACATAGTGGTAATGAACCTCTATGTGTTTTGTCCTAGCATGATACACAGGATTAGCTGCTAGGTGAAGTGAGCTTGTGTTATCACCAAATATGATAGGTGACCTTGTGTATAGGCCCAATTCTGAGTATAGTAGCTTCAACCATATGGCTTCTTGAGTGGCATTGGCTAGCCCTCTGTATTTTGCCTCAGTGGATGATAGAGCCACTGTGGGTTGTTTCTTGGATGACCAAGAAATTGGTTTATCACCTGCAAAACATATGTAACCAGATGTACTCCTCCTGTCATCCTTGCAACCTGCCCAATCTGCATCTGAGTATACTTTGATATCAATGTCTGATGAATATGGAAAGTACAAACCATGATTTTGTGTTCCCTTTAGATACTTTACTATCTTTTTGGCTGCCTCCAAATGTGGTACTCTTGGCTTATGCATAAATTGGCTAAGTACACTAACACCATATGATATATCAATCCTGGTTAGGGTAGCATAATTAAGACTACCTACCAAACTTTGGTAACTTGTTATATCTTTGAGTTCTTCTCCTTCATGTGCACTGAGTTTGTGGTTGACCTCCATAGGTATGTTTGAGACTTTAGCTTCCTGCAAATTAAACTTCTTGACCATGTCCTGAATGTACTTCTTCTGAGTAATGAATATACCTGAATTTGTGTAGACCAATTCAAGTCCTAGGAAGTACTTCAATAATCCAAGATCATTGATCTTGAATTCCTTCATCATTTGACCTTTGATGTGTCTAATTCCTTGAACATCATTTCCTGTAATAATGATGTCATCAACATAGACACACAAGTATATTACCTCTGAATTGTTCTTCTTTATAAACAATGAAGTATCTGCTTTACTCATCACAAATCCTTGATCCAAGAGATAGGTTGTCAACCTGTAATTCCATGCTCTAGGTGCCTGCTTCAATCCATACAGAGCCTTCTTCAATTTGCAAACATGATTTACCTTATTGTGATCTTCATAGCCAAGTGGTTGTGACATGTAGACCTCTTCAGATATCCATCCATTCAAGAATGCATTCTTCACATCCAATTGGTACATGTTCCAATTTTTGGATGCAGCTACACTCACCATAATTCTGATAGTTGGCATCTTGGCCACAGGAGAAAATGTCTCCTCATAATCAATGCCTTGGGTTTGTGCAAAACCCTTGGCTACCAACCTAGCTTTATACCTGTTTATTGTACCATCTGAGTTCCTCTTGAGTTTGTAGATCCATCTGGATCCTATCACTTTCATGGAATCCTTCTTGGGTACCAACTCCCAAGTATCACTCTCCTTGAGAGCCTCCATTTCTTCATCCATTGCTTCCTTCCATTCTGGTTTAGTAATAGCTTCCTCAAATGTACCTGGTTCTTCATTCAAGATATCCTTTGCAAGATATACAGAGTGCTTGGTTACAAGTGAAGTATCATACCCATACCTAATTGGTTTCTTCTTCTCTCTTGAAGATCTCCTCATAGCTTGAGTTGAGGATTCTGGATTGTCTTCAAGTTGCTTCATCTTCATCTTCCCTTTGGATTTCCAAGCCTTGAATTCTTCAATGTTGGTGGTGTCTTCATCATCTGAGCTTGTGTCCTCCTTCTGAGTTGGTTCATGCCTGATAAGTTTTGGAAAGTCTTCTTCCATATCATAAGGTAGGCTAACTTTCCTCCATTCATTTTCATACCATGAATCATTTTCATCAAAGATGACATCTCTGCTTACCTTGAAGCCTTTGTTTGAGGGGTTATAGAACCTGTATCCTTTCTGATTCAAATCATATCCAATAAAAATACACTTTTCAGCCTTAGGGTCTAGCTTTCCCTTACCTGTGAGGGAATATGCACATATGCAACACACCCAAAGATCTTGCAATGATCCAGAGATGGTCTCTTACCATGCCAAGCCTCATAGGGTGTCATTCCATCAAGTGTCTTTGATGGCAACCTGTTGATTAAGTATGTGGCAGTAGATACACTCTCTGCCCAAAGATAATTTGGTAGTTTTTTCTCATTAAGCATAGACCTAGCTGTCTCCACAATGAGTCTATTCCTCCTTTCAGCTACCCCATTTTGTTCAGGTGAGTACCTTGTGGTAATCTCCCTCTTGATGCCTCTTTCCTGCAAGAATTCTTCAAAGTCATTGGAGAAGTATTCTCCACCACCATCTGACCTTAGTTTCTTCAAATGTCTACCTGTTTGATTCTCAACTAATGCAAGATACTTTTTGAAACAATTAAATACTTCATCTTTATGTTTCATGAAATACAAAACAGTCCATCTGCTATAGTCATCAATAAAAGATACATAGTACCTTGATCCTGATATGGATGACTCCTTGCTTGGTCCCCAAACATCTGTATGCACCAATTCCAAGTAGTCTTCTTGCATA
>CM035419.1:58364927-58499927 GCA_020310875.1 Ceratopteris richardii
GAATTTGCTTTTACATCATGGATGAGGTAAGCCATCCTTTTACTTTTTTCTTTTTCCATTTACAAGAGATAAAATGTACTCTTTTACAGGAGGTGTTCACATGACTACTCATGTGACTTACAAATGAGGATAATATCAAGCATATCAAGCATGTAGGCTTGGGCAAAATGCACCAACAGCTCCCCCTCAAGCCTAACATGCTTGGCCTCCAAATAAGTCTTCAATTGTCCTTGATTTCCTGCAAACCAATCATCAACTTGAATCTACTTAATTTCGTACCATCAAGAGCTTTCGTCAACATGTCTGCACATTGCATATCTGTAGAGACGTAGGATAGTTGAATATCCTTGCTCATTAGCTTCTCCCTTACATAATGGTAGTGGACTTCAATATGCTTGGTTCTAGCATGGTATACCGGATTAGCTGCTAGATGTAGTGAGCTTGTGTTGTCACCAAAAATGTGAGGTGTTGAAGAATGAAGTCCAAGATCTGTGTACAAAGATTTTAACCACATGATTTCTTGAGTTGCATTAGCCAAACCTCTATATTCAGCTTCAGTAGAAGATAATGCCACGGTTGGTTGCTTCTTCGATGACCAAGAAATGATTTTTGAACCTGCAAATGATATATACCCTGATGTGCTTCTTCTATCATCTTTAGATCCGGCCCAATCTGCATCTGAGTAGACCTTTAGCTCAATATCTGAAGTAAATGAATAAAACAAACCTTCATTCATGGTCCCCTTTAGATACTTGAGGACTCGCTTGGCCGCTTCCATATGTGGTCTTCTCGGCTTATGCATAAACTGACTCAATATGCTAACACTATAGCATATATCCACCCTTGTGAGTGTTGCATAGTTCAAACTTCCAACCAAGCTTTGATAGCTTGTGATGTCTTCAATTGGCTCTCCTTCATAAGCACTGAGCTTATGATTTTGCTCCATAGGTGTGCCTGCACACTTGGTATTTTCCATCTTGAACTTGACGAGCATGTCATGGACATACTTCCTTTGTGTGATGTATATACCTGAATCTGTGTAGATCAACTCCAATCCAAGAAAATAAGTGAGTGGTCCGAGGTCACTTATTTTGAACTCCTCCTTCATTTGACTCTTTACCTGTTTGATTCCTTCAAGATCATTGCCTGTGATAATAATATCATCAACATACACACATAAATAGATCACTTCAGATCCATTCCTCTTTATGAACAAAGAGGTATCCGCCTTGCTAGCTTTGAATCCTTGGTCCTGCAAATAAGTAACCAATCTGAAATTCCAAGCTCTTGGAGCTTGCTTCAATCCATACAAAGCTTTCTTTAGTTTGCATACATAGTTAGGATGATGTGCATCCTCATATCCAGGAGGTTGTGCCATATACACTTCCTCAGAAATCCATCCATTCAAGAAAGCATTCTTTACATCAAGTTGATAAAGATTCCAATTTCTAGATGCAGCAAGACTTATGAGAACCCTAATTGTAGGCATTTTTGCAACAGGAGAGAAAGTCTCCTCATAATCAATACCATGGGTTTGAGCAAACCCTTTAGCAACTAACCTTGCTTTGTGTCTATTTATACTTCCATCTGGATTCCTCTTGATTTTGTATATCCATCGAGATCCGATTATCTTCATAGATGGCTTGTTAGGTACAAGCTCCCAAGTGTCATTCTCCTTCAAGGCTTCCATTTCTTCATCCGTTGCATCTCTCCAAGCTTTCTTGCTTTGTGCTTCTTCGAATGTGGTAGGTTCTTCATTGGTTGAATCCTTTGCAATGTAGATTGAGTGCTTGGTGACCAAAGAAGTATCATAACCAAACCTCTCTGGTTTCTTCTTCTCCCTCGAAGACCTTCTAAGTGGTTGATGTGAGCTCTCGGGTCCATATGTAGCATCCTGCATCTTTGCTTTACCTTTGTTCTTCCATAGCTTTAGTCTTTCCAAGTCTTCTAGGTCAATCTCCGAATCACTTTCTTCAATCTGCTTTGGCTCCTTTGGTTGAAGTGATGGAAAATCTTCATCCAAGTCATATGGCAGCTTCACTTTCCTGTCATCATCAAACCATGATTTGTTTTCATCAAAAATTACATCTCTACTCACAGAAAATCCTTTATTGGTTGGATTGTACAATCTATATCCTTTTTGGTTTTGATCATAACCAATGAATACACACTTCTCTGCCTTGGGATCCAATTTCCCTCTTACTTGAGAAGGAATGTGAGCATAGGCTAAGCATCCAAAGATTTTACAATGCTCTAGACTAGGTCTTCTTCCATTCCACACTTCATATGGAGTGGTTCCATCTAGTGACTTAGATGGAAGTCTATTTATGAGATATGTGGCTGTCGACACAGCCTCTGCCCATAGGTAGTTCGGCAATCCCTTTTCATTGAGCATGGACCTTGCAGCTTCGACAATAGCTCTGTTCCTCCTCTCTGCTACACCATTGAGTTCGGGTGTATACCTTGTAGTGACTTCCCTTTTAATGCCTCTTTCATGCAAGAAGGCATCAAATTCAGAAGAGAAGTATTCTCCTCCACCATCTGATCTGAGTCTTTTTAAAGTCCTACCTGTTTGGTTTTCAACAAGAGCAATATACTTCTTAAAGCAATTAAACACTTCATCCTTGTGCTTCATGAAAAACAGAATGGTCCACCTGCTACAATCATCTATGAAAGACACATAATATCTTGAGCCTGATATAGATGGCTCCTTACTTGGACCCCACACATCTGTGTGCACTAGATCCAAAGGATTTTGATACATATATCCTTTCTTATTGAAAGGTTGTCTATGAGCCTTGCCGAGTTGACAAGCTTCACACTTATAAATCATGTGTTGCCTTGTGATATTAGGCAAACCAAGTACACTTTGGTCCCTGCAAATCTGTTTGAGTGTCCTCTCACCAATGTGAGCAAGCCTTTTGTGCCATATCTCCAACTCTGTTAGAGTTTGAGATCCATAGCTAAACAAAGCTATGTTCTTTGTATCTTCCACTTCAAAAGTGAAAAGCCTTCCTGTCTTTTCTCCTTTGGCAATCCTTCGAAAGCCTTGCCTTGGGTCTTCAACATATGCTCCAAATCGATTGAATCTAACCTGCAATTCTTTTTCAACAATCTGTCCAACACTTATTAAATTTTTGGTAATTGTAGGGACATACAAGACTTTGCTTAAGAGGTTCATATTCCCATCTGATGTCTTCACATTACCTATCTTCTCCACTGAGTGCTTTGTGTCATCTCCTGTCTGCACTTCATGCTTGTTATGAGGATCTTCCAAATCAGAAAGTAAAGCCACATTTCCTGCTACATGGTTCGAGCATCCCGAATCAATGTAAAATATGTGATCATCATCCTTACCCTTCTTTGTTGATAGATTCATAATCAATAATGAATCTTCTTGACTTTGGTCCTCTGCATAGTTATTGTAATCTCTTCTTCCTCTATGGCCACTTTGATAGTTGTTGTTGTTGTTGTAATTGTTGTTGTAGTAGTTGTTGTTGTTGTAGCCTCCATTGTACCTACCTCTATTTGATCCATAGCCACCTCTATTGAATCCTCTTCCTCTTGAGTTCCTTGGATTCCTGAAACATTCTTCAGTAGTATGGTTAGATAAGCCACATATGTTGCAAGGTTGAGATGATTGGAATCTCCCCCTGCCTTGCTTTCCACCTCTGCCTCTTCCTCTAGCTCTTCCTCTACCTGCAAAGTTTGCTTGGAAAGAGCTTCCTTCATCTTCATTCTTCCTATTCTTTGACTTGTCCTTGACCTTAGCTTTATCAGAATATAAGGCAGAAGTTTGATTACCTCTTGAGGACTCACCACCTTTGCTAATCTTTGCTTCATGAGTGAAGAGTTGGCCCATGAGTGTGTTGAGGTCGGGTACATGCATATCCATGTATAAATCCATGGCTGTTGTGAATGACTCCCACTTGTCGTCTGCTTTGATTCCATTCATGATTTGTCTTATGATTTGCTCCTCTTCAATTACCTCTCCAATGCTTCCAAGTTGGTCGGAAATCTCCTTCATCTTTGTGACATAATCAGTCACATTTTGCTTCGGGCTTTTCTTCATTGTTGTGAACTCCATCCACAATTGGTTCTTCCTTGCTCGAGTGTTGGAAGAGAAGAAAGAAGCAAGTGCATTCCAGGTTTCTCTTGATGTCTTGCATCCCTTGACATGAGGTAAAAGAAAATCAGAGATTGAGTTTAGAATATAGGACCTTGCAAGTGCATCCTTCGAACACCAATTCGAAAGTCCTTCCACTTCTTCATGTGATGGTTGCCCTTTGTTCCTCATGGTTGGCATTGCTTCATCTCCGGATATGAATCCATATAGATTCCTTCCTTGAAGGTAAGCCTCCATCCTTAGAGACCATGCCGGGTAGTTGTTTCGATCCAATTTGTCAATTGTTGATGGAAATCCATCTCCCATGTTGCTTGACTATGCTCTGATACCACTGTGAAGAGAGATGGTGGATGCAATCCAAAGATGAGTAGGTGCCGCTACAACCAGCTTCACACCAGCCAACTGAGACTTCAGAGTTGATTAGTAGACCCTTTGAGCTTCCTAAATCCACCAAAATATCAGCCAAGTACTTTGGAACATGTATCCCAAAAGTTTAAGTCAAGACAGGCTAGTTGCGAAATGACTAGCTCCCAAAACTTGCTATTTTTGGACATACACCTGCTGGAAAAAATGAACAGTGCTCTCAACCTGGAAGGAATTAGAAAAATTCCTTTTGGGCATAGCAAATAGACTTAGCAAGCTTCCTATTCCAAGTTAAAACACTTCAAATGATGGACTGAGCACTGAGAACAAGTTTCATCAAGTTCTGGAACATTCCCACAATTCTCGGGGTTCTGCAGAGATAGACCAGTAAGCAGTAAAATGCAGATATCTCCAAAAGTATAAATCCAATGACCTTGAAAATTTGTATGTAGAAACTAGACAGTGAGGGCTATCCAACGCACTTTAAAACACTGAAAACGGTTCAGTAAAACTCGAGATATGACCTTCTGAAGTTACTGCTCTGAGTGAGTATAGCAGAGAACAAAACAGAGAAGTAGATGATGATAAATGTATAGATTCACATATGATTACAACCACATTGGCAATGAATCTTTGCACAATGGGAGTAGAATGATAGAGCTATGGAGTAAGCTCTTCAATCTCTACAAAATGACATGAAGTGGTCACGTACAAGGCTTGCTAATCGCCTCTTCCTTCTTGCTCCTTTTATAGCTATTCTTGGAGGGAGTTTTGAATTCGAATTCGAATGGCTCCACCTAAAAGTGATCCCCAAAGTTAGGAGAGATTCCCTCAGCTCAAAAATGCGTGATTTTGGTAGTTGGAGCCACGAATTTGCTTTTACATCATGGATGAGGTAAGCCATCCTTTTACTTTTTTCTTTTTCCATTTACAAGAGATAAAATGTACTCTTTTACAAGAGGTGTTCACATGACTACTCATGTGACTTACAAATGAGGATAATATCAAGCATATCAAGCATGTAGGCTTGGGCAAAATGCACCAACAAGATAGATAGATAGATAGATAGATAGATAGATAGATAGATAGATAGATAGATACATAGATACATGGATAGATAGATAGATAGATAGATAGATAGATAGATAGATAGATAGATAGATAGATAGATAGATAGATAGATAGATGGATGGATAGATAGATAGATAGATAGATAGATAGATAGATAGATAGATAGATAGATAGATAGATGGATGGATGGATAGATAGATAGATAGATAGATAGATAGATAGATAGATAGATAGATAGATAGATAGATAGATAGATAGATAGATAGATAGATAGATAGATGGATGGATAGATAGATAGATAGATAGATAGATAGATGGATGGATGGATAGATAGATAGATAGATAGATAGATAGATAGATAGATAGATAGATAGATAGATAGATAGATAGATAGATAGATAGATAGATAGATAGATAGATAGATAGATAGATAGATAGATAGATAGATAGATAGATAGATAGATAGATAGATAGGTAGGTAGGTATTACATGATCATTTGCGTGAGAATAGTGATCTACTAGCGTGGTTTTGATGTAGGGAACGAAGAAATAGTTCTCCAAATGAGGATTATCAAGTGGTGTGCACTGATAAATATGTGAGTGGAGATGTTCGCATGAATAGGATTGTCAAATAAAAGTTTGTGCAAATGTGGGTGTGTAGGGATGAGCTAGTGTATGAGTGATTGCACGGTGGAAGGTGTGAGAGTGAGTTAGTTCTATTTCAGGATTGTTGTGAGTGATTGTGAGTGTCACTGCTTGGCTATTATGTGTGTGCGAGCAGAAGAGTAAGAGTGAACAAGAGAAAGAGTGCACCGTATTGAGAGGTACAAAAGGAAATAGAGAGAGAGAGAGAGAGCGTGCTAGTTAGAGGAAGAGGAAGGGCATGTACTAGAGTGTGTATGATTCGGTGAGATTGGGTGAGCTTGTGAGGAGGTGAGCATGAGATTGTAAGGGGAGTACACGAGGGGGTTAGGGTTGAGAAAGAAGAAGAAAAGGACTCGATGGATTTTGGGGCTAGAAGATATAGGGGAGGTGTGAATGTAAGGAGCAGAAGAGAAGGCGGTTATGGTGGTTGAGGGCTAAGAGGAAAACGTGGAAGTAGAGGCGACAGAGTTAGAGGCAAGGAGAAAAAAATTGGGATTAGTAGTTAAGCTAATGGTAAAGGGGAGTTTTAAGAAGGAAAATAGGCAAAACCTATGTGTACTAGGAGAGGAGAGAATAAGAAAAATGTAGGGGTGTGATAAAACAAAGCTTAAGACCAGACCTTTCGTGTATCAAAGCAGGAATAGGACCAACTGGACTGTTACAAGACTTGGAGCAAAGCCAAACAAGATCTATCGATGAGCATTTTGTAAGCTACTTCATTTTTATCATTAATGATGCTATAGGGTGATCCGGAACATGAGCCACGTTAGGCATAATTGTGGCTTGAGGGAGAAATATGGCTTCCAAGTTGCGACAAATAGAACCAAGATAACTAGATATATGTGCAATTATTTGCACATCCTCAAGGCTCAAGACCTTATCCATTTTGACGATCCTATTGGGGAGGTTAGGCGTATCTCGAGGAGACTGCCTTGTGCTCGACTAGTGCTCCTTAGTGTTGCACAATCTTCACAACCCAGACAAAATGGCTCAAAAACCTATGGTGCCTTTGAGTGACTTTCCACAATTTCTAGGCTCCCTCAATGAAGATGTTGATGTCCACTTACAATTATTTGAGGTAATATGTGGTACGCATGAGATTATGGATGAGGTTAGGAAATTGCGGATCTTTCCTCCAACATTGAGAGGTGAAGCAAGTGAGTGGTATGCTACTTAGCCATGCAAGAGACAAAAACTTATGATGAACTGAAAACTAAATTCTTGAGGAAGTTTAGAGGTCTAGGTTTTGAAGAGAAACTAGTAGAGCAATTGGAGCACTTATGACAAGGGGCCACCGAGAGTATTGACACATATATTGATTGAATGGATAGCATTGTGCAGAAGTTAGGAAATAGTACACCTGATAGAGAGACCTTAAAAAGGTGATTCGTAGTAGGCCTACATGATGAAAAAGTTGAGAAGTATATTATGTTGAAGAGGCCCGCTACTCCAGAAGAGGCAAAGCATGAGGTGAGGATATGGGAAGAGGTTCAATGTGTGCTTCGATTACATAGAGATAGATTGATCTCACATTCAAGAAGCTTAGAAGCAAACCAAGAGAACACTATGTTTGCTCATATCAATGAGAAGAAGGAAGTGGAGCTCTTAGACAACTAAAAGCTGATACATTTGCAAGAGTCAAACCCACTCGCTCACCTTTGTATGTGAGAGCGTTGGAGTGTTCTCAAGAGTCAAAGACATTGCAACAAATTGGTGAATGGTGAAGAGAGAGGATGTGGGGCACACATGATTTGAATGGAAGTATATTTCAAGCTGACCAAGAACAAGGGATATTGAAAAGAACAATGAATTCAAATCACCGAGCACATACAAAAATAGTGCAATCCGACTTAAGAAAGTTAGTTTGTTGGAGTTGCAAGCAAACAAGACGTAGGGTTACAGAATGCCCAAATTTACGAGGACTGAGGAATGATGCTCCTTTGAATGGATATGATGGGATAAGGGAACATGTAAAAAATGAGTATATTGCAAAGGTGGCAGAACCCTCTAGGAAAGGTATATCCATGAGCCCTTGTCTTAGTCCAACCTTTAGGAAACCTAAAGTTTTCGATGAGTATAGAACCAAAGTGCAATCAAAGCTACGAGGAAAGTTTGTTGTCAATCAATGTGTTCCAGAGGTAGGGGTGATACCTCGAATTCAAGCAAGCATATGCAAAAAGAAAGAACGTGTGGGGATGGCAAGCCCAAGAAGCCAGAACCCATGCATGCAAGGGATAGAGATGGGCATAAGAATGATGCAATCATAACATCTCAAATTGTTGCTGAAGTAGAATGTGAAGCCCTAAAAGATGTTGGATTACGGTGCAAAGTGCAAAAATTAGAATGCGAGTTAGAGAATCTAAGAGATGTAGTTTCTCACCTAGAGAGTGAGTTGGCACAAAAAAATGAATGTCAAGAAGAAAAAGTGAAAAAGATAGAGAAAGCAACATATGAGCAGTCCAAAGATGCCCAAGACATAAGGGAAAAAGAAAGTAAAAGGATAGGTCAATTACTGAAAGAAAATGAGGGATTTCACGAGTTGATTAAGAGGTGGGAAATTGATAAAAAATTCCAAAGAGAGAAAATAGTGAATGAAATGGAGAAACGTGAAGAATTAGAAAGGAAAGTTGAAGTGTTGATGGTAAGGATAGAAACCTTGGAGCTGACAAAAATAGACAAAATAGCATCGAAAGGAAAAGAAGAGGGATTGGGTTCTCGACATGTTGATTTGGAGAAATATATGACTAATAAAGAATCAAGGACTAGAGAAAAAGTTAATGGAAATCGAGCAGGTATGAGTCAAAAAGGAAAGAGAGACAGAATTGTAAGTGGAAAGAAAATTATCACTAAAGCAAAGAGTAGTAAGGTAGGAACAACAACACCAACAGACAAGAGGACCCTGAGGAAAAGTGAAAGTAGAAACTATGGAAACGATGGCAAGGGTCAAACACACAATGGAAGGGAGAAAAGAAGAGGGAGTTCAAGGATTCTTGTTGAGGAAACATACCATAATAAGCATGAATGTGTAAGTGTTGGCATACAAGCCAGATGAAGAGCATACTAGCACAACGGAGCAGTCATGCACAATACGGCAACAAGGCCCAATCATTTTTTCCATGGACCATTTACAATTCAAGTGAGTTTAATCACTACACAAACATTGTAAATTCTGTTTTTGGTAGAATAGACTCCATTTTGTTCAAGCCGAGGAGTCCTCGAGCTTGAGGAGTAGTAGAATTAGCTACATATCAATTTTCATAATTTTTAGACTTCGTTTGAGCCCTCAAATAGGCTCTAGAACCTAATTTTTAACTAGGCCGGACACTAGGTCTGGACAAGGCCAAAGCTAGTGAGAAAACTATAAAAAAAGCTAGAGAGCTCATTTTGGGGGTTAGATTGTTTGTGAATTGAGCTTATGTAAGAGACTTTTTTGACTAATGCAAAGAACTTCATTGTTCCTCTCCTTGTTCTTGCCTTGTGTGCGCGCGTGTGTGTATGTGTGTGCATGCTTGTGTGCTTCTCACTCACACACTTGTGCCTTCACTTGCTCATAGTCTTCATACTAGTCCTCATGTCTCCACGGATTGACAATTATGAGGTGAATCTTCTCACGTTGGTACTCACCATTGTGCTAGAGTGACACCAAATTTGGTGCCGTTGCCGGGGAGAGAGCTTCGAGGACGAGTGTGTGATGGTAAGACGTCGAGTTGAGACATTGGAGTTATAGGTAATATCCTTCCTTTTCTTTATTTTTCTTCATTTTTTCCTTACTTTCGCATCACCATCATCACCATCATCATCCCCACCAGCTCCCACCTCCATCTCCATCTCCACAAAAAATTTCAGTTTTTTGGTCATATTACACTCCCCACCTCATTTCCCTCATTTCATTGTGAGAGAGAGCGAGAGAGAGCTTGCTTGCTATCTGTTTTTGGTGTGTTTTTGAGCTTTTGTTGCAGGAACTAGCTGTACCACCTTCTCCAGTAGTGTGCGCAGGTACGACAGACTCTGCACAAGTCCCGGGACGACGACCTCTGTCTGTCGCGACAGACAGAAAAACTTAAATATTTTGTGAATGCGTGTTTGGCACAGTAACCTACACCATTAGAGCACTCCAAATCACTAGAAGTTTCTCAAAAATTTGCGTTTTTTCAGTCTATCGCGACAAACACCATCTATCGCGACAGACACCGTCTATCGCGACAGACACCGTCTATCACGACAGACACCGTCTATCGCGACAGACCAAATCACGACAGACGACAGACACCGTCTATCGCGACAGACACCCGTCTATCGCGACAGACAGAGACCCACGATAGACCCCGTCTATCGCGACAGACACCTGTCTATCGCGACAGACCAAATTCCACAACAGATCTAATCTATCGCGACAAACACCGTCTATCACGACAGACCAAAACCACGACAAACGATAGACACCATCTATCGCGACAGACCACTCTATCGCGACAGACCCAACTATCGCAACAGACACCGTCTATCGCGACAAACACCGTCTATCGCGACAGACCACTCTATCGAGACAGACCCATCTATCGCGACAGACACCGTCTATCACGAGAGACCCATCTATCGCGACAGACACCGTCTATCGCGACAGACCACTCTATCGCGATAGACACCGTCTAGCGCGACAGACCACTTTATCGCGACAGACACCGTCTATCGCTACAGAGAGCCCCCCACGACAGTTTGTGTCTATCGCGACACACACCGTCTATCGCGATAGACAGACATTTTTGGCAAAAATTAAGGGGTAAATTTTTTGGAAATTTAGGCTAAATTTTGGGCATATTTGCACTCTCAAATACTCACACACTTGGAAAGGCCTTAGAAAAATGCATTAAAACTCCTGAAAGGTTCTGTTTGTCTGTTTAACCCCCTAAACCCTGAACGGTCATAACTTTTTCATACGAAATCCATTTTTTGAGCTCTAGGGCTTGTTGGAAAGCTCGTGGCATATACTGCACGCCCTCAACTGTTTTTTATAAGAATAATGCGTTGATTTTCAGATAGGATAGTTGGAAGTTGACACACTGAGGGGTAGGAACACCAAGGGAGCTCTAGAGGAAACTTTTAGCAATACAAAAGGGGGAACAAGGGTCATTAAAAAAGTGTCTAAAATAAATTGTCTGTCAATTGAAGGATCAAATTGAAGCTAAACTTGGGATTCTTACAGGATCATCGAGAGCTCTTGGAGAAAGCAAAGTAAGTGCCAGGGCGAACAAGCTTGGGAACGTGCTTCTTGGGTAGACCAGCATCGCCAGGAGGAGCGACTTGAGGTTGGAACATCACTTAACCCCCTCAGTCTATTCTTAGCATAGGCTAAGTGCGAGTAGTTTTTCTGATTGACTAGGGGTACGATAGGAACACTCAAGTTTGAAGAGCCCTTAATTTCTCAAGTGCAAGGGTAGGCTAAATTGTAGTCAAGGGATAACTTAAAGGAAAAGAACTTAAACTAAGCAGACGCAGAACATCAAGTACGACACACGAAAGTGCTCCTGATGACGCTTAATTAAAAACAAGAAAACACATCCAAAGGAACTTAAAAGGAACAAGTGACTGGTACCAAAGAATCAGCAACGTACAAAGGGCATATGAACCTTAGGACAGGTAGACACCTAGGGAGAGACAGACAAAGTCTTAGATCTTCAGAGGCTAGTGTCAATCATACTGCTAGGTCTTGGGCCCAGCAGTTGAGCCATCATTCGTATTACCCTAGTTCTGAGACTAGCGAGTCTGAGATGTCCCACGGTATGGAGGAGACCTACAGGAAGTTTTGGGGTGCCATATTTACATAGGGTGGAAGGCCCTTACAAGATGCAACTCGAGTACCTTAGGACCAACCGATTAGGTGCTAGCATCTATGAGGACGGCCTAGGAAGAGCGGTGGTCCAGATTAAAAACCCTGACCAATCCATTGGACTAGAGCGGCCAGCTATCAAGTTTGAAAATGGAGCATACTTGGACAAGGAAGGGACAATATATGTAGTCACCAGTCATCCGGATAGGACATATGAATTTGGGAATGTGGTCCCGGAAACGGACTTAGGTGACCTAGAGCAAGGAAACATGGGCGAAGAACCTAGAACCCCCCGAGGCAAATCTGTTCTCACGAGGATTATCACACCAGAGTGGATTCCCCAAGATAATAAGAGCATAGATCTCCTCTTGAACCGAGAGACAGATGAAGCCTTTTGGAGATATAGACCTAGTCAGCCGAGTGAGGTAGGAACAATCATGATATATGAGTTCAAAGATCCTGATATTCCAAGAAGAGTGACCTACTTAGGTCACTCTTCAGAGAGGATCTTTGGGGTTACAGAAAATGATAGGCATGCTTACACTTGGAAAGGAGAATTTATTTTCCCCCAACCAAGATCGAATGTGTCCTTTGGTCGCCAAGGAGCTGGAACATCTCAAGCTCATGGGACTCAAAGAGAAAGGAGTCGAGAGAGACCTGAGGTAAGCTTTGCTGACTCTTGGGGAAGAGAAAGAACGAGAACGGAAACGAATAGAGGGGAACCTGAGGGACATAGAGCCCCAGGGAACCAAAGAAATGCCGATGATTTCCCTTTGCCAAGACCGAGAGAGCACACGAGGACCTTGAGACCGACCTAGCTAGTTAAGTCCATGAAAAACTACTTCGATGGCATTGGAGGCCCCTACGATCATGTAGCTGAGTTTAAGCAAGTCTTGAGAGCTGAACAAGTTGAAGACCTGTTCATGCAGTACAATGCCTTTGGTTTAACCCTTAGGAACACCGCCCTGACATGGTTTCAGCCACTAAACGAGAGGCAGTTTAGAAGCATAGATCAACTTTTAGAGGCATTCATTATCGAATTCTCTAAAAGTGGCATAAGGCATAATACTTCCTCATTGATATACAGCTTCAAGCAGACCCCGCAAGAGACTGTGAGACTTGCAGGAAGAAGATTTAGGCAATATCTTGAGCGATGTCCTGGTCCTGAGTTACCCACAGTCGCTAAGCAAGTGGCTTTATTCTTGGATGGATTGCTAAGTACCAAATTGAGATCATATGTGTACTTGAAGGACCCCCGGACTATAGAAGAATGTGTACGCATGTGCATCGATATTGAGGATAACCTAGGGGAGGAGTTAGAGCTATCCAAAATCTACAAAGATTCAAATAGTACCTCTAGCCTCTCTTCCTCACAATCCACATCAATTGAGGAACTTGCGGAAAAAGTAGCTCAAAAACTAGGTGTCTCTAGTAAACAAATTCCTAGATTTGCCCCAGTAAAGAGGTGCTATACTTGCGGTGGTGACCATATGGCAAACGCATGTCCCATCACGGCTCAACCCCAAGTGAATCCTAGCAGCCAATATTGCACCATAGAGCGAAGGTACACAAATCACTCAGCACAGGACTGCCCATACAATAAGCAAGCGGTTAGGCAAACCCACCCTCAGCCATACCCTCAACAAGGCAGATACCAGAGTCAATATTCACCACAACAGTATATTAGGCCTCAGCAAAATTACCAACCACAATATCAGGCCCAACTGAGACCCCAACCAGTGCTAGCACAACAACCACCTGCTCCTACTAATGTGATTCCGGTCAAGTATGCTGCTGCAGAAGAAAACTTGAATAGAGCGATAGTCCCAGTAACACCATTAATCTCAGAAAGTGATCCTAGTGACCATAGCTTTGATTCTACACATGTTGATAGTCCCCAGGCTTACTACATGCAGTCTCCTGAACATGGTGAGTCTTACTACAGTGAGGAACCGAGTGAACCTATTTGGGAGACAGAGTATGCGAATGTCATGTACACGAACCCCAACCCTAGACCTCAACCTAGGCAGGTAAGACCTCCATTTCCTAGAGGGCCATGCTATAGATGTCAGGGAGATCATCTCATTCATGATTGTCCCTTGCCTCCACCGACACAACCCCAGTCAGTGACAATCCAGGGCTATTGCCAGGAGTGTGGAAAGGAGCATCTCTTACGAGACTACCCAAAAAATCCTAATAATATGCCAAAAATCACTCCTATCAATGTGATTGGCTTAGTGGTAGACTCCACAGGAAGTGTGACTTCCACAGCCCCAGTACAAGTCATCAGGAGAGCCCAGACACTTAAGCAAAACCAAGACTTAGGCCAGGAAAAGAATGCGGAGGTTAGTGAGACTGAGAGCCAGAATAAGAAGAGGACAAGAGCTTGGAGAGATAGCCGTGAACGTATGAAAAGGCAATGGGCAAGAAAGATGAGCGAACTTGAAGAAAGCCTACGAGAAACCAAAGCCAAAATCATAGAAATCACATCTCAAACGCACTCTCACGCATCCCCGCCACTACCATCCGCTTCACCCTCCATTCCTCCACCCACCAATCCACCACACGTAACCCAATCACCACCCCGAGTAGGATCAGTCTTAGCCGATCCCACTCCTGAAGATCTAGACATAATGCTTAAAGCATATCAGGCCAGAATTCAAGAAGGGCCCAATGTAACAGATCTTGAGAAATGTTACCCTAGAGCCGATCTAGAGATAGAGCGAACAAAGCTTTGCGCTAAAATTGTCGAGTTGGCGCAAGCCATGTTTGAAGCCAGTCGTTTGTTCAATGGCTCTAACCCCATTAGAACACCATTGCACTTTGATGGTCTATTGGATAGATTGGAGGGGTTACTTGCAAAGTCTGGAAAAGGAGCCACCTCCCAGGCTAAGGAGAGGGCAAGTGATAGAATAAGCATTCCTCCCAAGGAAGCTTATGTGCCTAACTCCACTGAACTAGACACCTCTTCTTCTATGAATCAATACACACCAGAATTCTTGCGAGAGATTCAAGAAGAGAAATGGGCTAAAGAGAGTGAAGTTCCTCCTCCCATTGAACTGGTGGATGACACACACGATCAATTCCCACAAGACCTTCCTTCCATTTAGTGGAGAGCAGGAGAGTACCCAATCTCAAGAAAGATTAGACTTCGAGTCTAATTCTTTACAGGAACTACCCCATTTCACAGGCCCATGGGAAGCAAAGTCCACTTGTATGAGAGCACCCACGGTCATGGTACGAAATGAAGATTCAGTCATACTTAGGAACACAGAGGTAGTGAAAAACACTAAAGTGCAGTGCAACCTCACCTTAGAAGAGCTGCTTAAGGTTAGACCAGAAGTGTGGAAACATGTAGCGAATCAAGTGCCCGAGATAGCAAAACCTCGTTCCTAGGTAGGATCCGAGAGAACAGTGCCAGAAATACCCTTAGACAAGATAGGAGACATGAGTGAAGGCAAAGAGGGAAACACATATCTCCCCATCATTCATCAGGGATACACAACCAAGGCCATTTTGGACTCAGGTGCAGGAGTTGCAACTGTTACCACTTCCTTATGGAAACGATGGGGCAAGCCAGCTCTCAGGCCAACGAGAATGAAATTGCACATGGCTGACGGGCACATAGAAAGACCCTTAGGACTACTAGAGGGGACAACTCTCACTACTTGTGGTGTAGAGTTTGAGCACACATTTGCTATCTGTGACTTTAGCAAAAATCAAGCCTATGAGATGATTTTGGGAAGACTATTTATGCGGCAGTTGCAAGTGGTACAGGATTGGGGAACCAATTCCTTGTATTTGCAGCATTTAGGTGTTACAACCAAAGTCAATCTCAAGGATTACTCTCATAGAGATGTCCCTCCTATCCAATGGAACCCCATCCATAGAGCCAAAGATGATAAGGAATCGGTGCATTCCCTAGGATCAGGATCCTCATGGATGCATGAAGACACTCACTTATGGATGTGTAAGGTAGCAGTAGAAGAAGAGAAGAGAGAAAAAGCCAGGGAGATAGGTGCAAAAGAAACCCATAGATCAATCCAAGACCCAGCCTATGCACCTGTAGTTTTTCCAGATGAAGAATTCGAACCTCACGACTGGGCAGAAATTCTAGCAACCATGGATGTAGCCATCAATGAAGAACAATGGACACCTCACTGTGATGAGGATGGCTATGACATTTTAGTCTTCTCCATAGAGACGATCATGGGAGAGGTAGTTTTAGAAGAATGTGAACCTAGCCCTGATGCATTTGAGGATGCGAGTGACTCCGATCTAGAGTCAATCATTATGGACCCACCTTTTGCATCAGATGAAGAATACTTCTATGAAGTAGAACTTCAACCCCAGAAGCAAAGAGAGCTTACAAAGGATGTAAGGCTAGCCACACATGTAACCCCTAAGGAAGAAGGAAAGGAAAGAAAGAAGAGAGAAGTCACACCAGAAGAGGAAGAATCTTTGTTTGAGGTCCCGGAAAATTTTAAGAAGTATGAGATAGATGACAGGAGATTCATGATTAGAATGCCTAAACGAGAGGCGCAATCGGGAGAGGCCTATGATAACAAAGAAACCACCAAGAAAATAGTGGTAGCCATAGAAGAAGGAGAAGAGAGGTGCACTTACATAGGACATGACCTCACTGAAGAAGAAGAGCATGAGCTGATAGTCTTGCTAAGAGAATATAGAGATGTATTGGCTTGGAGTTACAAGGATTTGAAAGGAGTGGACCCGGACATATGCTCACATACGATTCCCATGACCACAGAGGCCAGACCCTCAAAACAAAAGCCATACACATACAATGACAACTATGCTGCCAAGATCAAAGAAGAGATAGACCACTTGGTTGAAGCTGGATTTATCTATGAAATTGAGCACACTGAATGGGTATCCCCCATTGTAGTGGTGCCCAAGAAGAACGGCAAATTACAAGTATGCATTAACTTGAAGAAGGTTAACGCAGCCACGATCAGGGATAATTACCCGCTTCCTATCACTGAGCATCTATTAGAAAGGGTGGCAGGCAAGGAAGTGTACAGCTTCCTAGATTGGTTCTCTGGCTACAATCAAGTGGCCATTGCACCAGAAGATCAGCATAAAACGGCTTTTGCCACAGAGTGGGGCATATTCGCTTTTAGGGTAATGCCATTCGGGCTTACCAATGCTCCCGCAACCTTCCAGAGATTGATGTGCCATGTGTTTAAAGAGTTCCTGACAAAGAATTTGGAAGTCTATGTTGATGATCTATGTGCTCATTCCAACATTAGACAAACACATATACCTGAACTCAAGCAAATCTTTGACAAGTGTAGAGAGTATCAAGTCTGCCTGAACCCAGAAAAGTGTGTTTTCATGGTCAGGCAAGGCAAAATTCTAGGACACATAGTGTCAAAGAATGGCCTATCTACGGATGAAGAGAAAGTAAGAGCTATAGCCGAATTACCTAGGCCAAAGAATGTCAAGGAAGTACAAGCTTTCATGGGGCATTGTGATTATTACCGACGATTTATACACATGTATGCCATCATAGCAAAGCCTCTGTATGGACTGTTGACTAACTTCGAGTGGACTGATGAATGTGAGCATTCCTTCAATGAGCTTAAACGGCGATTATGTTTAGCACCAATCTTGACCACACCAGATTGGAATAAGCCTTTCCATGTTCATGTTGATGCATCCAATTATGCTATTGGGTGTGTACTAGCGCAGCCTATCAGTGAAGGTAATATGGATCTTCCCATTGCCTATGCGAGTAGACAGTTGAATGCAGCTGAGTGAAACTATACCACTACCGAACGAGAGGGGTTGGGCATGGTGTATGCGGTTAAAAAGTTTAGACATTATTTGCTTGCAAACAAGTTTAAATTTTTTACTGATCATCAAGCTCTACTCTACTTGGTAAACAAGCCATGCAACACAGGTAGATTGGTGAGATGGTTCCTCTTACTAATGGAATATGACTTTGAGGTAGTGGTGAGAAAAGGCAAGACTCATTTGAGAGCAGATCATCTCTCTAGGCTCACATCCGGAGAAGCCCCACAAGGAGTATCAGATGATCTTCCTGATGCTTACTTGTTTAATTTGGAAGTAATACCTCAGTGGGCTAAGCCATTAGTGCCAGTATTGACATACGGGCCTAACCACCCAGTAAAAAACACTCAAGGTAGAGAGATAGTAAAAGCCCAGAAGTACCATATCATGGCAGGAAGCATGTACAAACAGACAGATCAAGGGATCTTGGCTTGTTGTGTAGAAGAGGACGAGTACACTAAATGGTTGCATTTAGCACATGTAGGTGCATTAGAGCAACACTACTCAAAGCAACGAACCTTACAGACACTAAGGAGACTCAAAGTGCATTGGCCGACTATGGAGGATGATGTCCAAAAGTTGTGCAAGGAATGCCCAATCTGCTGCACTAAACCACCTGTGGAACATGCCACTCTTTATCAAGTGTCCATAGTGCCAGATTGGAGTGAACCTCTAGTATCCTTCTTAAGGACGAAAACATTCCCTCCAGACATGACTCTGGCTAGGCAAAGGAGTTTAGAACAAGAAGCCCATGATTATTCACTCATTGGTGATAATCTATACAAGCGTGGTAAAGATGGTTACCTGAGACTATGTGTCCATGAGAGTGAATAACTCAAAATCTTGGATACTGCTCACCAAGGTGTAGCAGGGGGACACTTTGGACCAGATCAGGTAATCAAGGCAATACTATTTGCGGGCTTTTGGTGGCCAACCCTTCACATGGATGCACATACCTATGTGAAACGGTGTGATGTTTGTCAGAGAACTCAGTACCCTATACGCAAGGATGAGATGCCACTGAAGCCTATGATGGGCGGACGTGCGTTCTCTAAATGGGGAATAGACTTTGTTGGTCCTATTAATCCCCCAGCTAAGGGTTCACATGCTGAATATATCATCATGGCCACAGACTATCTAACCAAGTGGGTAGAAGCGAAAGCTACTACAAAAAATGATGCTCAAACAACAGCAAGGTTCTTATTTGAAAATGTATTCACGAGGTACGGATTGCCAATAGAGTTGGTGAGTAATAGAGGCACACATTTCTTGAATGAAGTCATAGAAGACCTTCTTCAAGAATTCTTGGTGATACATAAGAAATCGGCCCCCTATCATCCACAAGCTAATGGCCAGGCTGAGAGCACTAATAAGATCTTATGCAATGTGCTGACTAAACTAGTGAACAATAAACGCTCTGATTGGGACAAACAGCTACACCATGCTGTTTGGGCATACCGGGTTGCCTATAAAACGGTACTCCAAGCCACCCCCTTTCAGATGGTATTTGGCCAAAATGCTGTGCTACCTCTAGACTTTTTGATACCTACATTGAAGGTAGCACAAGAGCATGACTGGACAGGCCATGAACTCTCCTCTCGAATCTTTGATCTTGAACGTCTAGGCGAAACACGATTGAGAGCTGTAGCAGGAATCTATGCAGCGAAGAAGAGGCAAAAGGCATATTTTGATACACATGTGAAGGATAAAGGCTTGAAAGTAGGCGACCTAGTCCTAGTCTACACATTGAAGCAGCATGCACGAAAATTAGAGAAAAGAGGTTACGGGCCAATGATTATCAATAGAATCTCCACAAGTTGTGCAGTTCAACTAGCCACTCTAGAGGGCAATATTCTACCAAGTTACATAAGTGGATGCAGAGTCAAGTTATATCAGGAACCCCTCACTGAAGAGATGCTAAATCGACTCAACACTGCCAAGAAACGTAAAGAAGAAGAGAAACGAATTAGAGAAGAAGCACAGGAAGAAGCTTTAGAACGCATCCGACGAATGAAATTGAGGAGACAAGGTAGAGACCCGCCTATGCTTGACACTCAAGAATCTGTAGGCTATCCTATGGCCATGTGCGAGACTTCAGGTCGGCATTCCCATAGAATAATCGGCCGATGGCCTTTTGTAACCCTAGGAGTAGGACAAGGAAAGGGTGCAAAGACTGTAAGAGCTTTGATTGACTAAGGTGCATCCACTAGTGCTGTCAAGTTGTCTTACTGTCAAGAATTGAAATTAACTGTCGATCCTATAGAAGCATATGTCATAGGATTGGGAGGTGTGGAAACCCCTTGCATGGGCGAGGTGGATCTTCCCATCTCCATTCAAGACAAAGTGATGACAGTCAAAGTACTAGTGTGATGACAGTCAAAGTACTAGTGCTGTCAAGTTGTCTTACTGTCACGAATTGAAATTAACTGTCGATCCTATAGAAGCATATCTCATAGGATTGGGAGGTGTGGAAACCCCTTGCATGGGCGAGGTGGATCTTCCCATCTCCATTCAAGACGAAGTGATGACAGTCAAAGTACTAGTGATGAGGACCTCACTGAGCCTCTTGTCTTGGGTCAGGGCTGGATCTATGATCATGCAGTCAACCTCAACCTAAGAAGTGGACTTCTTCAGGTATGGGTAGATCATAGCCGAATTACAGTTGAATTGGAAAATGAGGCACTCAAGGAACTAGGCAAGGCACAAACTCCTGGTCCTTCCAGGGGCGCACATGAAGTTGACAATGCTATTTTTGTCCAAAAATGTATGATGCAGAAAGAGGCTTGTCTCAACAACGGAGCCAGGGAGAGGACGGAACTCCCTTCTTTTCCAAAGACCAAAAGGTTGCAACAACCAACGGCAGATCAAATACAGAAGAAGCAGAACACTACCAATACTGGATGCCAAAAAAAGGAGCAAAGTAGATTGTTTCAGCCATGGAAACAAGTATGGAGGCGAAAAGGCGAATACCCTGTTCAGACCAGGCCGACCCCACGGCCGAAACCTCTTATTAGTAGTCAACAACACGACACTAATAAGAAGTCCTTCATTAATTCTTCTGCGAAAGTGAAGTCTATTTGGGTACCCAAGAAGTCAATGAAGGCCAGCCCACAATCACGACAAATCTGGGTGCCTAAGGCTTGCTTGCGGGCTCAAATAGCTACACCAAGGCCACAACCGGTACAACATGTTTCACTCACTCAAACATCTGAGGCCCAGTCTTACACATCACGCACGGACACATATTCTTCCATGAGCACTAGTAGAATCACTTGTAAATGGGTCCCTAAAAAGCCTCATCTTCAAGCAGATACCCCTATCAAACTCTTCAGAGTCTCCACAAAATCAAGATCAAAGCCCATCCACTGCATTTGGCAACCTAAAACTTGTAATAAACCCCCGGACCCCAGTTGTAAATCCATGCCCACCTACTAACTACGTCACTCTCACACTACATCATTCCACTTAGTTCTTAGGTCCAACCAATTCCTAACTACACACACAAGCACCGAGCACTTATTAACCTACTAATCTCTCCCGAACCTCATGATAATGTTGTAATGGGGACAAAAATGGTTCTAACTTGTCCTTTACAATGTTAACACATGTTTCTATATTCTCACAGAATCAGGAGGCAAGAAGTAACATGGCATAAGCGACAAGTCCGAGCTCACAAGTAGGAATACTTACTGCAGGAATCGATGTGGATAGTCTACCTGTGGATGTGCCACCAACTGAACGACCTGTGGAGCTGCAACACATTCAGCAGATCCCGGTACCGGATCCACCCACAGGGATCACAGAAAGAGTCCATGCCAATTCTCATTGGTTCAATGGCATGCCAGGTCCATTAGGAGAGGCCAAGTATATATGGGAGTCTAAGTGCGAGTATGGCAGATCATGGGTTCGAGTCCAATTTTTCTCCAAGGAGTTTGAGACTCTACAGAACACGGAGGATTTCCAGACCATATGGCAACGTGCAGGGCTAGCAAAATACTTTGAAGCACCACTACCTAAACCGGATCTCCTCCGATGCTATTATTTGGTCTCCACATTACAAGCTAATGAAGAAAAGGACAAACCAGGATCATTTGTTCTTCCTTCCTTGCTGGGCAACAACGAGTTAAAGAGGTTTGAACTTACCTTGGAGTTGGTGAGCTCTGCTTTGAATATGCACGGCACACATGTACCTTCTGAGAAGGATGCTCTCGTTCCTACTAACATGAAGGATAGGAAACTACTGAAGCTTAAAGACATGGCAGCACTCACACCAAACGTGCCCATTCCTCTCCGTATGTGCATGCAACATTTTGCTTTCCCCGGCCAAGACCGCTTCACACAACCACACAAAAGAATCTGGTTCGCTCTCTACTTAGCGGAGACAGGTGCGTTACCAATTAAGCTGCCTGTATGGATTATAGATCAATTGTATGAAGCAAATAAAAGGTCTTCTAGGAAATTAGTGGTGAACGGTTGCTGTGCAATCACACGCATTATTTACCGGTGCCTAGCATACGATGTTCCCATTGAACGTGCCTTAACTTGGGCACAATTACAAATGTTCAAGAAGCTCAAGACGTCCACACATCAATCCAAGCGCATGAGGGGTGCGATCCCTTGTGTCCAGACAAGGGAAGTTCTGACTACTCCTGAAGTATCGCCACGAGGGGAGGCCACTGTACCTCCCTTTACCATTAGGATACCCAGGTCTGGATCTGAAACTACGACACAAGCTGCCCCTTCAGCTCCTCTTGCTCCATCTGAATTTGAATTTGCTACAATTGGAGATGCTGAAGGAATGGATCCCCAGGACTTCGAAGCATTCTTACAAAGTACACAACTCTCTGATGTAGAGTTTTATTCAGATGCAGAAGAACAAGGCACATCTTCACAAAGAAGAAGAAAATCTACAGACGGCCGCCATGTACATTGGAGTGACGCTCAGCAAGGTCAACAACAAGGACACCTAGAAGAAGAAGGAGCATATGAAGAGGAGACCACTGAAGCCCCAGCCTATACAGTAGAACTCTGAAGGCTGTATCAAATTATGGAACGAGTGCGATCGCAACAACTGCTCACCGAACAGAGCAGTAGAGTACTCATGACTGAGCTGTTGGAAGAAGTAGGAGTTGACTCAGAATATAGTGAAGGTCTCTTATTGATGGCAGAAACATATGGGGTAGTAGAAGCAGTGCGGATCGCCATTAGAAGGTCTCCAGTTCAATATGATCCGCGAAGATTCCAGACACGACCATGCTCAGGTAAGAATATCCAGATCCCCATTACAACGGCAGAATGAGCTATCATGCATTGCATTTGGACACCTGTAGACCTATCAACTGAGTCACACAAAACAGCCCGGTTTTCCTAGCAGGCTTCGGGACAGAACAACAAACAAAGAAATAGCAATATCTCACAGTACAAGAAGAGTTTTGCCAAAATTCTTTTTGGACTAGAATCCTTGCTTTATAAGCTTTCCAGCAAGTATAAGAACTCTCAGAATAGAGCTTCCAACAAAGAGAAATTGAAGTCCTAACAGGCTGCTATAGAAATGGAGCACCCTTTGGAAAGGGTAGGAGAGATATACAAGAGAATAAGAGCATCTATGAGAGCCTATGGCTCAATAACACATATGTATGCAGCACCACGACTTGCTAGCACCCACACACTCCTTGAATGAGCTTGGATGGTGTTTATATAGCCTTGGGAGCCTTCTATGACTCTTCATATGTCCTCCATGTCTCTTCACATGCCCTCCTTGTCTCTTCACTTGCCTTGTGACTTTGTCTCTTCATTGGAGTGGCTTTTGGTGCTCCAATGCCTCCTTTTGGATAAGGTTGCGCCTTCAACTTTGTACTTTGACTTTCCTAAGGTTCAAAAGCCTTCAAATGAAGTTATTTTATGAAAAACAAACTTGAGCTTGCCCTAGAAATGCATATCTTTTAACACTCCCCCTCAAGCTCAAGTTTCTTTTGCATTTGAAGTTGGTTCCTTGAGTTGTATGGCTTGCTTCAGCTTGGAAAGCTTTCCAGCATTGAAGGACTTTGTTAGTAGATGAGCTACCTGGTCCCTTGTACTTACATGATGAATATCCACTTCTTTTTCAAGCACCTTCTCCCTTATGAAATGATTGTGCACTTCGATGTGTTTGCTCCTTGCATGAAACATAGGGTTGTTTGCAAGATATATGCTTGATATATTATCTCCAAACAAAGGAACTGATCCAACCTGCACATTCAAGTCTTTCATTAGCTTTTTCATCCACATTATCTCACATGTAGCTTGGGCCAAGGCTCTATATTCAGCTTCGGTTGAAGACAAAGCAACCGTGGGTTGCTTCTTTGAACTCCATGATACACAATTGTTTCCTAGCATGATCACATAACCTGTGGTGCTTCTTCTATCATCTTTGGAGCCCGCCCAATCAGCATCCGCATATCCTTTGAGCTCTAATGATCCTCCATAAGCATAGAAAAGTCCTTGATTTATTGTACCTTTGATGTACCTGAGTATCCTCTTTGCTGCATTCAAATGATCATTAGTAGGAGCATGCATGTATTGAGAAAGAACTCCTACACTAAATGCCAAATCAGGTCTAGTTATGGTTCCATATATAAGTGAGCCTATTAGGCTCCTATAGGTATGAATGTCCTCAAGTTCTTCTCCTTGGGTGGAGCTAAGTTTGGTATTTACATCCATTGGTTGCTTTAGTGGTTTGCTTCCACTCATTCCAAACCTGTACAATACATCCAACAAATATTTTCTTTGCATCAAGTAGAGACCATCATTTTTGTACATAACCTCAATGCCCAAGATATGAAATCTTGAATTCCTTCCCAAGTTTTGCCTTAATTTCTTTGATACCTGCATCATTATCACCTGTTATGATAAGATCATCAACATATATGCATATGTATATAGATTCTCCATCAACCCTTTTGATGTAAAGTGAAGGATCTGAATCACTTGCAACATAACCACACTTCATTAGGTACTCAACCAATCTCTCATTCCATGCTCTAGGTGCTTGCTTGAGTCCATACAAAGCCTTTTTTTTTTACATACAAAATCATGCGTCTTTTCATCTTCACAACCTATGGGTTGATACATATAAACCACTTCTTCCAAATTTCCATTAAGAAAAGCATTTTTAATGTCCAATTGATACATTCTCCATATTTTAGAAGCAGCCACTGAAATCAAAGTCCTAATTGTATTCTTATTTGCAACAGGACTAAAGGTTTCTTCATAATCAAGCCCATATGTTTGTGTGTAGCCCTTAGCTACTAACCTTGCTTTGTACCTTGCTAAAGATCCATCTGAATTCCTTTTGACTTTGTACACCCATTTGTTTGTGACTACCTTCATGCCTTCTTCTCTAGGTACCAATTCCCAAGTTTGGTTTTCCTTGAGAGCTTGAATCTCCTCATCCATAGCATCTCTCCATTCCTTGTGTTCGCTAGCTTGCTCATAGCTTGATGGTTCCTTATCTTTGATAACCTGTGTCATATAAGCATAATGCTTTGCAATAAAGCTATCATAAGTGAGCTTTTGAATAGGATGTTTTACCCTTTCTGACCTCCTTTCACTACCTGTGATTGGATATTTCTTCAATGTCGGTTTCTTTTGTACTTCAGGAGTTACAACTTCTTCAAATTCATCTTCATCCTCACTTGAATGAAAATCTCTTACCAAGTTACCTCCATTACCTCTATTGTGGCTACATTCTGATGTATGCTCTAACTCCTTTTGCTTTCCCTTCCTTGATGACGAGCTTTGTGAAGGAATTGGCATACTTGGTCCACTCAATGTAGTGCTAACTTGCACTTGCTCTTCATGTACCTGACCTGCATGTACAAAGTCTTCTTCCTGCAAATCATTCACACCTCCATACCAAGGTTTTAACTCATCAAACACAACATCCCTTGACACTCTAAGATTTTTAGTGACCGGATTATAACACCTGTACCCCTTTTGCTCATTTGAGTAGCCAACAAAAATGCATTTTTCAGCCCTAGCATCAAGCTTACCTTCTCTTACTTCCTGTGGGACATGAACATAGCATATGCAACCAAAAATCCTTAAATGAGACAAATCTGGTTTTTTTTTATAGTATACCTCATCTGGTGTAAGATCATGAACTCCTGAAGTTGGTATCCTGTTCATAATATATGCTGCTGTGGTTGCTGCATCAGCCCAATATGAGAAAGGTACATTCATCTCATTCAACATGCATCTAGCTACCTCTGCAATTTGTCTATTCTTTCTTTCTGAAATACCATTTTGTTGAGGGGTATACCTGCATGTGTATTACCTCCTTATGCCTTCATCTTCTAAGAACCTTGTGAACTCATTGAAGAAATATTGTCCCCCTCCATCTGACCTTAGGGTTTTAATCCTATGACCTGTTTCATTCTCAACAAGTGCTTTGTACTTTTTGAATACTTCAAACACATCTGATTTTTGCTTGATTATATACAACCAAATTTTCCTTGAACAATCATCAATAAAGGTAATAAAGTACCTATTACCTGCATGTGAAGGTTCTCTTGAAGGTCCCCATACATATGTATGCACTAAATCCAAAACCCTTAGAAAAACATACTTGCTTGACTTGAAAGGCAACCTAGTTTGCTTCCCAAATTAACAAGTTTCACATACCTCATGAAGATGTGATGTTGAGAAGTTAGGAATCCCTTTGACCAATGCACTTTTCTCCATGTTCTTTAGCTTTTCAATGTTTACATGTCCTATCCTTTTATGCCACAAATCCAAATCTACAATTCTTCTATTTCCTGAAGTGATGAACATTACCTTGTTGGGGTTTTGCTTGATATTGAGAGTAAACATCCTTCCATGCTTCTCTCCTTTTGCCACAAGCTGAAATCCATTCTTTGGATCCTCTATGAAACAACCTTTGCTATTGAACTTCACTTGGAATCCTTTATCTACCATTTGACCAACAGAAATGAGATTCTTTGTAATAGTAGGGACATATAATACCTCGGATAGTGTTTTTTCTCTTCTTGCCATCCTGAAATTTGACATCTCCAATGTGTTTGATCTCATGCTCGGTGTTTTCACCTGTCTCTACACATCCTCTTTGCTTTGAAGCCTATAAATTGCAAAACATGTCCTCCCTACAAGACATATGATTGCTACAACCACTATCTATGTACCAAGTATCATCCTTCTCATGTTTACTATCCCCATATGCATGACTCATGGCAAGAACTTGATCAGTAGACTCATTTGAAGCATAGTTACCTTGAGCATTGTTCCTCCTTTGGTAGCATTCATTTGCCCAATGTCCTAGCTTCCCACAAATGAAGCATCCATTGCTTCTTGATCCTCTTCCTCTTCCTCTATTGTTCCAGCCTGTACCTCTTCCATTTGAAGATGAGCCTTCATTTGAGTCCTCTTGGTTGTCACTTTGCTTGCTTTGGCTTTGCCTTCCTCTTCCTCTACCTCTTGATGCTTTGCCTCTTCCTCTACTTGCATATAGCATTTGACCTTGGGCACCTTTGCCCTTGCTTCCACCTTGCAATATTTCTTCATTAACCATTAAAGTGTTCAGTTGATCAAAATCCGGCATGTTTTCCCTAGCATACAATGAGGATATGAAGTTCCTCCACTTGTCATCATCTTTAAGACCATTAAGTACAAATGCAACCATGTCATCATCATCATTTGAATGTCTTGTGGCTGCCAATGAATCTCTAATACCTTTGGCTTTAATTATGTAATCATGTATGGATTGGTTACCTCCTTTCTTCAAGTTGTTGAGTTCATTTTGTGAGTTGTACCTTCTTTGCCTTTGTGTTTGTGGTGAACATCTTCTCCAAATATTCTCACATCTCCTTGGCAGTTTCCATGCTTTGAATGTGACCTATCATTGTGTTGCTTATATGCTGAGATATCATAAACATAACCCTTCTATTTCTTACCTCCCATTCTCTAATTGCTCTCCTTTCTTGGTCGGTAGGGTTAGTTGGATCCGCAGCAGTTGGCTTGACATCACCTCCATTGATTATGCCTCTTAAGTCCTTGCTCATGATGAAGTTTGTCATCCTAAACTTCGAAGGATGAAAGTTGTCTTTGTCCAACTTCTCAATTTGGTTGGATACCTCTCCCATCCTCTTGAATCACCTAAAATTGAAATATGGTGTGGGATTACCTCCTTTGTTGAAAATGAAGTCCCTTTGTGTGATGAAGATGAAGTTCCCCCTTGGTTCCAAGTTTGCAGCCTCCTTAAAGCTTTGAAAAGGCTTCAATGGTTGATTCCTTGGCTTGGCCTCCTTCTTTGTACTCTCCTTGATGTCCACAAGGAGCTCTGATACCACTGTTGGAAGATTTCTCCTCCAAATGCACAACAAGAAGCTTGGACCCTTCCCAAGACCTATCTGCCCTCAGACCAGTACTCACTAAAACTGGTATATCTCCCAATTCCCGAATTCAACCACAAAACCCTTTTAGCCACAGAAACTAGACAGTAAGGGCTTTCCAATGAGCTATCAAACATTGGAGTTGAACACCTGTAGACCTGTCAACTGAGTCACACAAAACAGCCCAGTTTTCCTAGCAGGTTTCGGGACAGAACATCAGACAAAGAAATAGCAATATCTCACAACACAAGAGGGTTTTGCCAAAATTCTTTTTGGAATAGAGTCCTTGCTTTACAAGCTTTCCAGCAAGTACAAGAACTCTCAGAATGGAGCTTCCTACAAAGAGAAATTGAAGTCCTAACAGGCTGCTACAGAAATGGAGCACCCTTTGGAGAGCCTATGGCTCAATAACACATATGTATGCAGCACCACGACTTGCTAGCATCCACACACGCCTTGAATGAGCTTGGATGGTGTTTATATAGCCTTGGGAGCGTTCTATGACTCTTCATATGTCCTCCATGTCTCTTCACATGCCCTCCTTGTCTCTTCACTTGCCTTGTGACTTTGTCTCTTCATTGGAGTGGCTTTTGCTGGTCCAATGCCTCCTTTTGGATAAGGTTGCACCTTCAACTTTGTACTTTGACTTTCCTAAGGTTCAAAAGCCTTCAAATGAAGTTATTTTATGAAAAACAAAACTTGAGCTTGCGGTAGAAATGCATATCTTTTAACAGGTATGTCATTGGCAAGGAAAACTTAGTTCTGACTAGGGTTTCCTTCACTAAGATTGCAAGTTTGAGATGTGAGGATAGATAGATCGAGTTGTGTTGAAAATGTAGGAGATGAAGTGACACTTTCTGAGGTTTCAAATTGATGAGATGGTTAGTATGTGCAAGTCTTAAGAGAAAGAGTTGACCATAGAGTGTAGTGGCTGAATTTTAGCTCAAGTGGTGGTAGAGAAATGATATGTTTCATTGGAATGTCCACATGTGGGTTATATGTATGTATGTGATGTGTTGGGATGGTTGCGAAACAAAGCCCTTTCTTTTGTCTCCTAATTCTCAAGACTTTGGAATTGAAATAGAAAAAAAAGAAAGAAATAATTGTGTATATGTGTGTGTAGTTGGTGCACTATAGTGGGCTAGTAGGCAGGTGGAACAACCTTGATCAAGTGATGAAGGCCACAAGTTGACGCTAGTTTTGTTGTAGGCCTGACCTCTATGTGGTTATGCACCTATGTGGGCTGATAGGCGAGTGGAGTCACTTTGGCTGGGTGGTCAAAGCCACAAGCTGATGTCGGTTTCGCATAGGGATAACATTGTGCATCGCACATAAATAAATAAATAAAAAGAGAAAAAAAAGAAAAAGAAAATTCCTCTCTTGAGGGGGGACAAAAGAGAGGTGAGGGCATGATTCCTTGATGGGAATATGTGTTTTTGTGTTGAGGGGATATGGGCTGATGCGGACTCCTATTGAAGCATGTCAAATCAAAGCTCAATCTTGGCTGAGATTTAGCTCGCTACATGTCTATAGAAGACTTTGACTTGAGAAATCTAATCATACTAGCTATCTTGTTGGTTTGCGAGCCTTCTAAGAATGTGCACTTGGACTCTTAAGTTGTGTAACGACTTGTGAAGTCTTGAATCACATGGATGACGTGCAGCTTCATTGAGGTAAACAAGGCTAGACTTGAGAGGTCCATGCAGATGTGTGTGCATGGTCAACCATCTTGAGAGAAAGGTGACTTGACTATCGAAGGTGAAAATATTAGACTTGATTGATAAATAAAGAGAGAGAGTGGAGTAGTGTAAAAGAAGTGAGGGACAAAAATATAGGTGAGAAGGGAATGGGAAACATGCGAGCAATACAGAAGCTAGAAAAGGGATGTGAATCATGGGGAAGTTGATTACAAAGATTGGAGAGGTCAATAGAAGAACGCTATGAAGCATGTATGCATTGAACTATTAGCTTGATTTGCATGATCATGGATGTGTTTTTGACATACATTTTTGGTTGATGGTTTTTGGTATTACTAATAATTTTTTGTTGAGTAATAGATCTCTTCCTGTAAGTTAAATTCCCTCCAATGACAGAAGTCAGCAAAGGTAAGATTGATCAGATCAGTTTTTGTGCATATAACAATTTTTTTTTCTTTTGCAAGAACATGAAAGCCGTCATATTGTTTGTCGTGGACAACTTTGCAAATAAGTGGAGTGGACTATGTTACATGATAATTTGTGTAAGAGTAGTAATCTACTAACGTGGTTTTGATGCAGGGAACTAAGAAAGAATTCTTCAGATGAGGATGATCAAGTGGTCTGCAATGATAAATATGTGTGTGCAGATGTTAGCATGAATAGGATTGTCAAATGAAAGTTTCTGCAAATGTGGGGTATGTAGGGGTGATCTAGTGTGTGAGTGATTGCATTCTTGGAGGTGTGAGAGTGAGTTATCTCTAGTTGAGCAGTGTTATGAGTGATTGTGAGTGTTAGTGCTTGGTTGTTATGTGTGTGCAAGTAGAAGAGTAAGAGTGAAGAAGAGAAAGATTGCACCATACTAAGAGGGACAAAAGGAAATAGAGAGAGAGAGAGAGAGAGAGAGAGAGTGATCTAGTTAGAGGAAGAAGAAGGGCATGTATTAGAGTGTGTATTGTTTGGTGAGATTGGGTGAGCTTGTGAGGAGGTGAGCATGAGATTGTGAGTAAGGGGGTACACGAGGGGTTTAGGGTTGAGAAAGAAGAAGAAAAGGGGTCATGAATTTTTGCGTGAAAAGATGTAGGGGAGGTGTGAATGTAAGGAGTAGAAGAGAAGGCGGTTTTGCTGGCCGAGGGCTAAGAGCAAAAAGTGGAAGTAGAGGAGAAAGAGTTAGAGGCAAGGAGAAAAAAAATTGGGATGACTAGTTAAGCTTATGGGTAAAGGGGAGTGTTAAGAAGGGAAATAGTCAAAACCTATGTGTACTAGGAGAGGAGAGAAGAAGAAAAAGGTAGGGGCATGATAAAACAAAGCTTAAGACCAAACCTTTCATGTATCAAAGCAGGCAATAGGACCAACTCGATTGTAACAAGACTTGGAGCAAATCCAAGCAAGATCTATCCATGAGCATTTCATAAGCTACTTCATTCTAATCATTGGTGATACTCTAGGGGGATCGCGAACATGAGCCATGTTAGGCATAATTGTGGCTTGAGGGAGAAATAGGCCTTGCAAGTTGTGAGAAATAGAACCAAGATAACTAGATATAGGTGCAATTATTTGCACATCCTCTAGGCCCAAGACCTTATCGAGTAGGTATATATATATATATATATATATATATATATATATATATATATATATATATATATATATATATATATATATATATATATATATATATATATATATATAGTGTTGAGGGATTCTTTTGTAGAAAGGGATTTGAGTGTTTGTAGGAGAAGGGAAAAAGATAAGAAGAAAGATACAAACACTGGAAGATTTTGTAGATTGATTATAAGGAGAAAAGTACAATGGTGATGTACAATACAATCCAAATGCTCTCTGTGCAAAATCCCAAACAGTGCACAATCAACAAAGTTACAAAATACCCAAGGTTCTTGTTTTACCGACCTTCTCTGCACTAGACCTCCACCTTTTCCAAGCTTGCACTTGTGCACACCTTGCACTCAAGCTTCCAATAGGGGGAGGGATGGACATCTTCTATCAACACACGCACAGCTTCAATGGGACCTTGTGACCTTTGATTGTATGGCTTAGCACCTCTCTACACACTTCTAAGTCACTCTTCTTGCACACCTTGCACTTCACTTCTCTACGTCACACTCTCACTGTATGTCTCTTACTCTTCTCTTAGTCTAGACTATGCTCACCTTGCTTAGACTTACAAAGAATAATGTCTTGCCTTGATTTGAGCGTCCGTTCATGTACACTCCTAACTTCTAGAGTATCTTGGTGCTCACTTTGATGTCCCAAGATTGTCTCCAAATGTCAATAGCCAACAAATCCCTGTTTGGTCCTGTAGTGACTTTAGATTAACAAAAAAATTTAATTGGGGGGCCATACTTTCACTTCTCCATACGCTTCCACTTCACATACCTTCACATTTTGTCTTTTAATTCTTCAAATGTGCACCTAAGAGAGGGTTCATTTGAACCTTCCAAAACTTTTTAAAAACACTTTAAACCTTAGAGAAGTTACAGAAATACCGTTGCAGCCTGCAGCCAACTTTCTCCAACATATAACCTTTGTGACCAATTACTTGTGCACTATCTATGAACCTTCACACCCAAACTTTGAATGCTTTAACTTTGCCCATGTTGACTTTGACCTTCAACATGTTGCTTTGATTGGTTTGACTTTGTCTAAAAATTGACTTTGACCAATATGACTCTTATGGACTCAACAGATAGATAGTTAAATAAATAGATAGATAGATAGATAGATAGATAGATATATAGATAGTGTTGAGATATCAAGCTCAACATGTGATGATCCAGGATGACACGTATCAGTTTTTTGTTTCTCTGACATGTATAGTGGTCATGCCGGTATATGTCAGGGATACTTCATTGAGCTTTATTAGATTTATCTACCGAGAGTGATGGCACATTTGTTTCTTGCCAGCTCACTCATTTGCGAACATTAGGTTTTTTCTTTATGTACTGGTCTTTATATATTGCACTTGTTGTATTCTTGTTTTTAAGGTCATTCTTGTACATTCCTTTTATGTAATAGAAGAAGAAGAAGAAGAAGAAGAAGATCATTCTTCCTTGTCTCAATTTGTGTGTGTGCTTCTCCTTGAGAGTGAGAGTGTGTGTGTGAGCTCTCTTCCTTATCTCCTTCCTCGTGACATGGTATCAGAGCCAGCGTGGCTATAGAGAGCTCGTGGAGAAGGCGACGGTGAAGACTACGCGGCAAGGCATGGAGAAAACGTGATTTCACAAACGGCCTCTGTTTGCTACGAAAATCGGTGTGAAGGTAGAGCCATACCTCCATTTCAAGCCCGTAAGGTGGGGCCCACAAAAAAACCAGGTCAGTTTCAGAAACTATAACTTGCGTTGTGTTCTGTGACACTCATATATTCCAGATCCAGAATTTCAAGCGATTCCGTGTACTGTTGATACACGAACATTGTGTTTTTCTGAGATCGAACTGTCACGTCATAGTGCGACAGTGTTCAAGTAGAAGTGCTGCTTGTAGTGTGTTGCGGTGTTGTGAATTGTTGCAGAAATGGCAAACGCAGATGGAATGAGTCAGCTTATGAGCGATAAGCTGGACAAGAACAACTTCCATGCTTGGAGATTCAGAATGACGAATTTCCTGATGGGAAAAGGCTACTGGAAGTACATCGAAGGAGAGAATGAAAATGCTCTGCAGTTACCAGAAAGGAATCAGACTGCTGAACAGTTAAGAGCATATGAGGAATGGAATCAACGAGCACGAAAGGTAATGTATTGGCTATCCGTTAGCATACATGATAGCATGATTGGACACATACAGGATGCCAAGACTCCAAAAGAGGCTTGGAACAGTTTGGTCACTTTGTACGAGACCAATACAAAGGCACGGAAATTGCAACTCAACAACGAGCTGCATACATTGGAGAAAAAGAGCATGTCGGTAAGTGACTACACTCTAAAACTCAAAAGCATATGTGAGTCACTTGCATCTATTGGCGTGAATGTAGATGATGATGAGAAGGTGGAAGTGTGCCTTCGTGGTTTAGGAGCTGCATATAAGCAGTTCAGAACTTCTATACAGACCAGGGAAAATATTCCGAATTTTGCTCATTTGGTATCTATGTTGATTATTGAAGAAAAGAATCTTGGCGAGGATTCAAACTCCCAAGGAAAGCCCAGTTCTGAGCAAGTATTCTAATCTCACAGAGGAAGAGGCAGAGGTAGAGGTTTTGGAAGTGGAAGAGGAAACAATAACCAAGACCAAGGTCAATAACAGAATCATGCAGGAGGAAGAGGACAGTTTCGAGGCAGGGGGAGTCAAAGAGGTCGTAGAAATTTCTAAAGAAATGATTCAGGTAATGATAGTAAAGGATGCTGGAATTGTGGTAAACCTAGACACTTTGAACGTGATTGCAGGTTGAAGAATCCAAATAACAGAAGGCAGCAAAACAACTATGCATCCACAAGTGTAGATGATTCTGAGAAGTTGTTTATGGTTCAACATCACATGATGAATACGATGTCTGCTAGTGTTTCAAAATCGAATGATAATGTCTCGTATGTTGATTCAGGTGCTTCAAATCACATGAACACTCATGTAGAATGGTTTAGTAATTTGTAGAAAATGCCAGTTCCTGGATATGTTGAAACAGGTGATGATACATCGCATCCTATTGAGCATACAGGAAACATAGCATTGTCTATGGAGGACGGAAAGGTAAAACATCTCGCTAATGTGCTGCATGTTCCAAATATAACAAAGAATCTAGTTTCTGTTGGACAAATGGTTGACCAGGGATTACAAGTCAGGTTCAATGCTGATGGATTATATGTAGAAGAGTACAAGCAGGATGGACGATTGGTTGCCAAAGCAAACAAAGTGGGTAGGATGTTCACCTTAAATGTGAAGATTCCTAAAATGAATGCAGCCATGTTTGCAAAAGGTGCAGGAGTTATTGCAGATATAGAGATATGGCACAAACGGATTGGACATGCAAACTTGCAAAGGCTAAAACTAATGCAGTCAAAGGAGATTGTCCATGGACTACCAAATTTCAAAGTTGCAGAAATGCAAAAGGTATGTGCAGCATGTCAATTTGGTAAACAGTCAAGAGCATCATTTCCACATGACAAGCATGTTAGTGAGAATGTACTAGAAGTAGTACATACAGATGTTTGGGGTCCAGCAAAGACCGCATCTATGGGTGGTTGCAGGTTTTATGTTACTTTCAATGATGACCATACACGCAAAGTATGGGTATATTTCATGAAAGAGAAGAGCGAGGTGTTTACTCACTTCCAGAATTTTAAAGTTATAGTGGAAAAGTAGACAGGAAAGTACATTCAGACATTAAGATCTGATGGAGGAGGTGAATACATGTCAAATGAGTTCAGCAGTTTTCTAAAACATCATGGAATTCGGCTCAGTTTTCATGCAGGTACACACCACAACAAAATGGTGTTGCTGAACGCAAAAATAGACATATTGTAGAAATAGCAAGAGCCTTAATGGATGAGAAGAATATGCCTCATTGTTATTGGGCAGAAGCTGTGCATATTGTTGTATACATCATGAACAGAACTTCGACTGCTACTCTACATCAAGTTACACCTGAAGAGAAGTTTACTGGTAAAAAGCCAAACTTATCACATCTGAAAGTTTTTGGCTGTATTGCATATGTACATATCCCAGATGAATTGAGGATGAAGCTTGATCCAAAAGCAGAAAAGTGTGTCTTCATTGAATACTCCCTTGAGCAAAAAGGGATATAAATGTTATAACCCACTCACACGACAGGTAAAGGTGAGCAGAGATGTGGTATTTGATGAAATGTCAAGCTTCTATGCAGATGCCAAAGAAGGACCGAGTCTTGAACCAAATGACAAAGAAAATGCTAAAAACTCAAGTGCAGAATCTCAGGTTTTGAGTGGACCAGATGCATCACCAAGCAATAGTTCCAACTCAAATCCATGGAGTGGAAGATTACGTGGGAATTTCAGTCCAGCAAATTCATCAAATACATCCAAGGTAAAGAAAAGCTTTCTACTGGTCATAAAACATGTGCAGGTTTTGAAGACATTGATGGAGATTCAAGCGGTTCAGAAAATAGTCTTGATGAAGACTATGGATTGCCCTCTGTGAAGACTCCAGGAGTAAGAAGGGCACATTCAGATGATACAAGGAGAAGTGACCCAGGACTTAGAAGATCTCGGAGGATGTGTAATTTAGTGCAACAATTGACATATGATAGTTACATGGCTCGCCATTGTGCCTACATGGCAAAGGTAATACAAGATACTGAACCTTCTTGTTTTGAAGATGCAATTGGTAATGCAGATTGGGAAAAAGCTATGGATGAGGAGATGGCTGCACTTTATGGAAATGATACATGGAAGCTAGTTTCATTGCAGCAATGAAAGAAACCCATAGGCTGTAAATGGGTTTACAAGGTAAAGCATAATGCTGATGGTAGCATAAGCAGGTATAAAGCACGATTATTAGCTAAAGGATAGGCACAGACATATGGCATTGATTATGAGGAAACATTCAGCCCGGTAGCTAAAATGTCTACTGTTAGGACACTTGTTGCATTAGCTACAACAAAAGGATGGACTTTGCATCAGATGGATGTGAAGAATGCTTTCCTACATGGTGAGTTATAGGAAGAAGTATATATGGACCAGCCACAAGGATATGAAGATTCAAAGCATCTAGAATATGTTTACAGGTTGCAAAAGGCTTTGTATGGGCTGAAGCAGGCTCCGCGTGCATGGCATGCAAGGATTGCTGATTACTTAACCAGCATTGGGTTTTCTATGTGTGATGCAAATCACTCACTATATGCAAGGAAGGCTGATGATGGCATCACTATTGTGGCTATTTATGTTGATGACCTGATTGTAGGTGGTGATAATGAAGAAAGCATCAAAGAGGTAAAGAAACTTCTTACGCAAGAATTCGACATGAAAGATCTTGGTGTGCTGTGCTATTTCTTGGGCATTGAATTTATACATACAGAAATAGGTATATGGATATCACAAAGGCAATAGGCCTTGAATATGCTGCAAAAGTATGGTATGGCTGATTGTAAGCCAATTTCTATGCCTTTAGATCAAAATTTGAAATTGGATACTACATCAGGTGAAGCATTGGAAAATGCTACTATGTACAGAAAAATTGTGGGAAGTCTTATATATCTTACAATTACAAGGCCTGATTTAAGCCACACTAGTGGACTTGAAAGTCAGTTTATGCAGGTTCTCAGGAAGCCACATTTGGATGCTCTGAGGCGCACTCTACGTTATGTGAGTGCTACTTTGGATTATGCATTATTTTATGAAGCTGGTGTAGATTTGTAGGTTCATGGATACACCGATGCAGATTGGGCTGGTAGTACCCCAGATAGAAGATCTACTAGTGGCTTTCTTTTCTCACTTGGAGGTGCAGCCATTACATGGAGCAGTAAGAAGCAACCCACTATTGCCTTGTCGAGTACAGAGGCTGAGTATAGAGGTGCTACAATGGCAGTGTGTGAGGCATCATGGCTGGAGATGTTACTTGCAGATTTAGGTGTGGAAGTGCAAAAGCCTATCACTATCTATTGTGATAATCTTAGCAGCATACAATTAGCACAAAACCCTGTTTTCCATGCTAGAACAAAGCATATCGAGGTATATTATCACTTCATCAGAGAGAAGGTATAAGCAGGTGATATTGATCTTGTTTATGTGAGAACAGATGAGCAGATTGCTGGTATTTTCACCAAAGCACTTGGAGCTGAGAAGTTGAAGAAGTTTCGAAAGATGCTTGGATTACAAGATATGGCATTGAGCTTGAGGGGGAGTGTTAAGATATCAAGCTCAACATGTGATGATCCAGGATGACACATACTAGTTTTTCGTTTCTGTGACATGTATAGTGGTCAAGCCGGTATACGTCAGAGATACTTCATTGAGCTTTATTAGATTTATCTACCGAGAGTGATGGCACATTTGTTTCTTGCCAGCTCACTCATTCGCGGACATAAGGTTTTTTCCTTATGTACTAGTCTTTATATATTGCACTTGTTGTATTCTTGTTTTTAAGGTCATTCTTCTACATTCCTTTTATGTAATAGAAGAAGAAGAAGATCATTCTTCCCTGTCTTAGTTTGTGTGTGTGCTTCTCCTTGAGAGTGAGAGTGTGTGTGTGATCTCTCTTCCTTATCTGCTTCCTCGTGACAGATAGATAGATGGATAGACATATAGATAAATAGATAAATAATTAGATAGATAGATAGATAGACAGATAGATAGATAGATAGATAGATAGATAGATAGATGGATAGATAGATAGATAGATAGATAGATAGATAGATAGATAGATAGATAGATAGATAGATAGATAGATGGATAGATAGATAGATAGATAGATAGATAGATAGATGGATAGATAGATAGATAGATAGATAGATAGATAGATAGATAGATAGATAGATAGAAAGATAGATAGATAGATAGATAGATAGATAGATAGATAGATAGATAGATAGATAGATAGATAGAGAGATACACAGACAGACAGACAGATAGATAGATAGATAGATAGATAGATAGATAGATAGATAGATAGATAGATAGATAGATAGATAGATAGATAGATAGATAGATAGATAGATAGATAGATAGATAGATAGATAGATAGATAGATAGATAGATAGATAGATAGATAGATGGATAGATAGATAGACAGACAGACACACAGACAGACAGACAGACAGATAGATAGATAGATAGATAGATAGATAGATAGATAGATGGACAGATAGATAGGTAGATAGATAGATAGATAGATAGATAGACAGATAGACAGATAGATAGATAGATAGATAGATAGATAAATAGATAGATAGATAGATAGATAGATAGATAGATAGATAGATAGATAGATAGATAGATAGATAGATAGACAGATAGATAGATAGAAAGATAGATAGATAGATAGATGGATAGATAGATAGATAGATAGATAGATAGATAGATAGATAGATAGATAGATAGATGGATAGATAGATAGATAGATAGATAGATAGATAGATGGATAGATAGATAGATAGATAGATAGATAGATAGATAGATAGATAGATAGATAGTGTAGCTCAGTGATGAGTAGCACCTCCTTTAATGTCAATCCGGGAAGACGTGAGGATGGTATGAAGACCTCGAGCAAGTGGCGGCACAAGTGCGTGAGTGAGAAGCACACAAACATGCACACACATACACACACACGCGCACACACGGCAAGACAAAGAGAGAGAATCAATGGAGTGCTTTAGATTACTTTCACAAGCTCTTACAAGTTCGTTTCAATTACAATCTAACCTCAAAAATGAGCTCTCTAGCTCTTTTTATAGTTTTTGACTAGCTTTTGGCCCTGTCCAGACCTAGTGTCCGGCCTAGTTAAAAATTAGGTTCCAGGGCTTATTTGAGGGCTCAAACGAAGTCTAAAAATTATGAAATTTGGTACGATGGTACTTCTAATACTCCTCAAGCTCGAGGACTCCTCGGCTTGCACAAAATGGAGTCTAATCTACCAAAAACGGGATTTACAATGTTTGTGTAGTGATTAAAATCACTTGGGTTGTACATAATCTATGGGAAAAAATGATCTGGCCTTGTTGCCGTATTGTGCATGACTCCTTTGTTGCTTTGTATGCCAACACTCCCCCCTTCCTAGCGTCTGTCGCCCCTGACAGACCTTTGTTCGCGCGGGTGGTCGATGTAATATTGGATGACATTGGTGGCCAGTTCATGTTCTCCTATCCTTAAGCCTCTTGCTAGATCGGCTTCCAATGCCTCCCAATTTATTGCACCGGGGGTTTCTGGTTGCGGGGTGGTGTAGTACTCTGAATACATTGCTTGTTCACAAGCAAACAGTTGAAGCAGATGTGTCGGCTTTGGTGCGAAAATCTCCGAGTGGTACTCCCAGAAACCTGATCTGAACATTTCTTCGAAGGTCTGTTTGTAGCAGGCGGGGAGGTACTTGATGCGTGCATGCCAAGCGTAAGCCACACGGATACTGGGGGTGGTGCTCATGTCATACACCAAGTCGTAATTTCCATTGCTAAACCCCGGAAGACGTACCTGTGGTGCGGCTGCATTTCTAAAGGTCTTCAGCACTACTTGCATCATATCTAAGATTTTAAGCATCATTTGCGCTGCTACATCTTGCATGGGCTTCAAGCGCGGCATCCAGTGGCGAATGGTCCCCATCATATATGCTACCGATGGTGGTCCTTGTGGTGGCACGATGTACGGGTAGTTCAGCCATTCCTTGCATTGCACATTGTTCTGTACCTTGATATTAAATGCCTTCCACGACCTGCGGCGGGGGACTGGACCGTAGCATGGGTTGTACAGGAGGTGCAACGGCGCGTTGTTCCATGTGCGTAGCATTTCTGGATAAGTCTCTAAAAGTTTCTGCCGCCAGGTTGGTTGACGAATCTTGCCTTTTCGCACCTCTGGAGGAAGGTCTTCGAGTTGAAATTGGGTCGCAAAAGTAGGAATCTGACCCGTGACTCTTTGTATTTCTGCATTATAATCAGCCAAGATAATATAATATGGCCTGTACTGGAGTTCCGATGAGAGAATCAGGCGTCTCGATGACAAGTTCTTGAAGTAATCTGATTGTAAAACAGTCTCCTCTATGACCCTCATAGCCTGATTTTGCACTACGGTGCGCTCTTCATGCGAGGTCCCTATTTCCTCCACTTGTCGTAACCATGGCGGCCGTGGTGCCTCGAACGTGTCCTGCGCTTCTTCTGTTTGTTGGCCTCCTGGGAATGGTTGCGGATCATATTCTTCATCAAACGTTTGTTCCACAGGAATTTGCACAACTTCTTCGTCCGTGGGAGCCTCCGGAGGGGAAGATGGCCTCTCATATTGTAGTAGGCGTGTTTGCAATTCAGTTACCTGTTTCTGGAGATCTTTTATGGCCTCTGCGTCGGAGAGAAGCGAAGCCGCAGAGGGGGTGGTTGGAGGGGCAGCTGTTGGGCCTTGTTGGTGTTCCTGCTTCAGTTGTCCTAGCTCCTCCGATAGCTTATCATGTGCTTCGAGCAGCATGGCATAATCTTCCAATATAATCTTGATATTATCGGGGGTCACTGCTTGAAACTTGGATGGGCTGATGGGTGCCCCCGGTGTGCTCTCAATAGCTGCCTCCAGGTTCTCTTGATTTTGTATTTGCAGACGTCTGTTCTCTTCCTGAGCAGCCGCAAGATGGCGTTTAAGTAGCGCCATATTTCGCTGAAGTTTTGAGTTGCGTTCCAGCTGTGTTCGTAGGTGACCTTCTACCACCTGCACTGCTTCCTGATCTACGTTCTGTAGCTGTACCTCCAATATATTATGGGCGTCTTGGAGGGTTTGGAACTGTGTGTGGAGGCGAGCGTTCTCCTCTTCTAGTACCGCAAGGCGGAGCTGTAGTGTCGCTGAGTGCTCTTGCAGGCGTGCGTTTTGTTGCTGGAGCTGAATGTAATCTGTTCTTAAATTTGATATACAAGCCAACATGGTGTCCAATGCATTACCTATAGATGAGTGGGGGGTGTTTACCGTGGAAGATGCATGGGAAGGGAATTGGGGAAGGGAGAAAGTGAATGATGTGTCTACGAAAGTTGTGTGTGTGGGTGAAATTGGTGGAGGGGGAATGGGAGGAGGTGAAACCGTGGGTGGAGGTGCCGTGGGTGGTGAAATGTCCATCCCTTCAGGAGTGGGTGTTAGTGTGGGGCCTGCCATATACACTGGTATGGTAGGTGGTGTGTGTGTGGAAGTGGTGAATAGATGTGAAGTGGGGTGGGGAGCTGAAAAGACAGGGAATGGTTGAGGGCCTGGTTGAAAAGCCCTAGCAAAGATGTCCTGGAGGGATTGTAGAAATGGAGAGAGGGATATCGGGGGTTGGGGTCGTAAATTTGAGGAGGGCTGAAAGGGTTGCGTGGTAGCAGGGAAGCCCATGAATGTGGATCTAGGGTCAGGATGACCCGTGGCTGAGGGCGTTGGGGATGGTTGCCCTAGGGCAGGGTCTAGGAGGGGTTCGACGGATTGTGTAGTGTTGGGGTTGTCTTCGAAGATAGGATTATCAGTGGTAGAGAATAGGGTGGCACTGGAGATCGGAGTACGGAAGATGAAGGTGGGGTCGGTGGGTTGAGTAGTCGATGTGGTTTCTACTGTTTCTCTTCTAGGAGGTGATGGTGGGGGAGTAGGTGGTAGTGGTTCGGTGGACTCCTCATGGGTGGCTGGGTGCTGTTGGCTAGCTGTCTGGGAGGTTGTTCTGATAGTTTCAGGTGTAGTAGTCGGCTCTTCTGCAACTGTAACAGGAATTTGTATATTTTTACCTGAGCGAGGTCGTGTCTGGAACCTTCGTGGGTCATATTGAACTGAAGGCCTCTGAATGGCAGTGCGCACAGCTTCTACAACTCCATATGTTTCTGCCATCAATAAGAGACCTTCCCTGTACTCTGAGTCAACTCCCGCTTCTTCCAACAACTGAGTCATAAGTACTCTACTGCTCTGTTCAGTGAGTAATTGCTGCGATCGTACTCTTTCCATAATCTGATACAGCCTTCGGAGTTCTGCTGTATATGCTGGGGCTTCAGTGGTCTCTTCTTCATACGCTTCTTCTTCTTCCGGGTGTCCGTGTTGTTGACTTTCCTGAGTGTCACACCAATGGACATGTCTACCGTCTGTAGACTTTCTTCTTCTTCGTGAGGATGTGCCCTGCTCCTCTGCCTCTGAATAAAACTCCACATCAGAGAATTGTGTGCTTTGTAGGAATGCTTCGAAATCCTGGGGGTCCAGTCCTTCAGCCTCTCCTGTGGCAGCAAATTCGAATTCAGGTGTGACAGGAGGAGCCGATGGGGTAGGTTGTGTCGTAGTGTCGGATTCCGACCTGGGTATCCTAATGGTAAAGGGAGGTACCGTGCCCTCTCTTAATGGTGATGCCTCAGGAGTAGTCAGGACTTCCCTTGTCTGGACACAAGGGATCGCGCCCCTCATGCGCTTGGACTGATGTGTGGATGTCTTGAGCCTTTTAAACATTTGTAATTGTGCCCAAGTTAAGGCGCGCTCAATGGGGACATCATATGCCAAGCATCGATAAATGATGCGTGTGAGTGCACAGCATCCGTTCACCACTAATTTCCTAGATGCCCGTTTGTTTGCTTCATACAACTGATCTATAATCCACACTGGTAGCTTAATAGGTAACGCACCTGCTTCCGCCAAGTAGAGAGCAAACCAGATCTTCTTGTGTGGTTGCGTGAATCGGTCTTGACCGGGGAAGGCGAAGTGTTGCATGCACATTCGGAGAGGGATGGACATATTTGGGGTGAGTGCTGCCATGTCTTTCAGCTTCACTAGTTTCCTGTCCTTCATGTTGGTGGGAACGAGAGCATCCTTTTCTGAGGGTACATGCGTGCCATGCATATTTAAAGCATCACTCACCAGCTCCACAGTAAGTTCAAACCTCTTCAACTCGTTGTTGCCCAGCAGTGAGGGGAGAACAAATGATCCGGGTTGGTCCTTATCTTCATGAGCTTGTAATGTGGAGACCAGATAATAACATCGGAGGAGATCGGGTTTAGGTAGTGGGGCTTCAAAATATTCCGCCAATCCTGCTCGTTGCCATATGATCTGTAGATCTTCTGTGTTCTGTAAAGTCTCGAACTCCTTGGAGAAAAATTGGAATCGCACCCATGATCTGTCATACTCGCATTTAGACTCCCAGATATACTTGGCCTCACCTAATGGACCGGGCATGCCATTGAACCAATGAGAATTCGCATGAACTCTTTCCGTGATTCCTGTAGGTGGATCTGGCACCGGGAGTTGCTGGAGGTGTTGCATCTCCACTGGTCGTTCAGTCGGGGGCACATCCACGGGTAGGCTATCCACATCAATTCCTGCAGTAAGTATCCCTACTTGTGAGCCCGAACCTGTCGCTTCTGCCATTTTTCTTCTTGCCTTCTGATTCTGTGAGAATATAGAATCATGTGTTAACATCGTAATGGACAGAATAAATCCGTTGTTGTCCCCGTTACAACATTAACATGAGGTAGATGGTGAGTTAGTGGTTAGTAAGTGCACGAAGACAGTGAGTGTAGTTAACGTTTGTGTATTCCTAGGAGACTAATGCCGTTAGTAAGTGGGGTGAATTTACAAATCGGGGTCGGGGGGTTTATTACAGATCTTAGACTGCCAAATGCAGTGGATGGGCTTTGCTTTCGGTTTCGTAGAGACTCCAGAGAGCTGTGTCGGTGTCGCTGTTTGGGAATGGGGCCTTTTAGGTCTTCAATCAAATGAACTACTTTTTCCACGACTCACTTTGGTAGGTGATTTCAAAAGATTCTAAGTCAAATTGACTTTTACAATGAGATAAAGTGGTAATTAACCACTAGCAATGGTTCCTATACTTCTTCACATATGTAGAGTCTTCAAGGTATCTTTCAAGCCAAAAAGTGTAGGCTTGTGATTTACTCCAACAGCTCCCCCTCAAGCCAAACATTTTGGCTTAAGTCTTCATCTTCAATCTTCAATTATATCATGTAATCCAATCATAGATTTGAACCTGCAAAGTTTGGTTCCATCCAAAGCTTTAGTCAGCAAATCTGCACATTGCATGTTGGTTGACACATAAGTCAATTGAATATCCTTGCTTATCAACTTCTCTCTCACATAATGATAATGAACTTCTATGTGTTTGGTCCTGGCATGATAGATAGGATTAGCTGCAAGGTGAAGAGAACTTGTATTATCTCCAAAGATTATTGGAGATCTAGTATATAAACCCAATTCTGTATAAAAAAGTTTAATCCAAACTGCTTCTTGTGTAGCATTAGCTAGTCCTCTATATTCTGCCTCTGTGGAAGACAAAGCAACAGTGGGTTGCTTCTTTGAGGACCATGAAATTGGTTTGTCACCTGCAAAAGAAATGTATCCAGAAGTGCTTCTCCTATCATCCTTGCATCCTGCCCAATCTGCATCTGAATAAACTTTTATATCAATATCTGAAGTGTAAGGAAAATACAAACCATGGTTCTATGTACCCTTGAGATACTTCAAGATTCTCTTGGCAGCCTCTAAGTGAGATATCCTTGGCTTGTGCATAAATTGACTTAGCACACTAACTCCATATGCAATATCAATTCTTGTTAAGGGAGCATAGTTCAAGCTACCCACCATACTTTGATAACCTGTAATGTCTTTGACTTCATCACCTTCATGAGCACTTAGTTTTAGGTTTACCTCCATTGGAGTGCTTGCTACTTTGGCATCCTACAATTGAAACTTCTTCAACATATCATGTACATACTTTTTCTGAGTAATGTATATTCCTGAATTAGTGTAAACTAATTCAAGCCCCAAAAAATACTTCAATAGTCCAAGATCATTGATCTTGAACTCCTTCATCATCTAGCTTTTGATATATCTGATTCCATTTACATCATTACCTATAATGATGATGTCATCAACCTAAACACAAAGATATATTACCTCTGAATTACTTCTCTTAATGAACAGAGAAGTATCTGCCTTGCTCATGACAAAACCTTGGTCTTGGAGGTATGTAGTTAACCTGTAATTCCATGCCCTAGGTGCCTGCTTCAATCCATATAAAGCCTTCTTTAATTTGCAAACATAAGTTACCTTCTTAGGGTCTTCATAGCTAGGAGGTTGTGACATATAAACCTCTTCTGAGATCCATCCATTCAAGAAAGCATTCTTGACATCCAATTGGTACATGTTCCAATTTTTTGATGCAGCCACACTAACCAACACTCTGATTGTTGGCATCTTGGCCACAGGAGAAAATGTCTCTTCATAGTCAATGCCTTGGGTTTGTGCAAAACCCTTGGCTACCAATCTGGCTTTGTACCTATTAATTGTTCCATCAGAATTTCTTTTCAATTTATAGATCCATCTAGATCCTATTACCTTCATGGAGTCCTTCTTGGGTACTAACTCCCATGTGTCACTCTCCTTGAGTGCTTCAATCTCCTCATCCATAGCTTCTTTCCATTCTGATTTGGTTATTGCTTCTTCATATGATCCTGGTTCTTCATTTGACAAATCTATGGCAAGATAAACTGAATGTTTAGTAACAAGAGATGTATCATACCCATATCTAATAGGCTTTTTGCTTTCTCTTTGTGATCTTCTAAATGGTTGAGCTGAAGATTCAGGTATGTCTTCAAGCTTCTTCATCTTCATTTTGCCCTTGGACTTCCATGCCTTGAATTCTTCAAGGTTGATAGTATCTTCATCATCTGAACTTGATTCTTCATTTTGAGTAGGTTCCTCCTTTGTAAGTTTTGGAAATTCCTCTTCCAAATCATAGGGTAGTTTCACTTTCCTGCATTCATTCTCATACCAAGAATCATTTTCATCAAAGACAACATCTCTGCTTACCATGAAACCCTTACTAGTAGGATTATAAAACCTGTAACCTTTTTTATTTAAATCATACCCAATAAAAATGCATTTTTCAGCCTTTGGGTCTAGCTTACCTCTTATCTGAGAAGGAATGTGTACATATGCTACACATCCAAATATTTTGCAGTGGTCAAGTGAAGGTCTCTTCCCATGCCATGCTTCATAGGGTGTCATACCATCAAGAGACTTAGATGGTAACCTGTTTATGAGGTAAGTGGCAGTAGAAACACTCTCTGCCCATAGATAGTTAGGTAACTTCTTCTCATTAAGCATAGATCTAGCTATCTCAACAATTAACCTATTTCTTCTTTAAGCTACCCCATTCTGTTCAGGAGAATACCTTGTGGTTATTTCTCTTTTGATGCCTCTGTCCTGCAAGAAGTTTTCAAACTCATTGGAGAAGTATTCACCTCCTCCATCTGACCTTAGCCTCTTCAAATTCCTTCCTATTTGATTTTCAACTAATGCAAGATATTTTTTAAAGCAATTAAATACCTCATCCTTGTGCTTCATAAAGTACAATACAGTCCATCTGCTATAATCATCAATAAAAGACACATAGTACCTTGAAACTGAGACTGAGGGGTCTTTGCTAGGTCCCCATACATCTCTGTGGACAAGCTCTAGATAGTCTTCATGCATGTATCCTTTCCTTGAGAAAGGTAATCTGTGTGACTTCCCAAATTGACAAGCACCACACTTGTAAATTGTATGTTGCTTGGATACATTAGGTATCCCAAGCACACATTGGTCCCTGCACATTTGCTTCAAGGTTCTTTCTCCTATATGTCCTAATCTTTTGTGCCAAATCTCAAGCTCTCAAAGTGTTTGATCCTTATAACTGTATAGTGTAATATTCTTTGTGTCTTCTAACTCAAAAGTGAAAAGTCTACCTGATTTTTCTTCTTTAGCTATCCTTTTGAATCCATGTCTTGGGTCCTCCACAAATGCTCCATATTGATTGAATTTGACCTGCAAACCTTTCTCCACAATCTGACCAACACTCATTAAGTTTTTGGTAATGGGTGGTACATAAAGTACCCTGCTCAACAAATTCTGGTTTCCATCACAAGTCTTAACATTTCCAACTTTAACTACTGAATGCTTTGTATCATCACCTGTTTGGACTTGGTGTTTACCTTTTGGTTCCTCAAGATCAGAGAGTAGTGCTATATTGCCAGCCACATGATTTGAGCACCCTGAGTCAATGTAAAATAGGTGCTCATCATTTGTACCTGACTTTGAAGTCATGTTCATGATCAGAAGAGAGTCATCCTGCTCCTCTGTATAGTTGTTGTAATCGTTTCTGGATTTATATCCTCCTTGGTAGTTGCCATTGTAATTGTTGTTGTAATTGTTGTTGTAATTATTGTTGTGGCCTTGGTGATGGTTGAACCTTCCTCTTGATTGTGAGTAACCACCTCTTTGATAGCCTCTTCCTCTCTGATTTTTGTAATTCCTGAAACACTCATCTGTGGTATGATTTGATAAACCACAAATGTTGCATGGTGATGAATTATAGGGTCTCCCCCTACCTTGCTTACCTCCTCTCCCCTTCCTCTTGAAGATCTTCCTCTTCCTGCATAGTTGGCTTGGGAGGTAGAGCTTTCATCTTCCACCTTCTTGCTCTTGCCTTTATCCTTAGACTTCTTATCAGTGTATAGGGCAGAAGAGTTATTACCTTTGGATGTATCTCGATTCTTGGTGAGATTTGCTTCATGTGTAAATAGTTGACCCATGAGAATTGTAAGATCTGGAGTGTGCATGTCCATGTAGAGATCCATGGCAGTGGTGAAGCTTTCCCATTTGTCATCAGCCTTGATTCCATTGATCACTTGCCTTACAATTTGTTCTTCTTCAATCTCTTCTCCTATGCTTGCTAACTGATCTGCAACATCTTTGATCTTGGTCACAAATTCTCAAACAACTTGCTTAAGTTGCTTCCTTAGTGTTGTGAATTCAATCCACAACTGATTTTTCCTAGCCCTTGTATTGGAGGAAAAATATGATGACAAGGTTTCCCAAGTTTCTTGGGATGTCTTACAATTTCTGATATGTGGCAGAAGAGAGTCAAAGATAGAGTTGAGTAAGTAAGACCTTGCCAATGCGTCCTTAGCACACCATGTGTTGAGCTTTTCTTGTTCTTCCTTGGTTGGCAATCCCCTTGCTTTGAATGAGGGCAATTCCTCATCTCTTGATATGTATCCATAGAGACTCCTTCCTTGTAAGTAGGTCTTCATCCTTAGAGACCAAGCTTGATAGTTGTTCCTGTCCAATTTATCAATAAATGAAGGAAAATCATCTCCCATTTCACCTTTGTTTGCTCTAATACCACTGTTGGGAAAGATGGATGGATGCACCAAGAGACTGAGTAGGTACTGCTAAACCCTGCTTTGGACCAGCCCTCTTGTACTTCAGACTTGATAAGTAGACCTCCTTAGCTTTCCAATGACACCAAAAAATGGCCTATGTCCTTTGGAAATGATGTGTGCAATGATTGAATCAAAATAGATAACTTTGGAAGTAACAAACTCAAGAAAACCTTCTATTTATGTCTTGACACCTGCTGGGTATTTTGCTCAGTGTGACCAGCACATTTGCAATTGATAAAATTCCTTCTATGGGTATTTAATTAGCTTAGTAAGCTAACTAATCCAAGTCAAATGATGTAAAAAGATAAACTATGCTAAGAGAAATCAATTTAGTAAGTTTAGCTATACCCCCGACTTTTTAGGACTGTAGCTGAAATAGACCAGAGATCACCTCGACGCAGATTTCTCCAAAATGGCTGAATAGAATGTTTTCAAAATTTTCCAGCATGTAGATAACTTCAAATTAAATCCAACTAGCTTTGAATCACTGAATTTGGTGAGGTATTGACCACGATATGCCCTTGACAAGTTGACAGACTTTTGAGTAGACTAACAGAGAACTCAGAGATGAATGTTGTAAATGTATCTATTAATGAACACTTGTATACAATCCCATTGGCATGAATAACATTGCCAAATGGTGTAGAGAGGTGTAGGCTATGGTAGAGTCCTCACACACACTCAAAATCAGTAGAATGAGACTCGGGAGTGATGAGTTCTACCCGTGACTTTTCCATGTCCATTTTTATAGGAAATGAGTAAAAATTTGAATTCAAATTCAAACTTTTGGCTCCCTATGATCAAACTCCTATATCCTAGGAGATATTCCTTCAATCAAATGAACTACTTTTTCCACAACTCACTTTGGTAGATGATTTCAAAAGATTCTAAGTCAAATTGACTTTTACAATGAGATAAAGTGGTAATTAACCACTAGCAATGGTTCCTATACTTCTTCACATATGTAGAGTCTTCAAGGTATCTTTCAAGCCAAAAAGTGTAGGCTTGTGATTTACTCCAATACTTTATGTGATACAAATAAAGGATAAAGTCAACCAAATTTGCTTCCTTTTGCAATAACCATATTGCCCTTTGATATACGAAAGGACTGAGCATAGAAGACCACCTTGTAACCAAGGTCATCAAGTTGACCAACTGACATCAAACTGCATGATAACTAAGGTACATGGCGTACATTATGCATAGTAAATTTTGAACCATCAATGAACTGCACAACCACATCTCCAATCCCCACAACATCACACGGGTAAGAGTCACCAAGTCTCACGGTGTGGAGGTGATCGCAATCCGGGTGGATCGGGTCCGGTCATGGCACACACAGGGTGTATGAAGCTAATGAATGTTGGAAGGTTTAAAGATGTGAAGGTGAAATTAATGTTGAGTATGGAGAAGAGAGAGATGTTGAAATAATTATGGGAATGGGAATGTAGGTGTGCAAGTTAGATTGATGACATGAATGATAAGAATGAAAGAGAACCATACACACGAATCAAATTTGGAAGGAAGAATGGTCCATTGGAGGAGCTTCTTAAACACTTCCTAATTCTAATCCATATGTATAGCCTTCTTTGGATGATATGTATGCATGATGAGAATAGATGGAATCCTTACACATAAATCAGTTTCGAAAGGAAGAATGGTCCAATATTGGAGCTTCTTTTACACTTTCAGAAACTAATAAATATGTATGGATTTGTATGGATTATATGCATGCAAGTGAATTATGATGATGGATTTTACTCACAAGCTCAAAGAAACATCCTCACTGGTTCAACGCAATACTGCGGAGCCTTCTCACACATAGAAGAAATAGAAGACATGTAAAAATACTTAAGAGACTAAGAGAGGTGACAAGAGACAAGCGACAAGTGACATGAATTAAAAGAATTTGAATTAAGTTGCATGTAAAAGATCGTCGTGGTACGTCATGCTAAGCAGTCTACTGATCAAAGGTGGTTCCGACCCTCAAACCATGACAGTTCAACCGAATGTCACACGTAAGAAGGTGAGTTCCACTCCAGTGACCCTATGTCTGTCTAGGCTCGTAACGTCTAACTAAAGAAGTCTAAGACTCATTAAAATCAGCTCTAACTCACTCACACGCTCCACCGAGGGTGAGTCAAGATAGAGATGCTGGTTTCAAGAGCCTATCCTAAATTGGAGTTCTAACTTAAATTTGAAACTAGGTTCTATACTCATACTAGCTCACCTTGGATCCTCACTCGCTCAATCGAGGGTGATCGTCTCAAGGAAACCGTAAGCTAGCATGTGCCCTATGGATGCCTAATAATGATGCTCTAGGAGTTTGGAGGGGGGTTTATATAGTTTTTTGAATGAATTTGGGCCCTTGGATCTAGAGAAATCAACTCTCAACTCTAGGATCACTACTTTCGATTACAACCATTTGATTAATCAAATCAATGGCTTGGAATTGTTCTTTCTATCAAATCTAGTGTAAAGGAGTGAAATTTAGGCGCCCTCATTCTCCACCATTGGATCTGGGGATGATCTGGACCGTCGGATGAGTGCTGACATCAATTTGGATAAGATAAGCCACTATTTTTGGAGAAATGCTGCATTATTGATCTTTGATTGTAAAAAAGGTCTTCTTTTATGGAAAAATTCATGGATCCTCCTTCCTTTATGCTTTAGTGCATCTCCACCCTTGAATATGAGCTCATCTTGACCGTACAACATGGTTCAATCATATTTTGACATGTGGCAGACATTCAAGCCTTCAATTTTCTTATTCTAGAAAACTGCGGTGACCTTGAAAACTGGACTTTGTGCCCCTTGACCCTCCAAAAAGTCTTTGATGAAGATGAAACATTGTAGGACTATGTTTCCAAAGATCTCCTTCAGGAATATGCAGAAAAAACTCCCATCTGAATCTAACTTGTACAAGTTTGACTACATTTGGAAGCTTGCAAGGTGGCATTAAGGTGTCTAGGAAGCTCGGATAGCCTTGAAACTTTATACAAATATGTAGCCACATATGGTCTTTATACATGCCAAACCATATGGCTAACATAAATTTTTATACAAGAATTTGTAGGGTCAAACTAGAAAAAATACATTTTTACAAAATGAACATAGCATATCAATGTGCTACCAAATCCATTTTCTGCTGAAATTTGGGCTATAGACTGCCTTTGACAATCTTTACAAGTATATGGATTTTCATCTAATTTGGTGACAATGAAATTTTTGCCCTAATTTCCCAACTTTGACCAGCTTTGACCAACTTTGACCGCTACCATGGACTTTCTTGATTTCTTTGAAACTTTGTATGTGACCTTCCTTTGACATCCTTGATGCATCCTGGACTTTTCGGGGAATTCTGGCTACCTTCACCAAATATGTTTTTTGTAGGCCTTCACAAGTGAGAGAGGAGAGAAAATCTCGATGACATTCGCCCCCACTAAACCTGCGATTCCTCCGAAAGCGCCACTCTAGCATCTGTGAAAAACAAAATGTTCCAGGCATCAAATTCTTTTATAAGCAACATAAGAAACATGGAAGGAAAATTGATTATATGCATGAATTAGTAGGTAACGTGACATGAAGCAAAATTTGCATGAAAGAAAGAATTGAAACAGGCAACATGAATATGCATGAACAAATATGCAACATATATGCAAATGAACAAGCAACATTGGCAACAAGAAAGAAAAAAAACAAGCATCAATATGAAGTGGAAGTGGATGTATTGAGTCGTTTTAAGCATCAGTTCCTCTCATCTTGAAGAAAATTTTGTACCTTTTTCATAAAGCAATCTACCTTAAATATGATTATAAACAAAGATTTAGGATTTTCAAGAGACATCTTTCATCTTTAGCTTATTTTAGATCAACTCCTTTCCTACATAAATATGAATAAGCTCTTTCTCTAATAACATGCAAGGAAATCTAACTAAACTCCACTAATGCATAAATCTGCTTATATAGCCCGTGATTTATTCTACTATGCCTCTTTATCCTCCTTTGGCTTGCTCTTTTTTTTTTTTTTCCGATGATGATGATGATTTGGCAACTTTATGGTTACGATCACTTTTTTGGGGTGGAAGAAAGTGTAAACTTCTTGGTAACATGTAGCTTTTTTTTTCTTTTTTTTTTTTTTTTTGACGAGGAAAAGTTAAACCCCAATACAAGGTACAACCATTTTTGATGACGGAGAACAGTTGTTTAAACTCCGATACAAGTGCTGTGAGATGGACTAAGGATGTAGAAACATGCAATAACAGGAGCTAGGATTTCAACAATTATGCTTTCGATACTAGATACATATGCATGTTTATATATGAAAGTCATGTCACCAAAATAAACCTCCAAATCTACATGCCCTATCTTTCCACAATCCCAGATTATAATCAATTTCTTAGTAGATAAGTTACTACTTAAGATAAAATTTTACACAAGTAGAGAAATCATCATTTGCCTTTTTTGACTCAAGTGATGTGGATATGCAATGCAATGCAAAGACTGAAAAAAACATGCATGAAACAAGTATGGAAAAAAAAAAAATAGAATGAACTTGAAAAAAAACAAAGCAACATGAACTTGAAAATTAATGATTTTTTTTTTTTCCTTTTTTTATTTATATTTTTATTTTTTTATAGCATGGATACTCCTGTTTATGAATCGGCCTCATTGTTGTCATCTTCTTCAATGTCCTCATCCAAAATGTACTCGTCATTATCACGCTTCTTGAATAACTTTATCCTTTTACCTGCAATCAAAGTTTTTAGTGCAACACCATTTAATTCACAAAGAGCATACGTACCATTTTTGTTGACTTTTGATACTATGTATGGCCCAAACCACCGTTGAGTGAGCTTTTTGCGTGCATCATATTGAGAGTCAAATGTACTATCATAAATGAGCACCTAATCTCCTACTTCAATTGGCTTAGGACGCAATCGATGATTTTTATCAAAATAATGCTTGTTCTTCATTCTAGATTCTCTTAATTTTTCAACAGCATCATCAAGTCTTAATTTACCTTGTTCTAACTGTTTAATACGTAAACTCAAAAAATCATCAGTAGACATGTTTTCAGACCAAGGAAAATTTGACCATGCAGAAATATGAGACTGAATTGGAAACAATGGTTTTTGACAGTACATGAGTTCAGCAGGCATATATCCAGTAGTACGTGTGCATGTCATTCTATCTGCCCAAAGTGCAAAAGGTAAGAATTTAGGCCATTGTTTGATGTCACCATTACATGCTTTAGATATGGCTTTCACAATAGGTGGATGCCCTCTCTCTATTTTACCATTGGCCTCTGGGTTATATGCAGTAGTGAGAGACAAACGAATACCGTGACGCTCAAAGAACTCTTTAGCTTCTCTCGCATTTAACTCTCCACGATCGGCAACTACTTTCTCTATGTACCCAAAGCGACTTATGACATCTTCAAGCAAGAATTTGCAAACATTGTAAGTGGTCTTAGATCGTAGTGCACGTCCCTCTACATGATTAGTTAAGTCTTCTCTTGCAAGTACAATGTAACGCATTTTGTCGATACCTTTAGGCATAGTTACAAGATCTACTACCCACTTGTAGTGAATACAAGGTGGATAAGTAGGATGCAACGGATCTCTATGTTTGACTGATGAATGAAGTTGACAAGTAGAACATGTAGAAACATAGCTACTAATGTCAACATACATCCTAGGCCAATAATAGGTACTTCTAATTTTTTCATATGTTCCAAAAAATCCTTTATGACCGGCCCATAATGTCTCATGCATTTCCTTCATTACTTGCAATTGAAGACCTCGTTTTCCTAGGACTCGTTGTGGATTCTTAACCTTACCCTTAGCATGTCTCCAAAGATAACCATTACATAGGAAAAAGTTATAAGCTCGTTTCCTAATGTTACGGAATCTATTCGTAGTCCAGCTAGGTAATGGTTGTAGTGTACTGAGATACTTTCCTATGTCTCTCCATTCATCTTCGTACTCAGACTCATGAAATTTCTCATACTCATATATATGTGGAACATAGTCAACTAAATTCACATTCTTTATTAGATCACTTTCAAGATCATCATCAAATCTAGCTCTGGATAACATATCAGCAACTGAGTTTGACTGACCTGAAATATGAACTAACTCAGGATTTATGAACTTAATATATGAGATCCATCTAAGCATGGCTATATCAGGAGATGAACAATTGGCTATCATTCCAATGAGAGGCAAACAATCAGTCTCAACTTTGACATTTGCACCAATGAAATATTCTTTGTCTGTTTTCAAAGCTGTTACCATACCCCATAGTTCTCGTTTGATTTGTGGATATTTTTGTTGTGTTTCATGTAGAATTTTGGCACCAAACCTAATTGCATATCTATTCCCTTCACTATTATCTTGACTTATGACCCAACCTATACCAATAGGACTAGTATCAACAGTCAATATAATAGGTTTGTTAGCAGAATAGTCTACACGCTTAAGGATGGGAGCTTTAAGCAGTAATTTCTTCAATTTACGCATAGCTTGAGTGTGTTTGTCAGTCCAAATAAATTTTCGTTTCTTCCTCAACAAGTCATAAAGACAATCAGCAACATGAGCAAAGTGAGGGATCCAAATAACATAAAAGATGCAAGCACCAAGAAATCTACGTACCTCACTCACGTTGTTACATGTTTCAGAAATCTTGCTAATGGCATCAACTTTTTGTGGGTATGGCTTTCGACCATAATGGCCACATAAATGTCCAACAATAAGTACCTCGTTGACACCAAAAACAGATTTCTCTATGGAAAATGTGAGACCTACCTCTTCAAATCGTTGAAATATTCTTTCACAATCAAAGATATGGTCAAGAACAAATTTACGACATCCCGATGAATCTAAAGTAATGTCCTTTACACGTTCCTCACTCCCTTTAATTGGAATATCATCAATGAATGGCATAGTTATATGAGGGATAAAGTCATGTAAGACCATATTCATAGCACTCATCATATGAGCCACAGAATTAGTTGCTCCTTGAGGTAAAGTACACATTCGCACTAAGCCTAAAGGAGTTTTCATTGTGGTTATGTCACGACTATCAATTGCTAATTGGAATTGGTCATATCCAGAATATAGATCACCCATTGAATAGATAGAATGTCCTGAAAATGATTCAGCAAACTCATCTACAATGGGTTCTGTTCCTACATTCCTTATGGTGACTTTATTGACGGGTTGGAGATCTTGAATAAAACGTAGTTTCCCATTCTTTTTAGGCACAGTGAACCATCTCTTTGAGTAAGGTGCAAAAGATGGCTCTAAAATTCTCATGTTTATCTTCTCCTTAAGTAGTTTCATTAGCTCAGGTAAGTGAGCCTTTGGAACAGGTATAGGACGAAGATTCCATGGAATATGTGGAATAGTAAAGATTATCATGGGTGCAACTAGCTTAGGATCTACACAACCAATCTCATGAGGATACATAGTAAAGGCTTTTCCATGGCTCCGTATAACTCTCTCAAATTTATCTCTCTCTGCTGGCAAAAGAAATTCATCATCTCTACCAATTTTCACCTGTTTGATTGTCTCATCCGTGAATGTATGTCCTATGTTTTTCTTATCCCAAAGAATTGGATCATTTTTCACATCAATAATTTTTTCATTACTTCCTTGGGGTAATGGTTGAGCTATGGGTTTGATTTTTTTGTCTACAGTTTTGTACTTTGTTTCAACTAAGGCATCATGTGTTTGGTTAAATTTTGAGCACTTGTCAACATTGAGAGCATACTCTTGGATTAGAGCATACTCATCAAGGGAAGAAAGAAGAATAATATGGGAATTAGAATTTTGTTGAAGACATAACTCTAACTCCTCAAGAGTGGAGAAACAATGAGATGTTTCAATCACATGCTCAATGTTCTCATCATGTTCCATGATTTTGTTGTTTTTATAATTTTTTTGGCTTTTTTGGATAAAAGAATTGGACAATTGACTCTTATGAAGAAAATCTAATCTAGAATGTGGAAAACAAAGTGACAAACTATTGTACATGTTGGTTGGATGCGAGATGTCAAACCAATATCCACTGTTGTCCCGCTCAACAATGGATTCTATCCAAAATTTTGATCATATGTAGCTCCAAACATGAATCGAGGTGCACAATCACTACAAGCATGCTCATGACCCTGAGTAACAATAGGTTTCTTTCTAATTGACAATCGATTCCTAGGATGATTCACTCCTACTGTCATGACTTGAAGTGATTGCATTCCATCCTTAGACTTGAATCTAGCATAGGTAGACCCATCATCCATGGCTTTAGTTTCCATACGACTCTCACAAATAAAGGGTTGACCTAAGAGAACTTCATAGGAGCAATTATCTTGAATAAAAAAGTGAAACTCTTCTGTGATTCCTCCTATGGATATGGGCACACTAGCACAAGCTCCATACAGGGTACCTAGACCATTATCTGCAGTTCTCATACGCCATCCACAATCTTTATCTATGGGCCATCGAAACTTATCATAAACTTCTCTTGAAATCACATTGATTTCGGAGCCGAAATCTACTAATGCATTTACAGTGATAGTGTTCTTATCATTTCCTATTTTAACATGCATCTCTGATGTACCTCTAGACCAAAATGTTCTTTTAAAGTGACTTTCAGGATTGTTTTCATGATTTTCATGGTCAGGTTGAATAGGTCCTAAGAAAATTTTATTAACATTTACTTCATCATCATCAAAGTCCTCTTCATCAGATTCATCAAAGTTTAAGGCTTCATTCATAGCTTGATCTTGATCTAGAGAATCTTGCATCTCAGTATCTAGATTAAGCGGAAACCTCTTCCTTTTAATTAGGCCGATAAAGTTATCTTTAAAAACAGGCTTTGCAATAGAGAAAACTTGTTCTAAAGACATAGTCACTTGACTCTTAAGCAAAATGTCATCTAAAATCTCCATAGGATCTATTTTTCTCTCAATTTCTGAAATCAAGATGGCTTTAGGTTTTCTCTTTGGTTTCTTTTGTTTTTGCTCAAGGTCTTGTTTTTGTTCATGTTCTCGTGTTTGGTCTTCAGTTTGTTTTGATTGTTCTTGTTTATCTAAAGGCTTTGGTTCTGTTTTTCTTTGCTTTGTCTTCTTCCCTTTTTGTTTCTCCTCTTGTTTTTGTTCATTGGGTTCTGATTCTTGTTTTTTATCTTTGGATTGTGATGTTTCTCCTTGCTCTATGATTGTTTCTATTCCCTCTGAGGTTTGTTTTCGAGTCACTCTTCTTTCACTAGGCTCAGCTTCATCTCTTTTTCGCTTTTCTTCTACATTGGATATGTGAGAAATAAGAGATTGATCTTCTATCGGTGACTCCCAAGCCGTTATTCTCCTAATCTCATCCCGTGCTCTTACTAAAGCCTCTATGGAAAAATCACCTTCCTTTGTGGGTTTACTTGATTCTACTTGTTGTTCATCAAGAGCTTCTAGTTTCACTCCTCTAGTTCCTACGTCCATTATGGTTATATTTTCATAATGTTTTTTCATTCCTCCCTTACCATAATTTCCTTGCAAAGGTAGCCTAGATCGATAGTCACAGATTTTCTTGTCTATGTCTATTACTAGTCGTTGCTCCTTAGCATCCTTCAATAGTTCGCAATCTCTCAAAAAGTGCTCTAACGAATCACACCAAGGACACCTACGAGGGCCACGCACAAAACCATTTTGATTTTGAGGATTTTGATTAACTTGTGGTGGGAAATTTTGAAATTGAGGATTTTGTTGATAAGGTATTGCTTGAACAGGATAATTAGGATTTTGAAAATGCAATTGATGTATTTGAGGAGCTTGGGGAGCAACATGTGGTACTTGAGGTGCAAGAGGAGCTTCCATATTATACGGTTGATGATTTTGAAAATTTTGATTTTGAGGATTTTGAAAAGCTATTTGAGAAGCTTGAGGATACAGGTTTTGATACATTTGAGGATTTTGCACATGAGGATGAGTATTTTGCATTGAAGGATTATGCATGGGAGGATTATGCATTGGAGGAACTTGATATGCTTGAGTAGGAGCTACTTGTGGATTTTGATTGGTAGCTATAACATGTTGATTAGGCTCTTGATTAGTCATTGGGTTCATTTGATTTTGGAAAGTTTTGGTGTAATTAGATTGTAAAGCATCTATAGTCTTGGCCAAATTGGATTGTGTAGCAATAAGACTTTCCATTTGCTTAGTGAGAATATCCACTTGAGATTGTTCAACTACACTTTTATTTGGCTCTACTTTAAAACCTTGAGTAGGCTCCATCATTTGAGGAATAGGAGTAGAGTCAAAAAGCATAGCATGGGATTGTTCTCTAAATTGCTCCTTAATTTGTGGAAGGCTAGCTTGAGGAAGACTAGTTTGCTCATAAAGCATGGATTGTCTTTGATGTCTATGGGCTACAGCCTCTACTACTTTACGCACTTTTTGCCAATTGTCAGTAAGACCATAGCGCTTATCTGGTTCTTCTAATCGTCGTTCAACTTCCCTACGAGTTTCAGGATGAAGAAGCTTAAGAAAATTGATCACAAGATCAGGTTCCAAAGTTATCTTATCCTCATCAGGAAGTTGTTCATAGCGTCTAATATACTCATTTTGTAAGTGAGTAATAGAGCTACTAGGCTTTGGAGAATTGACCCATCGTAAGAATCCATCTCGATTATGTTGGCTATAATCTTCAAGATAGAATTCTTTGAGCATCTCCTTTCTAAAATCACTCCAAGGAAGACTATCATATTGAGTGACACGGTTTATGATAGAGCTATCAACAATTCGTTCAAAGAATGATATCAAAAGATCTTCAGGAAGACCAAAAATCATAGCTTGCTCTTCAAACAAATCTAAGTAGCTTGTGATGTTGATGCCATTGAATTTTCCCTTCTCTCTCAACATAGAAGAGACTATTCTTTGGCCTTGTTTCTCAACAATAAGGGATTTGAATCCTTCCTCCATCTTATGTGAATAAGCAAGTGATGCACGATGTTCTAGATCTCTCACAAATGTGTTTACTTCGCGACGAAGATGTGCACGATATTGTGAGAAATCCAGTGCAACACTCAAGAATGATGATGATGATGATGTGATGAGGATGAAAACTATGAAACAAAGGATATGGATCACAACCTCCCAACAAGATCAGAAGCAAATGCCACGAAGCGTTTCACGTCGGGTTCAAATGTGGAGGTGATCGCAATCCGGGTGGATCGGGTCCGGTCGTGGCACACACAGGGTGTATGAAGCTAATGAATGTTGGAAGGTTTAAAGATGTGAAGGTGAAATTAATGTTGAGTATGGAGAAGAGAGAGATGTTGAAATAATTATGGGAATGGGAATGTAGGTGTGCAAGTTAGATTGATGACATGAATGATAAGAATGAAAGAGAACCATACACACGAATCAAATTTGGAAGGAAGAATGGTCCATTGGAGGAGCTTCTTAAACACTTCCTAATTCTAATCCATATGTATAGCCTTCTTTGGATGATATGTATGCATGATGAGAATAGATGGAATCCTTACACATAAATCAGTTTCGAAAGGAAGAATGGTCCAATATTGGAGCTTCTTTTACACTTTCAGAAACTAATAAATATGTATGGATTTGTATGGATTATATGCATGCAAGTGAATTATGATGATGGATTTTACTCACAAGCTCAAAGAAACATCCTCACTGGTTCAACGCAATACTGCGGAGCCTTCTCACACATAGAAGAAATAGAAGACATGTAAAAATACTTAAGAGACTAAGAGAGGTGACAAGAGACAAGTGACAAGTGACATGAATTAAAAGAATTTGAATTAAGTTACATGTAAAAGATCGTCGTGGTACGTCATGCTAAGCAGTCTACTGATCAAAGGTGATTCCGACCCTCAAACCATGACAGTTCAACCGAATGTCACACGTAAGAAGGTGAGTTCCACTCCAGTGACCCTATGTCTGTCTAGGCTCGTAACGTCTAACTAAAGAAGTCTAAGACTCATTAAAATCAGCTCTAACTCACTCACACGCTCCACCGAGGGTGAGTCAAGATAGAGATGCTGGTTTCAAGAGCCTATCCTAAATTGGAGTTCTAACTTAAATTTGAAACTAGGTTCTATACTCATACTAGCTCACCTTGGATCCTCACTCGCTCAATCGAGGGTGATCGTCTCAAGGAAACCGTAAGCTAGCATGTGCCCTATGGATGCCTAATAATGATGCTCTAGGAGTTTGGAGGGGGGTTTATATAGTTTTTTGAATGAATTTGGGCCCTTGGATCTAGAGAAATCAACTCTCAACTCTAGGATCACTACTTTCGATTACAACCATTTGATTAATCAAATCAATGGCTTGGAATTGTTCTTTCTATCAAATCTAGTGTAAAGGAGTGAAATTTAGGCGCCCTCATTCTCCACCATTGGATCTGGGGATGATCTGGACCGTCGGATGAGTGCTGACATCAATTTGGATAAGATAAGCCACTATTTTTGGAGAAATGCTGCATTATTGATCTTTGATTGTAAAAAAGGTCTTCTTTTATGGAAAAAATTCATGGATCCTCCTTCCTTTATGCTTTAGTGCATCTCCACCCTTGAATATGAGCTCATCTTGACCGTACAACATGGTTCAATCATATTTTGACATGTGGCAGACATTCAAGCCTTCAATTTTCTTATTCTAGAAAACTGCGGTGACCTTGAAAACTGGACTTTGTGCCCCTTGACCCTCCAAAAAGTCTTTGATGAAGATGAAACATTGTAGGACTATGTTTCCAAAGATCTCCTTCAGGAATATGCAGAAAAAACTCCCATCTGAATCTAACTTGTACAAGTTTGACTACATTTGGAAGCTTGCAAGGTGGCATTAAGGTGTCTAGGAAGCTCGGATAGCCTTGAAACTTTATACAAATATGTAGCCACATATGGTCTTTATACATGCCAAACCATATGGCTAACATAAATTTTTATACAAGAATTTGTAGGGTCAAACTAGAAAAAATACATTTTTACAAAATGAACATAGCATATCAATGTGCTACCAAATCCATTTTCTGCTGAAATTTGGGCTATAGACTGCCTTTGACAATCTTTACAAGTATATGGATTTTCATCTAATTTGGTGACAATGAAATTTTTGCCCTAATTTCCCAACTTTGACCAGCTTTGACCAACTTTGACCGCTACCATGGACTTTCTTGATTTCTTTGAAACTTTGTATGTGACCTTCCTTTGACATCCTTGATGCATCCTGGACTTTTCGGGGAATTCTGGCTACCTTCACCAAATATGTTTTTTGTAGGCCTTCACAAGTGAGAGAGGAGAGAAAATCTCGACGACATTCGCCCCCACTAAACCTGCGATTCCTCCGGAAGCGCCACTCTAGCATCTGTGAAAAACAAAATGTTCCAGGCATCAAATTCTTTTATAAGCAACATAAGAAACATGGAAGGAAAATTGATTATATGCATGAATTAGTAGGTAACGTGACATGAAGCAAAATTTGCATGAAAGAAAGAATTGAAACAGGCAACATGAATATGCATGAACAAATAGGCAACATATATGCAAATGAACAAGCAACATTGGCAACAAGAAAGAAAAAAAACAAGCATCAATATGAAGTGGAAGTGGATGTATTGAGTCGTTTTAAGCATCAGTTCCTCTCATCTTGAAGAAAATTTTGTACCTTTTTCATAAAGCAATCTACCTTAAATATGATTATAAACAAAGATTTAGGATTTTCAAGAGACATCTTTCATCTTTAGCTTATTTTAGATCAACTCCTTTCCTACATAAATATGAATATGCTCTTTCTCTAATAACATGCAAGGAAATCTAACTAAACTCCACTAATGCATAAATCTGCTTATATAGCCCGTGATTTATTCTACTATGCCTCTTTATCCTCCTTTGGCTTGCTCTTTTTTTTTTTTTCCGATGATGATGATGATTTGGCAACTTTATGGTTACGATCACTTTTTTGGGGTGGAAGAAAGTGTAAACTTCTTGGTAACATGTAGCTTTCTTTTTCTTTTTTTTTTTTTGACGAGGAAAAGTTAAACCCCGATACAAGGTACAACCATTTTTGATGACGGAGAACAGTTGTTTAAACTCTGATACAAGTGCTGTGAGATGGACTAAGGATGTAGAAATATGCAATAACAGGAGCTAGGATTTCAACAATTATGCTTTCGATACTAGATACATATGCATGTTTATATATGAAAGTCATGTCACCAAAATAAACCTCCAAATCTACATGCCCTATCTTTCCACAATCCCAGATTATAATCAATTTCTTAGTAGATAAGTTACTACTTAAGATAAAATTTTACACAAGTAGAGAAATCCTCATTTGCCTTTTTTGACTCAAGTGATGTGGATATGCAATGCAATGCAAAGACTGAAAAAAACATGCATGAAACAAGTATGGAAAAAAAAAAAAATAGAATGAACTTGAAAAAAAACAAAGCAACATGAACTTGAAAATTAATGATTTTTTTTTTCCTTTTTTATTTATATTTTTATTTTTTTATAGCATGGATACTCCTGTTTATGAATCGGCCTCATTGTTGTCATCTTCTTCAATGTCCTCATCCAAAATGTACTCGTCATTATTACGCTTCTTGAATAACTTTATCCTTTTACCTACAATCAAAGTTTTTAGTGCAACACCATTTAATTCACAAAGAGCATACGTACCATTTTTGTTGACTTTTGATACTATGTATGGCCCAAACCACCGTTGAGTGAGCTTTTTGCGTGCATCATATTGAGAGTCAAATGTACTATCATAAATGAGCACCCAATCTCCTACTTCAATTGGCTTAGGACGCAATCGATGAGTTTTATCAAAATAATGCTTGTTCTTCATTCTAGATTCTCTTAATTTTTCAACAGCATCATCAAGTCTTAATTTACCTTGTTCTAACTGTTTAATACGCAAACTCAAAAAATCATCAGTAGACATGTTTTCAGACCAAGGAAAATTTGACCATGCAGAAATATGAGACTGAATTGGAAACAATGGTTTTTGACAGTACATGAGTTCAGCAGGCATATATCCAGTAGTACGTGTGCATGTCATTCTATCTGCCCAAAGTGCAAAAGGTAAGAATTTAGGCCATTGTTTGATGTCACCATTACATGCTTTAGATATGGCTTTCACAATAGGTGGATGCCCTCTCTCTATTTTACCATTGGCCTCTGGGTTATATGCAGTAGTGAGAGACAAACGAATACCGTGACGCTCAAAGAACTCTTTAGCTTCTCTCGCATTTAACTCTCCACGATCGGCAACTACTTTCTCTATGTACCCAAAGCGACTTATGACATCTTCAAGCAAGAATTTGCAAACATTGTAAGTGGTCTTAGATCGTAGTGCACGTCCCTCTACATGATTAGTTAAGTCTTCTCTTGCAAGTACAATGTAACGCATTTTGTCGATACCTTTAGGCATAGTTACAAGATCTACTACCCACTTGTAGTGAATACAAGGTGGATAAGTAGGATGCAACGGATCTCTATGTTTGACTAATGAATGAAGTTGACAAGTAGAACATGTAGAAACATAGCTACTAATGTCAACATACATCCTAGGCCAATAATAGGTACTTCTAATTTTTTCATATGTTCCAAAAAATCCTTTATGACCGGCCCATAATGTCTCATGCATTTCCTTCATTACTTGCAATTGAAGACCTCGTTTTCCCAGGACTCGTTGTGGATTCTTAACCTTACCCTTAGCATGTCTCCAAAGATAACCATTACATAGGAAAAAGTTATAAGCTCGTTTCCTTATGTTACGGAATCTATTCGTAGTCCAGCTAGGTAATGGTTGTAGTGTACTGAGATACTTTCCTATGTCTCTCCATTCATCTTCGTACTCAGACTCATGAAATTTCTCATACTCATATATATGTGGAACATAGTCAACTAAATTCACATTCTTTATTAGATCACTTTCAAGATCATCATCAAATCTAGCTCTCGATAACATATCAGCAACTGAGTTTGACTTACCTGAAATATGAACTAACTCAGGATTTATGAACTTAATATATGAGATCCATCTAAGCATGGCTATATCAGGAGATGAACAATTGGCTATCATTCCAATGAGAGGCAAACAATCAGTCTCAACTTTGACATTTGCACCAATGAAATATTCTTTGTCTGTTTTCAAAGCTGTTACCATACCCCATAGTTCTCGTTTGATTTGTGGATATTTTTGTTGTGTTTCATGTAGAATTTTGGCACCAAACCTAATTGCATATCTATTCCCTTCACTATTATCTTGACTTATGACCCAACCTATACCAATAGGACTAGTATCAACAGTCAATATAATAGGTTTGTTAGCAGAATAGTCTACATGCTTAAGGATGGGAGCTTTAAGCAGTAATTTCTTCAATTTACGCATAGCTTGAGTGTGTTTGTCAGTCCAAATAAATTTTCGTTTCTTCCTCAACAAGTCATAAAGACAATCAGCAACATGAGCAAAGTGAGGGATCCAAATAACATAAAAGATGCAAGCACCAAGAAATCTACGTACCTCACTCACGTTGTTACATGTTTCAGAAATCTTGCTAATGACATCAACTTTTTGTGGGTATGGCTTTCGACCATAATGGCCACATAAATCTCCAACAATAAGTACCTCGTTGACACCAAAAACAGATTTCTCTATGGAAAATGTGAGACCTACCTCTTCAAATCGTTGAAATATTCTTTCACAATCAAAGATATGGTCAAGAACAAATTTACGACATCCCGATGAATCTAAAGTAATGTCCTTCACACGTTCCTCACTCCCTTTAATTGGAATATCATCAATGAATGGCATAGTTATATGAGGGATAAAGTCATGTAAGACCATATTCATAGCACTCATCATATGAGCCACAGAATTAGTTGCTCCTTGAGGTAAAGTACACATTCGCACTAAGCCTAAAGGAGTTTTCATTGTGGTTATGTCACGACTATCAATTGCTAATTGGAATTGGTCATATCCAGAATATAGATCACCCATTGAATAGATAGAATGTCCTGAAAATGATTCAGCAAACTCATCTACAATGGGTCCTGTTCCTACATTCCTTATGGTGACTTTATTGACGGGTTGGAGATCTTGAATAAAACGTAGTTTCCCATTCTTTTTAGGCACAGTGAACCATCTGTTTCAGTAAGGTGCAAAAGATGGCTCTAAAATTCTCATGTTTATCTTCTCCTTAAGTAGTTTCATTAGCTCAGGTAAGTGAGCCTTTGGAACAAGTATAGGACGAAGATTCCATGGAATATGTGGAATAGTAAAGATTATCATGGGTGCAACTAGCTTAGGATCTACACAACCAATCTCATGAGGATACATAGTAAAGGCTTTTCCATGGCTCCGTATAACTCTCTCAAATTTATCTCTCTCTCCTGGCAAAAGAAAGTCATCATCTCTACCAATTTTCACCTGTTTGATTCTCTCATCCGTGAATGTATGTCCTATGTTTTTCTTATCCCAAAGAATTGGATCATTTTTCACATCAATAATTTTTTCATTACTTCCTTGGGGTAATGGTTGAGCTATGGGTTTGATTTTTTTGTCTACAGTTTTGTACTTTGTTTCAACTAAGGCATCATGTGTTTGGTTAAATTTTGAGCACTTGTCAACATTGAGAGCATACTCTTGGATTAGAGCATACTCATCAAGGGAAGAAAGAAGAATAATATGGGAATTAGAATTTTGTTGAAGACATAACTCTAACTCCTCAAGAGTAGAGAAACAATGAGATGTCTCAATCACATGCTCAATGTTCTCATCATGTTCCATGATTTTGTTGTTTTTATAATTTTTTTGGCTTTTTTGGATAAAAGACTTGGACAATTGACTCTTATGAAGAAAATCTAATCTAGAATGTGGAAAACAAAGTGACAAACTATTGTACATGTTGGTTGGATGCGAGATGTCAAACCAATATCCACTGTTGTCCCGCTCAACAATGGATTCTATCCAAAATTTTGATCATATGTAGCTCCAAACATGAATCGAGGTGCACAATCACTACAAGCATGCTCATGACCCTGAGTAACAATAGGTTTCTTTCTAATTGACAATCGATTCCTAGGATGATTCACTCCTACTGTCATGACTTGAAGTGATTGCATTCCATCCTTAGACTTGAATCTAGCATAGGTAGACCCATCATCCATGGCTTTAGTTTCCATACGACTCTCACAAATAAAGGGTTGACCTAAGAGAACTTCATAGGAGCAATTATCTTGAATAAAAAAGTGAAACTCTTCTGTGATTCCTCCTATGGATATGGGCACACTAGCACAAGCTCCATACAGGGTACCTACACCATTATCTGCAGTTCTCATACGCCATCCACAATCTTTATCTATGGGCCATCGAAACTTATCATAAACTTCTCTTGAAATCACATTGATTTCGGAGCCGAAATCTACTAATGCATTTACAGTGATAGTGTTCTTATCATTTCCTATTTTAACATGCATCTCTGATGTACCTCTAGACCAAAATGTTCTTTTAAAGTGACTTTCAGGATTGTTTTCATGATTTTCATGGTCAGGTTGAATAGGTCCTAAGAAATTTTTATTAACATTTACTTCATCATCATCAAAGTCCTCTTCATCAGATTCATCAAAGTTTAAGGCTTCATTCATAGCTTGATCTTGATCTAGAGAATCTTGCATCTCAGTATCTAGATTAAGCGGAAACCTCTTCCTTTTAATTAGGCCGATAAAGTTATCTTTAAAAACAGGCTTTGCAATAGAGAAAACTTGTTCTAAAGACATAGTCACTTGACTCTTAAGCAAAATGTCATCTAAAATCTCCATAGGATCTATTTTTCTCTCAATTTCTGAAATCAAGATGGCTTTAGGTTTTCTCTTTGGTTTCTTTTGTTTTTGCTCAAGGTCTTGTTTTTGTTCATGTTCTCGTGTTTGGTCTTCAGTTTGTTTTGATTGTTCTTGTTTATCTAAAGGTTTTGGTTCTGTTGTTCTTTGCTTTGTCTTCTTCCCTTTTTGTTTCTCCTCTTGTTTTTGTTCATTGGGTTCTGATTCTTGTTTTTTATCTTTGGATTGTGATGTTTCTCCTTGCTCTATGATTGTTTCTATTCCCTCTGAGGTTTGTTTTCGAGTCACTCTTCTTTCACTAGGCTCAGCTTCATCTCTTTTTCGTTTTTCTTCTACATTGGATATGTGAGAAATAAGAGATTGATCTTCTATCGGTGACTCCCAAGCCGTTATTCTCCTAATCTCATCCCGTGCTCTTACTAAAGCCTCTATGGAAAAATCACCTTCCTTTGTGGGTTTACTTGATTCTACTTGTTGTTCATCAAGAGCTTCTAGTTTCACTCCTCTAGTTCCTACGTCCATTATGGTTATATTTTCATAATGTTTTTTCATTCCTCCCTTACCATAATTTCCTTGCAAAGGTAGCTGTTGAGGGCGAAACGAGTAGAAAAAGAAAAAAAAGAAAGCAGCGAAAGAAACAGCTTCACTAAAAGGGCAAATTTGAAGATAGACAAATGTAAAGATACATCTCTGCAGGAAGCCCCGCAGGGGCGCAACACCCATCTCTGCACAGAGCCCCGCAGGGGCACGCACCAGGCTACAAAGCTAAACCCCGGGGTCCAGAGGAGTGGATTTTTCAAACATCAGAGTAGGACCAAAAGTTAGAAAGGGGTAGAGGCTGAAAAGTTGAAGAGGGTGACTAAGAATAGCACATTCCTAGTCACTGGTGGCGTGCGTGGCAACCCAAGTCAACAGGCAAGACAACTACATCAGGCTCTCGAGTAGTAGAGCTTGAATCAAGAAGGCCATCGAATCTGCATGTCTGTTCAACTGCAGACAATACTGACCACAGGGCGCGTGCGCGAAGCAAAGTCTGTCAAAAGAAGCGAAGTCTGTCAAGGGACGACAGAGGTGAAGAGGGGGAGAGTGTTGCAGAGCCAAAGAGCGCACAAAGCAGAGGAAAAGACGGGCCCCAAAATTTTTCCGATTTGGACCACATATTTTTGTAACATATTCATTTTTGTAATATATTTCCCTTGTAAAGGCACTAGAGGAGTCCTCTAGATGCATTCCCATAGAAGAATAGAAGCTTATCCCATAGGAAATTAGCTCTTAGTGAATAAAGTGCCGGTCACTTGTGTGAAAGGACCATTTTTAGGGCACTAGTATATAAGTCAATTGTGACTCTTTGTAAAAGACTTTTTGCCATTGTGAGAAGAGAGAGCACAGAAATTCGAATTTGTGTCTTCTTCCCTCTTCATCTTCTTCTTTGTGAGCTTGTATGCATGTGTATTGCTTGGAAAGAGTGCTTGTGAGTGTGATCTATCCTTGAGAGTGTTTCTTTGCTGTAGGAGAGGTGTGTGCGAGGTGTAGGAGGTGCTGAAGTGTAGGAAAATATTCCCGCGACTCAGTATTTCTGTCATAACTTGAAGTAGGAGTGTCGGAATTGCGTGAAACCACTGCCATTGGATGCGTCTTCTCGAGAGCTTCGAAACGCATATGCTATTCGCTATGTTTGGAGCTCGGAGCTAGGAGAAAAGTCCAAAATACTGACGGCTGCTGCACCAAGTATCGTTTCGTCTTGACCTACAGTTGAAGCTTGTTAGGATGAGTGATTTCCTCATTTTCACTTTTGAGTAATACTTTTGCATTGACCATTACGCATTTGCATGTCTTCATACACTCGGCTAGGTTAGTATACTCTTCGGATTGATAAATTAAAAGCGTGTATCCCCACTATATGCACTTGTGAGGGGATTGAGGTATAGTCTCTTTCTCCGCAAGTCCCTAAGTTGAAGCTTAGGTCAACACACTTTTTGGCGCCGTTGCCGGGGAGTGACGAATCAAACCGAGGCATTCGCGTGATGGTAAGTAGCTTTTTGCTTTGAAGAACTTGGAGGAGCGGAAATTTTCTCTTCTTTGGTAAGTCAATTTCAACCGCACTTGCTACTTCTCATTCTTGGAGTGTGTGTAGTAAGTTGATAGATTAGGGGAGTGAGTAGAAGAAGTAAAATAGGAGTGAGTGGAGAGTAGAGTAGGCTTTAGAATTGTTCAAGAATTTTCATTTTTCAGTAAGCTAGGAATTCCCAAGTATAAAAGCCAAAAAATTTTTCATTTTCAAGTTACTTGTTGAACAAGTATCGTGGAGAGCTGCATCGAGTGTCGTGTGAGCCCAGCGGTCGTTTTGAGGCAAGCAAGTAATAGGGGAGAGTTCCGTGCAAAGGAGTTGGACCAAGAGATCATGGGAGCTTCCAAGGTAAACTAAACCACCTCCTTGCTCAAAAATTTCATCATTTCAACCTAGGAAAAGGAAAAAACGACCTGCGCTGAGTGTCGTTTGGGCATTCAGGGGGTTAAAAGTAGTTTGTGGATTGATACAGTGGGTAGGGGTAAGAGAGAGAACCTAGGAGAGAAAGGGGGAAACATCCAAACCTCAAAAAACAACACAAAAATTTGAAAAAGGGTCAAGTATCGCTTTGCTCCTGCGGTCGAGTATCGTTTTACTCCTGCGGTTGAGTATCGCGATATTTCCCGGCGCCAAAAAGTGTGTTGACCTAAGCTTCAACTTAGGGACTTGCGGAGAAAGAGACTATACCTCAATCCCCTCACAAGTGCATATAGTTAGGATACACGCTTTTAATTTATCAATCCGAAGAGTATACTAACCTAGCCGAGTGTATGAAGACATGCAAATGCGTAATGGTCAATGCAAAAGTATTACTCAAAAGTGAAAATGAGGAAATCACTCATCCTAACAAGCTTCAACTGTAGGTCAAGACGAAACGATACTTGGTGCAGCAGCCGTCAGTATTTTGGACTTTTCTCCTAGCTCCGAGCTCCAAACATAGCGAATAGCATATGCGTTTCGAAGCTCTCGAGAAGACGCATCCAATGGCAGTGGTTTCACGCAATTCCGACACTCCTACTTCAAGTTATGACAGAAATACTGAGTCGCGGGAATATTTTCCTACACTTCAGCACCTCCTACACCTCGCACACACCTCTCCTACAGCAAAGAAACACTCTCAAGGATAGATCACACTCACAAGCACTCTTTCCAAGCAATACACATGCATACAAGCTCACAAAGAAGAAGATGAAGAGGGAAGAAGACACAAATTCGAATTTCTGTGCTCTCTCTTCTCACAATGGCAAAAAGTCTTTTACAAAGAGTCACAATTGACTTATATACTAGTGCCCTAAAAATGGTCCTTTCACACAAGTGACCGGCACTTTATTCACTAAGAGCTAATTTCCTATGGGATAAGCTTCTATTCTTCTATGGGAATGCATCTAGAGGACTCCTCTAGTGCCTTTACAAGGGAAATATATTACAAAAATGAATATGTTACAAAAATATGTGGTCCAAATCGGAAAAATTTTGGGGCCCGTCTTTTCCTCTGCTTTGTGCGCTCTTTGGCTCTGCAACACTCTCCCCCTCTTCACCTCTGTCGTCCCTTGACAGACTTCGCTTCTTTTGACAGACTTTGCTTCGCGCACGCGCCCTGTGGTCAGTATTGTCTGCAGTTGAACAGACATGCAGATTCGATGGCCTTCTTGATTCAAGCTCTACTACTCGAGAGCCTGATGTAGTTGTCTTGCCTGTTGACTTGGGTTGCCACGCACGCCACCAGTGACTAGGAATGTGCTATTCTTAGTCACCCTCTTCAACTTTTCAGCCTCTACCCCTTTCTAACTTTTGGTCCTACTCTGATGTTTGAAAAATCCACTCCTCTGGACCTCGGGGTTTAGCTTTGTAGCCTAGTGCGTGCCCCTGCGGGGCTCTGTGCAGAGATGGGTGTTGCGCCCCTGCGGGGCTTCCTGCAGAGATGTATCTTTACATTTGTCTATCTTCAAATTTGCCCTTTTAGTGAAGCTGTTTCTTTCGCTGCTTTCTTTTTTTTCTTTTTCTACTCGTTTCGCCCTCAACACTGCCCCCCTCCTGAACTCTGTCGTCCCCGACAGGCTTTGATAAGCGCCGGGCATATGTTCTGTATACTTGTTGCTCTGTATCGTTTAGCAGATTAGCTTCACGTATCATGATCTGTTTCCATTGTTCCGCTTTGACTCCATCGTTTGGCGGTTGTCTATGATCTGCGAAGAAGTTTAATTCATATGCCACAAGTCTGGCATTCAGATTTGATGACATCTTCAAAAATACCTCTGAATCTATTTCAAAAAATCCTCTAAAAAATGCTTTTTCAAATATTTGCATGTATGGACTTGGCAAAAACATGAGTCTAGAATAATATGCCATTATTGTGGGGCGGCTCGGCATCACTGATAGATCGAAGATAAGTATATCGGTTCCTTGATTAATGCCGATGAAGTTCAGAAATGTATATGCCGCATGTTTGAAAACCTTCAGGACTGTAAGTAGCATACCAAGTATTTTATTTGTCATCTTAACTGCTAAATCTGGTACAGTCGCATAGTTTTGTAGCCAAAATTCTATGGTTTTGATCATATAATCCTCGGTTGGCAAATAATTATGTGGCGGGCTAGGTAACATCGGATAGTTTAGCCACTGTTTATTAATAGTGCCGCTGCGTTGTAAAGCCAAAAATTCTGTTGTAACCCTTCTTCGTGGTATGGGACAAAACGAAGGGTTTACCTGTAATAAATAAGGTGCGGCCTCCCAGTGCATTCGTAGTGTGGGATGTTTCTCCAAAAACTTTCTCCTCCACACTGGCTGTGCAGCTTCAAACTCTGCTTGAGTGTACGTGACTGTGTCATTCTTGAAATTAAGCTGCTGATCCGGACTTTTGTGTGTAACCTTCTTTATATATTGCCTTGTTTTCTCTTTCAACAGTCCATATGGAATGTTGAAAGGCTTTATGATCTTCTCCAAGTCTTTTCCTTTGATTTTGGCTTCCTTCATGACCTTGATGACTTCATTCTCAAAACTTTCCGTCAATCGGGACACCACTAGTGCCCGTTCCTTCTGACTTATTTCTGCAGTGTATGGCATTGGATGATCATCATGCATATCCGCCATCTGCTCATGCATTGGAGAATGATAGATCGGTTGAGATAGAGGGCTTACCTCTACCTCGTCAGTAGGATGTTCTTTTTCTGGCACTACTGATGTCCCGATCGGTTCTTTACCTTTCTGCTGATTCTGTAGCTCTTCAATGCATTCTTCTTTTTCTTTTACCTTTTGCAGGGCTTCACTGAGTTTTTCTTTGGTGGCTAGGAGCTCCTTACCTATGTCGGCTACGTGATCCATGTTTTCACTGTAGCTCTGTACCAGTTTGGCCTGTGCTGAATTTAGCTGCCTTTTGAGCTCACTCATTTCTTGATTGTGCCTCCGTTCTGATTCTTCTTGTACTTCCTTAGCTTGTTGTAGCAATTTGGCATACTCCGCTATCTGTTCTTTTAATTCCTGTTCTTTAGTTTCTGAGGGGCCCTGTTGTATCAGTGGTTGATCATATAATAATGATTTCATTAATTCTTTATTCCTATCGCGCAGGCTGTCGTTCTCTTCGAGATATAGCTTGAGTTGTTGCTCTAATAGTACGCTTCGCATCCTCATTTTTTCTTTCTCAGCCTCGCTTGCTTTGTGTAATTGTTGCAACTCTTCTAGTTGTGTAAGCAGCTTTTGATTTTGGGCAATGGATTCGTCATATTGTGTCTTAATTGCTAGCACTTCAGTATTTTTGTTCGCCACTTCTTTTTGTGCTGCAATTAGCTGTGCCGATAACTGTTCACTCATGAGTTGAAACTGATTTTTTTCTCTTCGTGCTTGATCATATTCAGCATCTGTATCCATCATTTGCTGCTGGGTGTCCATGGCTGTCTGGATCATTTGCTTTACTACCGGCTTCAGTTGAGTCACATCCACATTGAGCCATGTTTTCGGTATTGAAGGTTCTTCTCCTGTAGTCACGTCTTTGCCTTGAGAGATGTGTAATGTGGTATCATGGGGCTGCCTGATCTGAAGCTGGATCCTTGGCTCAGCCCTCATGTTTTCATCCTGTGCTTGAGGTGTGTCATCAGGCACCTCGATTATGGTTTGTTCTTTTTGTTGGGGCTCTCCTATTTCCTTACTCACTGGGGTTTGTTCTTCCTCTTTAATAGGTATTTTGGCATGTGTAATCCCAATAGTCGTGTCTTCCTTGATGCTTACTTTGGTAGTGTCATTCAATTGAATGACATGCTCCTGTTCCTGAGCATCATCCATCTTCTTTTCTTTTTCCTTCTGGCTGTCCGGTGTCACTTCCATTTGATTGAGTTCCGGTCCTTCCTCTTCATAGGTTTCTGTCCTGATATCAGTATCTAGCGTGTCTTTCTCAGGACTGGATTCCGTATTCGTACTTGAGTCATCAATGCCCAATTCTTAGTATCTTCCAGGTTGTTTTGGAGGTGTTTCTGTACTCTGTTTTTGCTGAATTTGACTCGCTTGTCTATATTGATGTCCTTGGACATTTAGATTCACTTGCCCTTGCATGTACTGGTGTGTTTGCTCGAGGGCAGCAGACAAGTCTCTTTTTGAAATCGGCATTTGAGCTGTCGTGACCTTAGGCAAGAGATGCGTTCTCTTGGACTGAGGTGTTGCTTGGGCTTCTTCTTCTCGCAAGCGTTTTGTACCGCTCATGGGCTTCTGTGTGCTGGTTCCGGCCTCTTCCACTACAACTGCTGCTTTCTTTTTCTTAGGGACAGAAGCGGATTTTGCATACCTTGCTAGCCCTTCTGCTGTCGGCATCTCTCGTAAGCAGTGTCTCATGTCTAGGGCTTCATATATCAATAAAGTTAAAGCTGAACCGCCGTTCAGGAACTTCTTTTGCCCCCATTTCTTCTGAGCTTCAAACAATCGCTCTTGTACGTAACCTGTGAGATTCACTTTGTTTCCTATCTGTCTCATGGCATGCGATAGGAGTTGTACTACAATTTTCTGAGGTGCCGTGTATCTGTTCATGCCAGGAAAACAAAAGTGTTGGTGTACCAAACGTACTGCATCTTCGATATCTACTCTGTTAATCTCCAGGAAGGATCTTTTCTTGGGGTCATGGCATTCTTCCTTAACATTGGTAATGCCTTCCTGATTCCATCCAAAGGCCTTATTGATCAATTCATGAGTGAATTGAATGGTCCTCCATGTGCCTACCTTGTCCAAAACCGTGGCTTCTGGAAATGAAATTTTTGTAGCAGCAGGCTGCATGGTATTCATTACTTGAGTACATCTTTGGAAGTCTGGTACACATATAGGTATCTTCAAAAATGCTTCAATGCCAGCTTGAGTCCATACTTCTTCGATATGTGGTAACCCTTGTATTATGGTCTTGAAATCCTGTGACATAATAGGGAAACAGTGGTCCCTGTCCATAATCTTGATGGTTGCCATGAATAGAAGTTCCGAGATAGGTTGGTCATCTCGAAACCAATGTCCTCTGACTTTGGTTATTGACCCCAATGGAAGAAGTAGTTCCTCTTCCTGCTGTGTAGCTTCTGAGTCAGAAGATGTCATCTGCACTCAATATAGAGGATGAATTAGTTCCATATTTTTTCAGAAATCCTCCTCCATATGTTGATTATTCATTCGATGTTGCTCCGAGTGCATGGTGTCGTCCCTTTCCCGTGGGTGTGAGAAAGGTAATACCTGAATTTTTCATGTATTTTTATATATTTTTTTTGCTGAAAGAAAACATAAAAGTTAGTACATAGCCGAAGCGGTTAGTAAAAAAATTTTTTTTTTTTTTTTTTTTTTTGAGTAATATTTTAAGTATGTACAATTGCTCTCCTATTTCCAAAGGGAAAATGTGCGATACTATCTGAAAATAGAAGAAGGACGTGCCGAATGCTTGGCCTTGTAATGTGGCCCTATCATGCATACTTTGGATCTTGGCAACTCCTCATGTGTGCAATTGGAAGTAGTTGCCCGATGTATGTAGCTTGTCTTGTCTTTCGGCATCCATATTTGCTTCACTTGGGTGCGGCGTGCTGTATTCTCCACCTTCTTGATGAATGCTGTTCGTTTTCGGCTGTATGTCTTCTGATTCTGTTTTGGGAATCTCAAGTCGGTTTGTATTGCAGTTGGAGATTCCTTCTTCCTCCAATATGTGCGTTTTCTCGTCTGATATGTCTGTTGACCTTGTTGAGTATGATAGCTCTTCGGAGGATGTTCCTTGTTTGTAATGGTCGTCCTTTGGGTACATGACTTTGGGATCCAAATCTTTGTTCGATCAGGTTGTGCAGTCATCAGTTTCTTTGGGATCCATATGTTCTTGAGTCGTGTTTGCCTGATGTGTTCGAAATTCTTTGTCTTCTTATGCAATTGCTCATGCTGCTGTCGAAGACTTTTCTGTTGCTGGAGATATGCCTCCTTTTGATCCTTTGTTATCCAAGCTAGTGTAGAATGTGGAATGGGGTACACTTTCACGGTTGTAGACTTCACGTCTTGCAGAGGAATATTTTTTCTTGGGCTTTGTGGTTCTCTGTGCTTGATTTCATGTTCTTGTGCACTCTTGTGACTCTCTAAACTCAAGGATGGAGTGCACACAGGGCTCACGGTATTTTCACATGAAGTACTTGATGATGGGGTTTCTATATTGCTAGGGAACATACAATCGTGACTTTGTTCATTAGGATGAACTTCTGGCTCTATAATAGCAGCTTTGGGTGGTCGTTCGTCTAGCAAACTATATACTTCACGAGGTCCTATTCTGGCCGAGATGTATCCTAAAGCCAATTGAATGGTTACCTCATATTCATATATCCAATCTTGGCCTAGCACCACGTCTTCAAGCAGATCTTGGTCCTGACATACTAAAAGTCTCTGCTCCATTGTGTTGTTCCCCATATGTAAAGGTAAAGTGATCTCACCTATGCATTGAGTAACTTTTCCTCCTATTCCAATTAGCAGCGCCTTCGATGGCCGTAAATCCTCTTTAAGTCTCTGAGACAAGGAAAATCTAATACAGCTTATTGCTGCTCCTGTGTCTATAAGAGCATCCACTAAGTGGTACTCTTTTCGTCCTGCCCCCAGATTCAAATAAGGTTGTCTTCTTTGTTGTCCTGAGTGCTCAGTGGCTCTAAAATTAGCCATGGGGATGAGTTCTTCTCCTACTCGATATCTCTCGTCTCTTTCTCTCATCCACTCTTTCCGTTTTCTGATACGTTCTAGGGCTTCTTGCCTCGCTTCTTCGCGTATGCGTTCTTCTTCCTTTTTTCTACTCTGAGCTCCTAAGAGTCGTGCTAACATTTGATCCGTTAGAGGCTCCATAAATCTTTTCACTCTGCAACCACTGATGTAGTTGGGAAGAATATCTCCGTCTAGTGTGGCGAGATTGACTGCACCACTAGTGGAGATTCGATTTATGATCATAGGTCCATATCCACGTTTCTGTAGTTTCTTTGCATGCTGTTTGAGTGTGTATACTAGGACTAAATCGCCTTCTTTCAGTCCCTTGTCTTTTATATGTGCATCATAATATGCCTTTTGTCTCCGTTTAGCGGCATAGATGCCTGCTACTGCTTGCAATCTAGTCTCATGCAGCTTTTCTATTTGATCTAATTGCTGAGACAATTCATGACCGTTCCACTCATATTGCTGGGCTACTTTTAATGTAGGCACTAAGAAGTCAATTGGCAAAATCGCATTTTGCCCATACACTAAATTGAAAGGTGTAGTTCCAATAGCCGTTTTATATGCCACGCGGAAGGCCCAAATTGCGTGATGCAATTGTTTGTCCCAATCTGACCTTCCATTATTGACAATCTTTGTCAATATAGTACAAAGTACTTTGTTGGAACTTTCAGCTTGTCCATTAGCTTGAGGGTGGTAAGGGGCTGATTTTTTATGAATCACTAAGAATTCATTCATTAGCGATTCAATGACTTCGTTTAAGAAATGCGTTCCTCGATCACTTACTATCTCAATCGGTAGTCCAAAGCGTGTGAATATGTGCTCAAAGAGAAATTTTGCTGTAGTTTGAGCATCATTCTTTCTAGTGGCTTTTGCTTCTACCCACTTAGTCAAGTAATCAGTGGCTACTATGATGTATTCCGCATGTGATCCTTTCGCAGGTGGATTGATAGGTCCTATGAAGTCAATTCCCCATTTGGTAAATGCTCTCGCACAAACCATGGGTCTTAAAGGCATGTCATCTCTTCTAATAGGATATTTTGCTCTCTGACATGTTTCACAGCTTCTCACGTATGTCTCTGCGTCCATATGTAGAGTTGGCCACCACAGGCCTGCAAAGAGAATCATCTTGACCGTTCTATCTGTTGAGAAATGTCCTCCCGCAGCTCCTGCGTGTGCCATTTCTAATACAGAGAGATATTCATTTTCATGAATGCACAGTCTTAGCTGGTTATCCTTTCCGCGTTTAAAGAGTTGTTTTCCTAGGACGACGTAATCTTTGCTCTGTTCTTCAAGAGCACGTTTCCTTGCTAAGGTAGCTCCCTCCGGGTACTCTCGAGTTTTCAAGAACTTTACTAAAGGCATGCTCCACCTTGGTGCTATTGTAGAATAGCATAACGTAGAGTTCTCTCCTGGGATTTGTTCTTGACAGGTTTGACAGTTTGACACATAATGATGTGCATCTCGTTGCATGGTTGGCCAATATATGCCGAATCTCTTGAGTGTTTGCCATGTTCCATTTGCATTCAAATGAGTGTTCCATTGGTTTACGTGTGCTTTCTGAAGCCACATTTCCTGTTCCCCTTCCTCCACGCATCTCATCAAAAGTCCGCTTGAATCCTGGTGGTACAAACTTCCAGCAATAATGTGAAGGTTCTTAGTCTTCCAGAGATCTTGCTTTCGGTTTGGCGTGATCCCATCTTTAGGTCCATGTGTGAGTATCGGGATCAACTTTTCTGCCCACTGAGGACATACTTCCAGGTTAAAGAGATAAGTGTCTGGCAGATCATCAGGAACTCCTATAGGTGGTTCTCCATGGGTCATGCGAGATAAATGATCTGCCCTTATGTGTGTGTTTCCTTTCTTGACTATTACCTCAAAATCAAATTCCATTAGCAATAAAAACCATCGTACTAGACGTCCTGTATTGCAAGGCTTGTTGACTAAGTACAATAGAGCTTGATGATCAATGAAAAATTTGAATTTGTTTGCCAATAAGTAATGTCTAAACTTCTTGACGGCATAAACCATTCCTAGGCCTTCTCTCTCCGTAGTAGTATAATTGCGTTCAGCTTGATTTAACTGTCTACTGGCATAGGCTATCGGGTGGTCTAATTTACCTGTATCCGCTGGTTGAGCTAAGATGCAACCAATGGCAAACTTGGAAGCATCAACATGAATATGAAACGGTTTATTCCAGTTAGGGACTCGAAGAATGGGTGCTGAACTCAATCGATTCTTCAACTCATTAAAAGCTTTTTCGCATTCTTCGGTCCAATTGAATTGAGTTAACAATGCATAAAGAGGTCTAGCAATTATGGCATACATATGTATGAATCTTCGATAGTAACCACAATGTCCCATAAATGCTTGAACTTCTTTAGCAGTTTTCGGTCTTGGTAAATCCAAAATAACTTTGATTTTGTCTTCATCCGTGGAAATTCCATTTTTAGAAACAATATGTCCTAAGATTTTCCCTTGTCGCACCATGAAGACGCATTTTTCTGGATTGAGGCATACTCGATATTGTCGACATTCGGCAAAAATCTTTTCTAGTTCAGGGATGTGCTCTGATCGTATAGCTGAATATGTACACAGATCGTCCACGTATACCTCCATGCTCTTTCGCAAAAATTCCTTGAACACATGACACATCAGTCTTTGGAACGTAGCTGGGGCATTCGTTAAACCAAAAGGCATGACTCTAAAGGCGTATACTCCCCATTCAGTTGCAAATGTAGTCTTATGTTGGTCCTCAGGAGCAATGGCTACCTGATTATACCCTGAAAAGCCATCCAAAAAACTATAAACTTCCTTCCCTGCTACCCTTTCCAAGAGATGGTCAGTGATCGGTAAGGGATAGCTGTCCCTTATGGTGGCGGAGTTCACTTTTTTCAAATTGATGCACACTCTTAACTTCCCATTTTTCTTTGGTACAACTACCAAGGGTGATACCCATTCCGTGTGCTCAATTTCGTAGATGAATCCAGCGTCTAACAACTTATCTATTTCTTCTTTTATCTTGGCTGAATATACATCATTATAAGTATAAGGTCTCTGTTTGGAAGGTTTGGCCTCGGAAGTCATGGGGATTCTATGCGCACATATAGATGGATCTACTCCTTTTAAATCCTTATAGGTCCAAGCAAAGACATCCCGGTATTCTCTTATGAGTCGAATTAGCTCTTGCTCCTCTTCCTCTGAGACATCCTGTCCTATGAAAGTACATCGTTCCTCTCCTCCTTCCATGGTTACCACTATTTTCTTGGTCTGCTCTTTATTATCATATGCTATTCCCGGTTGTGCTTCTCTTTTAGGCATTTGAATAGCAATTTTCCTCTCTTCCACTTCATATTTTTTGAAATGAGCTGGTACCTCAAATTGGTCTTGAAGCTTATTATCTCCATCTTCTAACTCCCTTTCAACTTCTAATTTTTCCTTTTGTGCGAGATCCTCATGTTGTTCATTGGTAGTGAAATCCATGTTGGTGGCACTAATTCCTAAATCCATGGGTTCTTGTTCCATTTCAATGCTCTCGTAGTCCTCCTTCCAGTTTTGCTCAAATACTTCTCCTTCTTCTGCCTCCTGAAGGACTACCATATACAGGCTAATGTCATAACCCTCCTCGTCAATACATTCGTTCATAGTTACCACTTCTTCGTTTACACAAACATCGAGGGTGGCTAAGATTTCCATCCAACCATGAGGTTCGAATTCTTCGTCTGGAAATACTTGTGGCATATAAGCTGGATCTTGTACCGATCTCACTACACCTTGTTTCTGCTGCCAACTTTTTCTTCTCTCTTCTTCCTTTTTAGCAGCTTGGCATATCCATAGATGAGTGTCCTCGTTCATCCAGGATTGGTCACTAGAACCTGCACTATGAATCGATTGATCGTCTTCCTCTTTATGGAATTGATTCCATTGCAGAGGTGGTACATCTTGATATGCATACGTATGTAGGTTGATCCTAGTGGTGACTCCTGCGTGTTGTAGGTACACTGCATCCTTTCCCCAATCTTGTACTACCTTTAGCTGTCTCATGAATGGCCTTCCCAAGATCATCTCATAGTTGCTCGGCCTTTCAAAGTGACAAATTGCTAAGGTATGCTCGAATTCTACTCCGCACGTAGTGAAGACTATTCGTTCCAACAATCCTAAGGGTCTTTCTGTATGTCCATCGGCCATCTGAATTTTCATACGTGTTGGTCTCAATGCTGGTTTTCCCCATTTCTCCCAAATTTCTTTGGTAGCAATGCCTACACCAGCTCCTGAATCTAATATGGCTTTGGTTGTGTAACCCTTGTAAGTGATTGGTAGACATGTATTTCCTTCATCTCCTTCACTAAAATCTCCTACTTTATCCACTGGAATTCTCACCGTTTTCACTTCGTCATCTACCTCCTTCTTTGCCTCCTTGACTTCCCACTGATTGATCAATTTTTCCTTTAGATGTGGTTTCACCTTTAACAATTCCTCGAATGTTAAGGTACATGGGATTTTCACCTCTCTAAGGCGTTGTATGATCTCCGATGTTTGAACTGATGGATTCGTTTCCCGTCTTTGTATTGATGGAATGCGATACAATTCTGAGTTGTGCTCGTATTCCCCGGTGTAATTAGGTAGCTCCTTTACATCGTCTTCCACTTCTTTGTCACTTGCATCCATTGGAAAAATTTCTTCTGAATTAAGTTCAGGTATTGAATCTTCCATTTCGTTTTCTGCTTTCAGTTCTTCAAAGGGCGGTTCCATTCCCTCTACTTTTTTCCACTTGTCCTCTTGAACTCTCGCCCATAAATCCTTAGTCCAGTCTCCTTCTGTTTCAGGGACTATGGATCCTTCCCTTCTTTCAACACCAATTTCATTATCCAGAGGTCTATTTACGTTAGGCTTTTTCTGATTATTTAGACACTCTTGGAATTTTTCTTTGCAAATTCGGTTGTTTGGTAATGGTGATGTGGGTTTTTCTAATGTTTGTTGGGCAACTTCTATCAATTTTCTGCAGATTTCCAATCTTTCTTTCTCTAGGTCACCTCTCGGATATTCTCTCTCATGTTGTTCTATGGTAGGTCCGGCTTTAATTCTCTCTTTGTATGCCTGAATCCACATCGCTAAATCTTCAGGCATTGTGTCTGCTAATACCGATTCTACCTCCTCCTTTTTATTCTCCTTTTTATTGTCTTCTTCCACTTGTGATTCCTCTGTTGATTTCTGTTCACTCTTTTCCTTCTCCTTCTTTTGCAATGACTTTTTTTCTTTTATCCTGTCTCTCCTTTGCTTCCATCTTTGGGATCGTTTACTGGTGATACTTTTTTCCGGTTCTTCTGAGTCTTCTACTCTGTGAGGGATGGGTGTATTTCCCTCTTTGTCACTTTGATTATTTTCTTCGGTTTTATCGGGGTTTTCTCTGGCCTTTGCTCTCGTTATGGCTTTTAAAGGTATAGTGTACTCTTTATCACTCCCTGACGATTCAATTACCTCTATCACGTTAATCTGTACATTAGATGTGACTTTGTTTGGGTTCTTAGGACAATCTCTGAAGAGATGTTCCTTTCCACAATCGCTACAGTATCCTTCCCAAATTCGTTGTGGTGGTGGTGGGTTCGGTAATGTACATTCTCTGATATAGTGGTCACCTCCACATCTGTAACATGGTCCTCTAGGTACAGGTGGTCTATTCAATGGTCGAGGTGGCATGGTTGCTCTAGGAGCTGTATACATTAATGATACATAATCTTGCTCGTAGTTGTACGCATTCTCTGGTGTCTCCATGCCATAAGCATATGGGTCGTATTGTTGCCCATATTCCATTGTTGAGTTCTCATAACCTGGGTATGTTCCTTGACTAGGTTCATAAAATGAGTCATATGGTTCACTACTAGTCAACGGTGTTGCTGGCACTATGGCCCTTTCTAAGTTTTCCTCTGGCTGCGCTATCTTAACTGGGACAACGTTCTGAGGGTGGGGCGGTTGTTGTCCTAGCACTGGCTGAGGCTGTGTATATCCTTGGTATGTGTATGGTCGTGCTATTGGTGCCTGCGGCTGATATGAGGGATATCTGAAGGCTTCTCCTCCCTGCTGGTTCTGCGGATATCCATATGGTCTCACATAAGGCTGGGTGGGTCTGGTTTGCCTATTGTAAGGGCAGTTCTCAGTGTTATGATTTGTGTATCTCTGCTCTATGCTGCAATACTGTAGTGGTCCTGGGACAGAGGGTCTATGAGGAGCATAGGCAGGTGGTGGGACTACTCCCCTAGTACAAAAGTGAGAAGGATGATCCCCTCCGCACTGCATACATCTTCTAAGCATAGGCGTTCTCATAGGATTGGTGGGATAATTCCTCTGTCCTTGCATATTCAGTTTTTTTGCTAGCAAGTCAGCAATTTCCTCAATGTTGTTTTTAGGGTTCGATGTGCTATTTGATGACTCTTCACTTTTCACACTTCCTTGGGGTATTTTCAAGTCTCCTGCAAGGTTATCCTCTAGGTCTATACATTCCTTCATACACTCTTGCAGAGTTTGAACTCTCTTCACGTACACTAATGACCTCAAGGTTCCGTTCAATAGTCCTTCTAAGAACAATGATACCATCTTGTTTTGTGTTGGTCTCTCCTCTACGGGGCATCTATCCACATACTGCTTGAATCTCCTGGCAGCCAATCTGACTGACTCAGTTGGAGCTTGCTTGAAGCTGTGGATTAATGACGAAGAATTGTTCTTGATTCCAGACTTGGTAAATTCTTCAATCATTTCTTGATACACTTGATCCATGTTCTGAAAGGTATTTGGATCCAATGGCTGAAACCAGGCCAGGGCTGTGTCTGACAAGGTGAGGCCAAAGGATTCATATTGAATCATGAAGTCATCTACCTGCTCGGCTCTAACTACTTGTTTAAATTCTGCTATATGATTATAGGGTTCACTCGAGCCATCATAATGATTTCTCATGCATTTGGCCACTTGAATCGGTCTTAGTCTCCTTCCTACTTCAGGTTGTCTCGGCATTACAGGGTAATTTGGTCTTCCTATAGGTATGCCTGGTCCTCGTACTACCTGTGGTCTGACTGGAGCACGAACTCCTTGTCTTGGGTCCATAGCTGGTTGTGGCCGGTAATTAGGATTAGTGGCAGGTATTGCAAATTGCACATGAGGTCTGATGGGGATCTGGGTTTGTTGAGTTTGTTGTGTTTGTCCCGAATGTTGACTTGAGTCATATTGAGAAGTTCCATGTGGGTTCCGTGAAGTGGTTGCTTGGTCCCTTGGGGGGAACACTGGAATGTTCTGATATTTCAGCTCAGCTCTCTCTAATTCAGTGACTGGCCAATATCTTCTGTGGTCTTTGTCCAAATATGTAATGATGGTGGGGAATTCAGGATCTTGTAACTCATAGATGGTAACTGGATTAGGAGCAGCTTCCCAAATAGAAGAATGGGCTCTGAGCAGTTGCTCCGTCCCGTTGATCAAATACACATCTATTAGAGTGTCATCCTGAGGAACTAAGTCTCCTCTCCAAAGCTTAGTAATTGTCGATCTCCCTCTAGGAGTTGTTACTTGTTCTTCAGTTCCATGTCCATTTAGACTTGAAGTATTATTTTCCTCGCCACGTTCATTAATGATTTCCGGATGTTCAGTGACCATGTATTGAATGTCTTGTTTATCCATGTACAGTCCTCCTATGTACTTAACTGCTGGTCTTGGCACTATGTAGGCTTCTGAAGCCTTCCTCAGTCTGGCCACTGATCTGTTTAGACCATCCAAATAGATAGGGATCTCATGGTGGTTAGTGCTCACATATTCTAAGGAAGTTCTGTATTCGCCCTCAATGATGGACATCTGGCCAATCATGGGCACAGTGTTTTGCATATCCTCGGAAGCCATGGGGATTTCTCCTTCTGACTCACTGGAGGTCTCAGAATAGTGTGAACGGTTACTTGGTTCGGCAACACTCCCTACGGAAGAAATTACACTTCTTCGGCTTCCTAGGGTTCTTCCTGATCTCAAGTTCATTCACTTAAGAGCTCTAAACAAATCTTGTCCACCTTTAACCTCTAGAGTTCTAAGTTATGGCTCAGAAGTCTAGGGAGAACTTAGGCTGGAAAGTGACTGAAAGAAAATTTCAAGTCACGATACTTGACTCTCACGACCTCTGAGAAAACGATCGCTGACAGACGATACTTGGGTAAAACGATCGCTGACAGACGATACTTGGGTGAAACGATCGCTGGAAAACGACCTTTCCCCAAACGATCTCTGACTGGGAACGATACACGACCTTTCCACAAGACGATCTATGATCTCTGACCCAAAACGACCGCTCACAAACGATACTTCATCAAAACGATCGCTGGAAATCGACACTTGGGTCTAACGATACTTGATCAACACGATCGCTAGAAAACGATCTTTGACCAAACGATCTCTAGCAAAACGATCTCTGGCAAAAAGCGATACACGACCGACGATCTCTGAGAGAAACGATCGGCGATACTTCGTTGAAACGATACACGATCTCTCACTGAACGATACACGATACTCAAATATGAACGATCTACGACCTTCACTAGAAACGATCGACGATACCTAACTGACACGATACCGACCTTTGACAAGTGTCGCGATCTCTGGATCACGATACTTGGCAAACGATACACGACCGACGACCTTTGATCAAAACGATCTCTAGCGAAACGATCTACGACCGCTGTCTGAAACGATCTACGATATCTCTCAAAACGATCGACGACCGCTGGGAAATATCGCGATACTCAACCGCAGGAGTAAAACGATACTCGACCGCAGGAGCAAAGCGATACTTGACCCTTTTTCAAATTTTTGTGTTGTTTTTTGAGGTTTGGATGTTTCCCCCTTTCTCTCCTAGGTTCTCTCTCTTACCCCTACCCACTGTATCAATCCACAAACTACTTTTAACCCCCTGAATGCCCAAACGACACTCAGCGCAGGTCGTTTTTTCCTTTTCCTAGGTTGAAATGATGAAATTTTTGAGCAAGGAGGTGGTTTAGTTTACCTTGGAAGCTCCCATGATCTCTTGGTCCAACTCCTTTGCACGGAACTCTCCCCTATTACTTGCTTGCCTCAAAACGACCGCTGGGCTCACACGACACTCGATGCAGCTCTCCACGATACTTGTTCAACAAGTAACTTGAAAATGAAAAATTTTTTGGCTTTTATACTTGGGAATTCCTAGCTTACTGAAAAATGAAAATTCTTGAACAATTCTAAAGCCTACTCTACTCTCCACTCACTCCTATTTTACTTCTTCTACTCACTCCCCTAATCTATCAACTTACTACACACACTCCAAGAATGAGAAGTAGCAAGTGCGGTTGAAATTGACTTACCAAAGAAGAGAAAATTTCCGCTCCTCCAAGTTCTTCAAAGCAAAAAGCTACTTACCATCACGCGAATGCCTCGGTTTGATTCGTCACTCCCCGGCAACGGCGCCAAAAAGTGTGTTGACCTAAGCTTCAACTTAGGGACTTGCGGAGAAAGAGACTATACCTCAATCCCCTCACAAGTGCATATAGTGGGGATACACGCTTTTAATTTATCAATCCGAAGAGTATACTAACCTAGCCGAGTGTATGAAGACATGCAAATGCGTAATGGTCAATGCAAAAGTATTACTCAAAAGTGAAAATGAGGAAATCACTCATCCTAACAAGCTTCAACTGTAGGTCAAGACGAAACGATACTTGGTGCAGCAGCCGTCAGTATTTTGGATTTTTCTCCTAGCTCCGAGCTCCAAACATAGCGAATAGCATATGCGTTTCGAAGCTCTCGAGAAGACGCATCCAATGGCAGTGGTTTCACGCAATTCCGACACTCCTACTTCAAGTTATGACAGAAATACTGAGTCGCGGGAATATTTTCCTACACTTCAGCACCTCCTACACCTCGCACACACCTCTCCTACAGCAAAGAAACACTCTCAAGGATAGATCACACTCACAAGCACTCTTTCCAAGCAATACACATGCATACAAGCTCACAAAGAAGAAGATGAAGAGGGAAGAAGACACAAATTCGAATTTCTGTGCTCTCTCTTCTCACAATGGCAAAAAGTCTTTTACAAAGAGTCACAATTGACTTATATACTAGTGCCCTAAAAATGGTCCTTTCACACAAGTGACCGGCACTTTATTCACTAAGAGCTAATTTCCTATGGGATAAGCTTCTATTCTTCTATGGGAATGCATCTAGAGGACTCCTCTAGTGCCTTTACAAGGGAAATATATTACAAAAATGAATATGTTACAAAAATATGTGGTCCAAATCGGAAAAATTTTGGGGCCCGTCTTTTCCTCTGCTTTGTGCGCTCTTTGGCTCTGCAACACTCTCCCCCTCTTCACCTCTGTCGTCCCTTGACAGACTTCGCTTCTTTTGACAGACTTTGCTTCGCGCACGCGCCCTGTGGTCAGTATTGTCTGCAGTTGAACAGACATGCAGATTCGATGGCCTTCTTGATTCAAGCTCTACTACTCGAGAGCCTGATGTAGTTGTCTTGCCTGTTGACTTGGGTTGCCACGCACGCCACCAGTGACTAGGAATGTGCTATTCTTAGTCACCCTCTTCAACTTTTCAGCCTCTACCCCTTTCTAACTTTTGGTCCTACTCTGATGTTTGAAAAATCCACTCCTCTGGACCCCGGGGTTTAGCTTTGTAGCCTGGTGCGTGCCCCTGCGGGGCTCTGTGCAGAGATGGGTGTTGCGCCCCTGCGGGGCTTCCTGCAGAGATGTATCTTTACATTTGTCTATCTTCAAATTTGCCCTTTTAGTGAAGCTGTTTCTTTCGCTGCTTTCTTTTTTTTCTTTTTCTACTCGTTTCGCCCTCAACAGTAGCCTAGATCGATAGTCACAGATTTTCTTGTCTATGTCTATTACTAGTCATTGCTCCTTAGCATCCTTCAATAGTTCGCAATCTCTCAAAAAGTGCTCTAACGAATCACACCAAGGAAACCTACGAGGGCCACGCACAAAACCATTTTGATTTTGAGGATTTTGATTAACTTGTGGTGGGAAATTTTGAAATTGAGGATTTTGTTGATAAGGTATTGCTTGAACAGGATAATTAGGATTTTGAAAATGCAATTGATGTATTTGAGGAGCTTGGGGAGCAACATGTGGTACTTGAGGTGCAAGAGGAGCTTCCATATTATACGGTTGATGATTTTGAAAATTTTGATTTTGAGGATTTTGAAAAGCTATTTGAGAAGCTTGAGGATACAGGTTTTGATACATTTGAGGATTTTGCACATGAGGATGAGTATTTTGCATTGAAGGATTATGCATGGGAGGATTATGCATTGGAGGAACTTGATATGCTTGAGTAGGAGCTACTTGTGGATTTTGATTGGTAGCTATAACATGTTGATTAGGCTCTTGATTAGTCATTGGGTTCATTTGATTTTGGAAAGTTTTGGTGTAATTAGATTGTAAAGCATCTATAGTCTTGGCCAAATTGGATTGTGTAGCAATAATACTTTCCATTTGCTTAGTGAGAATATCCACTTGAGATTATTCAACTACACTTTTATTTGGCTCTACTTTAAAACCTTGAGTAGGCTCCATCATTTGAGGAATAGGAGTAGAGTCAAAAAGCATAGCATGGGATTGTTCTCTAAATTGCTCCTTAATTTGTGGAAGGCTAGCTTGAGGAAGACTAGTTTGCTCATAAAGCATGGATTGTCTTTGATGTCTATGGGCTACAGCCTCTACTACTTTACGCACTTTTTGCCAATGGTCAGTAAGACCATAGCGCTTATCTGGTTCTTCTAATCGTCGTTCAACTTCCCTACGAGTTTCAGGATGAAGAAGCTTAAGAAAATTGATCACAAGATCAGGTTCCAAAGTTATCTTATCCTCATCAGGAAGTTGTTCATAGCGTCTAATATACTCATTTTGTAAGTGAGTAATAGAGCTACTAGGCTTTGGAGAATTGACCCATCGTAAGAATCCATCTCGATTATGTTGGCTATAATCTTCAAGATAGAATTCTTTGAGCATCTCCTTTCTAAAATCACTCCAAGGAAGACTATCATATTGAGTGACACGGTTTATGATAGAGCTATCAACAATTCGTTCAAAGAATGATATCAAAAGATCTTCAGGAAGACCAAAAATCATAGCTTGCTCTTCAAACAAATCTAAGTAGCTTGTGATGTTGATGCCATTGAATTTTCCCTTCTCTCTCAACATAGAAGAGACTATTCTTTGGCCTTGTTTCTCAACAATAAGGGATTTGAATCCTTCCTCCATCTTATGTGAATAAGCAAGTGATGCACGATGTTCTAGATCTCTCACAAATGTGTTTACTTCGCGACGAAGATGTGCACGATATTGTGAGAAATCCAGTGCAACACTCAAGAATGATGATGATGATGTGATGAGGATGAAAACTATGAAACAAAGGATATGGATCACAACCTCCCAACAAGAACAGAAGCAAATGCCACGAAGCGTTTCACGTCGGGTTCAAATGTGGAGGTGATCGCAATCCGGGTGCATCGGGTCCGGTCGTGGCACACACAGGGTGTATGAAGCTAATGAATGTTGGAAGGTTTAAAGATGTGAAGGTGAAATTAATGTTGAGTATGGAGAAGAGAGAGATGTTGAAATAATTATGGGAATGGGAATGTAGGTGTGCAAGTTAGATTGATGACATGAATGATAAGAATGAAAGAGAACCATACACACGAATCAAATTTGGAAGGAAGAATGGTCCATTGGAGGAGCTTCTTAAACACTTCCTAATTCTAATCCATATGTATAGCCTTCTTTGGATGATATGTATGCATGATGAGAATAGATGGAATCCTTACACATAAATCAGTTTCGAAAGGAAGAATGGTCCAATATTGGAGCTTCTTTTACACTTTCAGAAACTAATAAATATGTATGGATTTGTATGGATTATATGCATGCAAGTGAATTATGATGATGGATTTTACTCACAAGCTCAAAGAAACATCCTCACTGGTTCAACGCAATACTGCGGAGCCTTCTCACACATAGAAGAAATAGAAGACATGTAAAAATACTTAAGAGACTAAGAGAGGTGACAAGAGACAAGTGACAAGTGACATGAATTAAAAGAATTTGAATTAAGTTACATGTAAAAGATCGTCGTGGTACGTCATGCTAAGCAGTCTACTGATCAAAGGTGGTTCCGACCCTCAAACCATGACAGTTCAACCGAATGTCACACGTAAGAAGGTGAGTTCCACTCCAGTGACCCTATGTCTGTCTAGGCTCGTAACGTCTAACTAAAGAAGTCTAAGACTCATTAAAATCAGCTCTAACTCACTCACACGCTCCACCGAGGGTGAGTCAAGATAGAGATGCTGGTTTCAAGAGCCTATCCTAAATTGGAGTTCTAACTTAAATTTGAAACTAGGTTCTATACTCATACTAGCTCACCTTGGATCCTCACTCGCTCAACCGAGGGTGATCGTCTCAAGGAAATCGTAAGCTAGCATGAGCCCTATGGATGCCTAATAATGATGCTCTAGGAGTTTGGAGGGGGGTTTATATAGTTTTTTGAATGAATTTGGGCCCTTGGATCTAGAGAAATCAACTCTCAACTCTAGGATCACTACTTTCGATTACAACCATTTGATTAATCAAATCAATGGCTTGGAATTGTTCTTTCTATCAAATCTAGTGTAAAGGAGTGAAATTTAGGCGCCCTCATTCTCCACCATTGGATCTGGGGATGATCTGGACCGTCGGATGAGTGCTGACATCAATTTGGATAAGATAAGCCACTATTTTTGGAGAAATGCTGCATTATTGATCTTTGATTGTAAAAAAGGTCTTCTTTTATGGAAAAAATTCATGGATCCTCCTTCCTTTATGCTTTAGTGCATCTCCACCCTTGAATATGAGCTCATCTTGACCGTACAACATGGTTCAATCATATTTTGACATGTGGCAGACATTCAAGCCTTCAATTTTCTTATTCTAGAAAACTGCGGTGACCTTGAAAACTGGACTTTGTGCCCCTTGACCCTCCAAAAAGTCTTTGATGAAGATGAAACATTGTAGGACTATGTTTCCAAAGATCTCCTTCAGGAATATGCAGAAAAAACTCCCATCTGAATCTAACTTGTACAAGTTTGACTACATTTGGAAGCTTGCAAGGTGGCATTAAGGTGTCTAGGAAGCTCGGATAGCCTTGAAACTTTATACAAATATGTAGCCACATATGGTCTTTATACATGCCAAACCATATGGCTAACATAAATTTTTATACAAGAATTTGTAGGGTCAAACTAGAAAAAATACATTTTTACAAAATGAACATAGCATATCAATGTGCTACCAAATCCATTTTCTGCTGAAATTTGGGCTATAGACTGCCTTTGACAATCTTTACAAGTATATGGATTTTCATCTAATTTGGTGACAATGAAATTTTTGCCCTAATTTCCCAACTTTGACCAGCTTTGACCAACTTTGACCGCTACCATGGACTTTCTTGATTTCTTTGAAACTTTGTATGTGACCTTCCTTTGACATCCTTGATGCATCCTGGACTTTTCGGGGAATTCTGGCTACCTTCACCAAATATGTTTTTTGTAGGCCTTCACAAGTGAGAGAGGAGAGAAAATCTCGACGACAACGGTACCAAGAGACTTTGCTACATAATTAGAGAACCATTCTCTATGTGGTGTCACATGGAAAGAAGCACCAGAATCTAGCAGCCATGTGTGGGAAAGAGATTCAGCCATAAGTGCCTCAGATGGCATAGTAATATCAAGTGTCAACACATCAGCATCATCAGAAATAGCATTAATTTCTTCAATCTTCACAGTCAAAGTAGATGGTGCAGGTAACTATTTAACATGCCCATCAACATTCTGTCCTTTACTTTAGCATTCTTTAATGCATAACACTCTTTCTTCATGTGTCCTTTCTTATGACAATAATGGCATTCGATATCCCTCTTTCTTGATTTACTTCTACTCTTATTCCATTGACCATTCTTTTCCTTGTTCTTGCTCCTTCCATGTTGTTGATTCTTTCCTTGGTAAGAATCACGAACATTATATGCATCTTCACTCTAAGTTCCAACCATAGATTTTCTACAAATCTCCTCACTCAAGAGTGCTCCACATATGTCATCATAGACGAGTTTACCACCAGGTGCACTGTTGCTAATAGCTGTGCAAAACGTATCCCATGATGATGGCAGGGTGCATAACAACAATAATGCTTTCATTTCATTATCCATATCCATTTTCTGAGCCTCTAACTGGGAGAATATAGCATCAAACTCATTTAGATCAGTAGCAACACTATTTGTGTCCTTCATACAAAGGTCATATAATTTTCTCATCAGATATACTTTATTTGATGCCATCTCTTTTTCATATTTATTGCATAACTTCTTCCAAAGCTCCTCTCAACTTTCACAGTCTAATACTGTAAAGTAAACATTATCTGCCAGCTGCAAGCGAATGGTAGACCTAGCCATTTCATCTAACTCATCCCAATCACCTTCATCCATGTCAACAGGCTTCTTTGAAATCCCATTTACTAGCTTCCATTGCCTCCTTTGAATCAGCACATCTTTAATCTGATTATTCCATAGAGCAAAGTTTGTGTCATCAAATTTTCGGATCTCAAAATGGTCTTTGCCCTACAAGTTATAGCTCCTCCTCGGAACACTAGCACTAGACCTGATCCACCGGATGTGCCTGAGACCTCTAATGCCATGATGGCAGAGAACTGAATAGAATGATAATGGAGCTAGAAGAGTCCAAACCCCAACAAATAAGTATATCAAGGAGTAAATCGACCACTGTATAGTTGACTAAACCAAAAATGTGGAAAAATTTTGCCAGAGTATCCTCTACAAAATTAGCATATGACCAGTGTCAAAGTATCATAAAACTGCAAGTATAGATAGATAGATAGATAGATAGATAGATAGATAGATAGATAGATAGATAGATAGATAGATAGATAGATAGATAGATAGATAGATAGATAGATAGATAGAGTGATAGATAGATAGATAGATAGATAGATAGATAGATTGATTGATTGATAGATAGATAGATACATAGATATATATATATATATATATATATATATATATATATATATATATATATATATATATATATATATATATATATATATATATATATATATATATATATATATATATAGATAGATAGATAGATAGATAGATAGATAGATAGAAAGATAGGTAGATAGATAGATAGATAGATAGATAGATAGATAGATAGATAGATAGATAGTTAGATAGATAGATAGATTGATTGATTGATAGATGGGTAGAAATATAGATAGATCGATAGATAGATAGATAGATAGATAGATAGATAGATAGATAGATACATAGATAGATAGATAGATAGATAGATAGATAGATAGATAGATAGATAGATAGATCGATAGAAAGAGTATTTATATGATTAGTTTTATGTTTTTTTATCATCAATTGTATACGTGTTTGAATCACAAAAGCCTTTCTTACTTGTATACATTGATGAATAAAATTTAATAATAAACCACTACTATGATTGTCTAAGTCACTACACCGATTCTTACTCTCATAGTAGCATAGGACTCAAAAATAGATCTATGAATCGTCACCTCGATTCCTATTCTCTCGATAGTATAGAGAGTGTATATGGACTATTGTGATTGTTTGATTCTTTGACTCTTACTCTCACAATAGTCACTTAGATTCCGATGAGCATACTTAGTGTAGGCCACAAGGTGTATAAAAACTATTGTGATTGTCTGAATCTTTGACTCTTACTATCACAATAGTTATATACAGCCATGTGACAAGACTCATACATAGTATAGTGAGCATATATGAACTATTATGAATGTTTGATTCTTTGACTCTTACATTCTTAATAGTTACATATATTCACTGCAAGATTATAACTACACTTTCTATTTATTTATGAATCTACTTATCTAGCTAGCTATCCATATTTCTATCATTGGTCTACACATACTATTGATTTATCTATCCATACACTTACTGATGCATCTATGTATTTGTGTACTTAAAATGAATAAGAGTATCTATCATTTTATTTATGAGACTTATTTTTTATTATTGTTTTTATGAATTAGATTTTTGTTTAAAGTTTTAATATCAATTTTGATAGTCTGATACTCTATTTTTTATTTTTGCACAAATGAAAGGTAAAATAAATAAGCAGGAGTGAAAATTTTTGGAAGATTTTGTGTGCTCCTACATGTATGGAATGAGAGAAGATCAAATCACTCTAGCCATGGACATATCTAATTACAAAGATTTCATTGAGCAATTATCTAGGACAACATATATCAACCTTGAAGATAAATTTGGCAGTGTGTCAAGTGGTGCACAAGTATTAGATGAGAGAATGTCTAAACAATTTACTCGTATCTTTGGAGAGATCATCAAAGTAGTATTCATGGGCATTGGATACCACCACAATGCCTGGATTCATCGACAAAATCAAATTTTGCAATTTACATTAGCAGACAATGAAGAGAGAAAAGCGAGTGAGAGCGGAGACTGAACAGGGAGAGAGACCATCGATAGTCCCAAATACAAGAGATATGCATGTGAATATGGGAGATTAAACATCATATAATCTTTGTTTGGTCCCATATTCATCTATTCATTTCAAAGATGTAGCTCTCGTGCAGTAAGGACAATATGTAATGATCCATAAAGTCAGTATAACCCACCCAAGATTCATCAAAAAAGTATTTGCAACAAAATTATTCAAATTACGTGGTGAAGACATACAAACACAAGAGAATGAAGCCACAATTTTACCTGTTATGCATTGTGGAATTATTAGTGCACTTGGATTGGCTAGGAACCCTAACAAAAGCCATGTCTTATTTTCAAACAGTGGAATGGTGGTACATTAGACATGTGGCTGGAGAAACTGAAGAAGGAGTACCTAAACGTTGTCGGGAAGAAGGAGGTCATGGCGGGAAGCCGGTGCGTGGGGTTGGATCTGGCCCCGCTCTGGTGCGCCGTTCCCGCTGACCTGCGAGCGGCGTCTGCGCGCTGGGCGCCTTGCCTGTGCTCTCCGGAGCGTGCGCGATCCTCGTAGGGTCCCTTGCCCCTCGGAAGTGTCGAGATGTGGGACTGTGGGCGTCGGAAAGAGACGATGGGGTTACCGCAGTGAAACACGTGATGTAGATCAAGCTCGAAGATACAATCGGAAATGAAACTGAAGCCTCCAATAAAATGACTGATACAAATCAGGCCGCTACAGTGCGGGCCGATGGTACAATAAAACCGCTACAGTGCGGTGCGATGATACAATATGAAAGCTGCCGCTACAGTGCGGGCCGACTAGTATCTACTCTAGATCCCTCGCTACAGTGCGAGAAATCCCCCACGAGATTCCGCTTCGGTCTTCGCAGTCCAAGCTTTTCTTCCAACTTTACTTCGGTCCGTTCTTTTCTTCAAGTATCCTCCGCAATGGCCTTCCTTCTCTTTACTTCAGATAATCAGAAAACCGCATAAACCTGGAGAAGCATTCCACAGAAGAAACCCACAGGGAGGGGGAACAAAATCAATCATTAGTGCTTTGGAACATACTCCAAAATCATTGTTTAGGTTCTCTCTTTTTATCTCTTTTCTTTTTAAATGATTAATAAAACAATAGTTCTCAAAATAAGTTTTTAATTTCCTTTTTTTTTTTTTTTTTCTATTTCTCTCTTCAAATTTAAAACTCATGGAACACCATTTTTAGATCATTATAGTTGCACGATCATCGAATCAAATAATCCAATCAAATATGAATGACAATTCATTTCAATCTCATTGGGTAAGGCAATCGCACACTGAATGTTGGATGGTTGCACGCGATCTTTTGAGGACAACCACCTCGAATTATAGATCTTATCCTCTATCGCTTATGTAGATGAACATAGATATTCATGAACTAATGCAGGACAACCACCTCGAATTATAGATCTTATCCTCTATCGCTTATGTAGATGAACATAGATATTCATGAACTAATGCTTGTATCTTGCCAAATGTACAGAACTCCACGTAGATAATCATTTTCAAATGAAGTTTCTTCGAAGACAAAAGGTGATATAGTCGTTGATGTTGAAGGGCATATGATCTATGTCATTCAATTATCGATGTAAACAACACTTCTATAATCAAACATAAGTAGATATGAACTCGAAAGAATCTCTCTCTGTGATTTCGTTTCACTGCCTCTCTCAAAGTTCTCCATAGCTGCTCATTGTCTCAGCAGCCAACAGAGCCAAGTGGAACTTGTCCTTCACAAATGAGCCCTCAAGGCAATGCGCAAAAGTTTGGAGCTACGGAGGACGACTGCGAGTAGTGGAGAGTAATGGCGAGTTAACTCTGCCCTTGGGCTGTGTGCCTCTTCGCGTTCCCCTAGGGTTTGGGGGACACGGCGCTCTCTTTTCCTCCCCCTCCTTGGGAGGGGAAGCCTCTCTGCTCTCCTCCTCCCCCTCGGTGTGAGGGGGGGCTCTGCCATTGCCGCTGTGTTGCTGCACCCTTGGCTCCGTGATGGCCCTGCAGGACGCAATACGCGATGGTCTTCCTGTTGCGAGAAATGGTGATACTGATGTGTTGATGAAAACTATGTTTAATCCGGTTTATGTTGGCAGCAATAGCTCGATGAGACCTGACGCGATCATTCAGAAAGGATTGGCAGAAGCTGATGCTATGCTTGTTGGAGTCGGCAGGAACGCGACTGAGTATGAAGTTCTGATGAACGACAGATTTGAGGGATGTCAACAGATGAACGCCCCTGTGTCCTATGCTAAGGTGGTACAGAGACCAAAGCAAGACTTCTTCTCTGTGTTTGCTAATCAAAATCTGGAAGGTAAACAACTCCCTCACTCTGTTCTCTCGGATCTTAAAGGTAAAAGCAAAATAGTCGGATCTAGTAAGGATAGTGAATATGATAAAGATAAGGTTCATTCTGTAGATCTTGACCCTGAAGATGAAACTGATTCGGATGTTTGTACGCTAACTATTGAAAGTTCTGCCCGCATTAGTTGGAATAATCACCTTGAAGATAAAGTTGTTATTGCCCACTGTCATGGACCTAGGCCTGCTCAGGATGTTCTTAAAACTTGGATGAGGACTAACTGGGAAAGTAAGGGGCTCTTTGCTAGACATGTGCAATATCTGCCAAATAACTTTTACCTTTTCTTTTTTGAAGATGTGAATAATGCTCTGAAAGTTATAGCAGAGGGTCATTGGATAATTAGAAACACCCCCCTGTCATTCTATAAATGGTACCCTGGTTTTAACCCAAGAACCAACAAACCGACAAAAATTCCCATTTGGGTAGATTTCCCTGATTTCCCTGTGGAGTATTATCCCTGGCTTGAAAAGCTGGGTTCCCTAATCGGAAAAATTCTTGGGCAAAAACCTAAAAAGGAGTTCAATCCCAAATGGGAGCCTCAAATGTTGATTGAGGTTGATATCTCTAAAAAGGTTAAGACTGAAATTGTTATTAAGAACTCAGAGGGATTTAAACTGCATGTTCAAAAGGTTGTTTATAAAAATCTTCCTAATGCCTGCTTTAACTGTTACAATCAAGGTCATTTAATTAAAGACTGCCCCCTTTTAGCCAAAAATCAGAGCAAAATGGCTGGAGTTGGAGAAGAATCTCCTCCTTCCTCTGCTCCTAGCAACTCGGCTCAAGTCAAAGTTGAGCAAGGATTCAAAAAAGTTTCTTATAAACAGAAAAAAAAAACACTAATTTGGGTATCAGATCTGAGACTCTGGTAAAAGAGATTCTCAATCCCTTTAGGGTTGTCGAAGATCTTAATACTACTGACTGTCGTGATTCGGGAATTGAGGTAGAGGGGGAGAAAATTAAGCAAGATAGCAAATCTCTGGGCAGTGGTATAAAAAGCTGTAACAATGTTCCCGGATCTTCCTCCAGGAACTTGCCGGATCCCATTTCTCTGAAGGTTTCCCCTAAAGTAAAAGACAGTAATTGTGAAGATATGTTTATTGAACAAATTAACAGGTTTGATGAGTTATCTTCTGATCAGGATTATACAGGAGGTACCAGCAAAGAAGATGTTTGCATGACAAATGTTAGTTCCCCTAGCCCTAAAGGTAAAGATAAGTTTAACTCTAAGAGGAAAGATACCATAAGGTCCTCTGTTTCTGCAGTGAAGCCAGGTAAGAACCTGAAAAAGTAAGTTTGTTCTCCTTTGACAGGTTTCTCTTTGGTCTGTTATTATCTATTTCTTGTTTTTCATGGATAATATTAAACTGGTTTCTCTTAATACTAAAGGCCTTTCTGATCCGATCAGAGGTAAAATGATAAATAAGTGGTTCAAAGATTCTTCTCTTATGCCAGATTTTATCTGCTTACAGGAATTAAAGTTAGGTGGGCCCCCGCTCATGATGAACTTGAAGTCTATTAATAATAACTGCCACTGGGTGCATACAGATCACAAAGGCAAAGGCGGGGCGGCCATTGGTGTTGCTAATAGTTTGTATCATTTAATTGAAGAGGTTATGATTAGTCCTACTAACCAATGGGTTGCTGTTAAATGCAAATTGCCTCTCAAAGTTACTATTGTGAGTGTGTATGCGGCTAATCAAGCTTTGCAGAGAGCCAGATGCTGGGAAGAAATTTCTAGGATCAATGGGGACCTTTGGTTGACTGGTGATTTTAATATGGTCATTAATAGTGGTGACAGGTCTGGTAATTGTGATAATGTTATTTATGGTAGTGAAAAACATTGCTGGTTTAATTTGATGAGTAAACACAACCTGGTGGATCTTTCTGTTAACTCTGGGCACACCTGGAATAACAGGAATCAGGGAAACTTACTTTCTGCTAGGTTGGACAGGTTTTATATGCATGCTGCCAGGAGTCATGACCTTTGGAACTACTGCTGCAATGTTGATCAATCTTTTTTTCTTTCTGATCACTTACCTCTGATTATTAAGCTTTACTTTAACAACCCCAACTACAGGTCTGGTTGGCCCCACTTGGACTCTTCGTTGTTCAAGATTCCTGTTGTGAAAGAGAAAATTTCTGATATTATTAGTTTACATTTCTCTATGGACTTGTCTCCTTTTGTGGCCTGGGAGAGGGCTGTTAGAGATATCCAGATGTGGATTAAGTATTATAAGCAGAAAGCCAAAGATATCAGATACAAGAGGAGGAGGATGATTATTCAGGAGATGAATCTTCTTGAGAATTCTAACCTTGATCTGGATATCAAAAGAACTAAAATCAGGGACCTTTAGGAAAAAGTTAAGAAAGTGGACTACCTCCTTGCTAGAGGTGCCCTTGCCTCTTCTAGAGAATTCTGGGCAGGAAAAATGGACAAACCTAATAATTACATGTTTGATTTGTTGAGAAAGAAGAAATCCAGGGACTTCATCCCCCTGCTGAAAAATAAAGATGGTATTCTTGCCTCTAGCATGAAGGATAATCTTCAGATTGCTCATAGGTTCTTTGCCAATGTATTCTCCCAACCTCCCAAGAGAGGGGAAGTTGTCTGGAGTGCAAGAGCTGCCATTGCCCTTTGTAGGAAAAAAATGGTTCCTCAGGGAATGGACTCCCTCCTTGACATGCCCCTCTCTGAGGGTGAGGTCAGAGAATCCATTAGCAAATTGAAGCCTGGGAAATCTCCTGGTCATGATGGATTACCTTATGAGTTCTTTCAGGTTTTCAAGGAAGAGTTGGTGCCCATTATTCTTAAGATTTGGCAAGAAGCCTCTAGAAGGGGATCCCTTTCTTCTTTTATCAACACTGGTGTTATCAAATTAATCCACAAAAAAGGGCCCAAAGATGATTTGAATAATTGGAGACCCATCTCCTGTCTGACTTCTCTGTATAAAATCTTTGCTTCCATATTAGCCAGAAGATTGAGTCCTCTTATGGATAGCATCATCCTCCCTGAGCAGAAAGGTTTCATTAAAGGCAGATTTATTCTTGACAATATTATTACTATTTGGGAGGGGCTGGAGTATTACAATGAGCTTAATATTGATACCTACTTCTTTAAAATTGATTTTGATAAAGCTTATGATAGAATTGAGTGGGACTTCATCCTTCAATCTTTGCATGACATTGGCTTTGGAAAAAACTTCATTAAGCATGTTAGTATCCTTTTTGGTAATGCTTTTTCTAAAGTTTCTGTCAATGGTAGTCTCTCTAGCCCTTTCAAATTGTGCAGGTCCATCAGGCAAGGATGCCCCCTGGCCCCTCTTCTTTTTGCTATAGCCAGTGATGCTTTAGGCTGGTTGGTCAAGGACCACATTAACAAAGGGACCATAACTGGTTTAGTTATTCCTCAGGCTCCCTCTCCTCTGGGGCTCCAAATGTTTGCAGATGACACTAACATGTTAATGCAGGCTAATGAAAATTCTGCTATTCATTTCCTTAATTGTCTTAATATTTTCTGCACAGCTAGTGGTTCTGTGGTCAATCATAAAAAAACTGGTTTTTACACCACTGATAATAAGATCCCTTGCTGTGTTGAGTCTGTTGGTTGTGACATTATTAAAAAAGGGTCAGTCTTTAGGTTGCTTGGTATACCTATGGGTTTTGGCATCTCTAATGAACAGAGATGGAATTGGATGCTTGATAAATTTAGAGCTAAAACTCATAAATGGGCCTATGTGGATAACAGTCTGTCTCAGAGAACTTTTATATTGAAACATTACATTCTCCCCTCTCTGACTTATTTTCTTTCTTGCTGGCAGCCAAGTAAAAAGCAGTTGGGGCAGGCCATTTCTCTGGCTAGAAAGTTTTTATGGGGGGAATCAAAAATTCCCAAAGTTGCCTGGAGCATCTGTTGTATGAAAAAATTGGAAGGAGGCCTTGGACTTATCTGCCCTACCAGGATGGCAACTCAAATGGCTGCCAAGTGGATTGTTAGATCCATTTCCTCCAATGATTACTGGGCTTGTTTGATCAAAAGGAACGTTAACAGATTCAATGTTAAGAACAATAAATATTGGGATAATTGTTCTCTTTGGGATGTGATCTCTTCCCCGGTTGTTTTTGTCCCTAAGGGTAGCCAACTTATATGTAATTTTTGGAAGGCCTGGATGATTGTTAAATCCAACTATACTCTCCCTATTTGGTTTGCTAACAATTCTTCCTTCATTAAGCAGGATTCTATGTGGCTGGGATGGTCTGAAAGAGTCACTCACCAGTCCCTCCCTATCAGATGGAATAAATGTAGGAAAAAAGGCTTTGCTCATTGGAAGGACCTGATGACTGAAGGTGAAGTTGTAGTCAACAATTATATCCTTGATTCTGATGGTTTGTCTGTGCAGTGTAAACAGATTCTCCTGGGCAAGAAAGAGCAGCTGCTTGAAAAGATGGAGGCCAACCTTTGGAAGAAAGAGATCACACTCCAAGTCTTGGCTGAGGATATGTTAAGCTCCTATAAGAGAAGTGTCAGAAGCATAAAGGAGATCTCTGGGAAACTCAACAAAAAATGGGATCTTCAATGGTCCCATCTTCAATGGAAATATAGGTTTCAGTGTGCTTGGGCCTTCCCTCTCTCCAACAAACAGTCCACTCTTAACTGGCTCATTCTTCACAAAGGTGTCTGGACTGGTTGTCATGCTAGGAAGTATAAAATTGATGATGGTCTCTGTAAGCTCTGTGGGAAAGAAGAGGATTTGGATCATTTATTTATCAAATGTAAATTTGCTGTCAGATTCTGGGAGGTAATCTGGTCCTTCTGTCAGATTCAGGGGCTCAAAATTCCCAGTTGTAAAGATATTTTGATAGGGGAATCCTGTGGCATGGACATCCTTCTGTGGCAGATTATAAGAAACCACCTCTTTTGGTATATTTGGAAAAATAGGAATAGTGCCATTTTTAGTAAGAATTGTAAAGATTACTTTTACTCCTGTCTTTTGGGGTTGAAGAAAATCCTTAGTTTCATCACATCTTGTAAAGATCCGCATGCGGATCATATGAGCCCCTTTATGATTATGAAGAATAACCGATACAATGTTTGGAAAGCCAAACTCCTCCCCATGTATTCAAAACCTAGGAGTGACATGATCACATTCCTTGATGATTATGCTAACCACTATCTCAAGTGAGGTCTCCCCCTCCCTCTTGAGTAGTGTCCTTCTGATGTTGTAACTTTTTTCTAGCATCAATTTTATACTTCCTGTTTTTTCAAAAAAAAAAAAGTTCTCCATAGCTGTCGTCTCTCTCTCCAGACATCTCTCTCGTTTGTTCGGATTTGCTACCGCCGCCAACCCTCTCTTTCTCTTTCTCTCTCTCTCCTTGCTTTGTGCCGCCATAACTGACCAAACTCCACGTTTCTCTCTCCGTGCTGTGTCAATCAACCCATCTCCATCTTTCTCTCTCTCTCTCTATCTCATTTTTTCTATGCGCGATCGTCCAGCTGTCTCGATCGATTCTCTCTCTAGACTCGGAGTCCAGAGGCATCGCCGGCCCGCCATCACTGGCCCGTCAATCTCTCTCTGCTCTCCCTCTACGTAGATTTCTTCGCGCCGCCATATCTCTGTCTGCCGTGGCGCCCAACAGGAGACGAATCTCTCTCCAATGCATGCACGGTTATGTCTCTCTCTACAGGAAACACTTCCGCTAATCTCTGTCGGCGCCCACTTCTCTCTCTTCGCATGCCCATGAGCGACGGCTAACATTCTCGTTCTCTCTCTATAGAACCGGCAAGCTCGGATTCCATCGTCGTCAATCTCCCTTAACTCTCTCTCTCTCTCAAATCTAGCTCCCGCATGACAACAGCGCATGAGGAGTTATTCGCATATGTCTCTCTCTATTGAACATCTCTGTACTCCACGTCAATGCACAAAGCTTTTCTCTCTTTCTCTCTCCGCAAATTATGCCTCCTGCTGCGACATCGCCCATCTCACTACAATCCATACGCGATTCTCTTTTCCCATACGCGATTCTCTTTTCCCAGATTTGTGGAGTACGCAATTGTGTCTCTGTAGACAGGTGTCTGCGTCGCCGCCGAGTCTATCTGCCTCACTCTCTCTCTCTTTCTCTCTCTGCCCCGAATAACTCTGCGTTTTCGACAATTAGCTACTTGCAGTACTCTCTCTCCGACAATTTCTTCCAGGTTCTCCGTCAGCAGCCATCGAGCCCATCGTTTCTCCTAGAATCTCTCTCTACAGTGCCGCCTCCAAATACTCTCTCTCTCTCATGTGTCAGCAGCCAACATCGCCTCATCACGAACGACTCTTTCTCTGACACACACAGCAGCCGAGTTCTCTAGCCATGGTTGATCGGAGTATATCCTTGCGTATATCTCTCTCTACCTTTCTCTCTCTCTCTCAACCATAGTATGAACATAAAACAACCATGAATGCAAAATGAATGAAAAGGAGAGAGGGGTAGAAGTTTACCTGGGGAAGGGTTCCACAGAAGAAACCCATAGGGAGAGCAAATGAAGGTCGGGTCCCTATTTATAGGCCACTCCCCCCTTGGACTTTCTTCTGGAAACTTCTAACCTCTTTACAAACTTTCCATTTTCAGACGATCATGCATGTTCAGTTACTATTCTTGGAAAATCCCATCTCTTAATTCCATTTTTTATTTTTATCCCTTTTTTTTTATTTTTAGTTTTGGTTTCACACTGTATATACAAAATTAATTATTTTCAAAGGTTTCACCTAGGATAACCATCAATTTCAAGGGTCCGACCTAGGGTTTTTGATCGGGAAAATTAGGGTTTTGCTCACAATTATCTCAAACTCGCCAATTCATGGGTTTATTTACAGTTTCGGCCTAAACTCCAAGGGTTTCCAACGGTTCAAGTCCGATTTTCAGGGGGTAAACCCTCACTTTCAATCAGATTTGAAGGGTCAAACCTAGGTTTTCATGGGTCAAATGTCTGTTGTTTATATACACGAGTTTAACACACATCTCAAACTTGTTTTCGCATCGCACAATCAATTAATTTGGCCAAAATATGTACAAAATATACCACTCTCTCGATCAAAACATCACACAAAAACTCAAAAACAATGAACTTTTGAAAAAAACTCAGTGCACACTCCCTGCGGGATTTCATCCCGACATTCACCCCCGCTAAACCTGCACATCGTCCCGATGGGCCAACCTGCAAGATCCAACAGAAGAGTATCAGGGTTCTTTTTGAAATCTCTTTACACTTTTTATGCCTTTCTTAAATCATGATCTCATGCAATCATGCAATCTTTTATAAAGATTAGTATGAATTTTAGAAAATTAGGTAGATTTAAGCTTCACAAACATCATATTATGTTTCTGCGTCTGCAATCTGACAAGTAATCACATGAATAAATCGTCGGCTTTCTAGATCTTTTGTTTGTTCAACTGGTTCAGATCCAACTGCTCATTCTAAGTACTAGCATATACATATGTTTCTACTAACTCAGTTTGTAGAATATACCTCGATTCCTACTATTTATCTCCTATTTGTACAGCTCTCCATTAGATCTTTCTTTCTTTTTCTTTTTCTTTTTTATTTTTCTTTCCTTTTTCTTTTCCTCTTCATCTCAGCTCAGCATTTCTTTTTATCTTTTATTTTTCACAAATCGGCCTATGTCGAAATCGGGTGCGACTCATGGACTTGTCCACCCGGCCAAGTTTGTTCCACCTGTCTACCGACCCGACATAGCGCACGACATACACAAGGTCAGCCCTGCATGAAATCGACGTCAGCTCGTGGCTCCGACCACCCGATCAGAGTGACTCCACCCGCCTACCGACCCATACATGCGCATGACAACAGATAGGTTAGGCCTACGACGAAACTAGCTACGGCTCGTGGCCTCGATCACCCGACCAAGGTGGTTCCACCCGCCTACTAGCCCATCGTAGCGCACCAACAACATACACGCACATATAAGCTTGCATGAGTATGAATGTTTCTTTATAAATCATGATCCATATGGAGGTAAGATCTCATAAGAAATAAATACTAGGATCCAAAGTTTCCCACTCACTAAGTGTTCAAATCAATCAGCATATACATGCACTCGGTCTAAGCATGTCATCACATTCCCAAGCTTTCACTCCCAAAAGTCTCTAGTCCACTAACTGATCCTATTCATATAATTCCTAGTCGCTCATGCTTCGTGCAAACCCATAATGGATATTTGGTATCTTCATTCTACATGATTTTCATAAACTCATACATCTCTTTATCACACACATCAATGTCATGCATATGCTCTTTCAGAAAGAAAACACATCTCAAATCAGAAACGTTTCACCTGGTCATTTTTATTCATTTTGATCCAGCTTTTCTTTATCTTCATGGTCTATGATTCTTCATCAGCATCAGCCTCAGTGTCATCAGTTCCCTCCAGAAGTTCTTGCTCAATCTCATAATCCGCTTCATTTCTTTTCTTGAATAATTTTATCCTCTTTCCTGCAATCAAAGATCTCAAAGGAGTATTGTCTAACTCACGAAGTGCATACGTACCATTTTCAAACACAGACGTAACCACATACGGCCCAAACCATCGTTTGGTTAATTTCTTCTTAGCATCGTACTGAGTATCGAATGTATTGTCGTACACCAACACCCAATCATCTACCTCAATCCTACGTGGTCTGAGTCGATGGGTTTTGTCAAAATAGATCTTATTCTTTAGCCTTGACTCCTTTAACTTTTGGACTGCTTCTTTCAACTTTTCATTTCATTGTTCTAACTGTTTTATTCTCAATGATAATAACTCTTCTCTCGTCATACCATCATTCCATGGGAGCGTCAACCATGTCACTATCTGAGTCTGGATGGGGAAGACTGGCTTCTGACAATACATCAATTCAGCAGGCATAAAACCTGTGGACCGAGTGTAAGTCATCCTATCAGCCCATAGCGCGAATGGAAGAAACCTAGGCCACTGCTTGATGTCATCACTGCAAGCCTTAGAGATCGCCTTCACAATGGAAGGGTGACCTCTCTCGATTTTCCCATTTGCCTCTGGATTATAGGCAGTGGTGAGAGACAATCGAATTCCATGACGATCAAAGAACTCTTTTGCCTCTCTCGCATCCAACTCTCCCCTGTCCGCAACCACTTTCTCAACGTATCCGAATCTTGAGATCACTTCTTCTAAAAGGAATTTGCATACATTATAAGTCGTCTTCGTATGGAGAGCTCGACCTTCCACATGGTTGGTCAAGTCCTTTCTGGCAAGTACAATGTATCTCATCTTATCTATCCCTTTGGGCATAGTTACAAGGTCGACCACCCATTTGTAATGGATACAAGGAGGGTAAGTCGGATGTAACGGGTCTCTGTGCCTAACTGATGAATGCACCTGGCATGTAGCACAAGTCTCTACAAAATCTCTCACACTGACATAAATCCCTGGCCACCAGTAGGCTTCCCTAATCTTCTCATATGTGGCATAGAATCCTTTATGACCCGCCCATAAGGTCTCATGCATTTCTCTCATCACTTTGCTTTGAAGACTCCTCAAACTCAATATTCTCTGTGCACACTTCACCTTGCCTTTAGCGTGTCGCCAAATAAGCCCGTCCTTCAAAAGTTGTAAGACTTTTTCCTGATGGATCTATACTTATTTGAGGACCAGCCTTGAGAAGGTTTCAGAGTACTCAGATATCTCCCTATATCTCTCCACTCACCATCATACTCATTCTCACGGAACTGCTCATAAACATACACCAATGGATCATATCTCATCATATGTGTATCTCTCTCTACCTCATCATCATCATCAGACTCATCATCAAATTTTGCTCTTGAAAGCATATTAGCAATTGTATTCAACTTCCCAGCTATGTGTACAAATGTAGGATTTATAAACTTTATATAAGAGATCCATCTAAGCATAGCAATATCCGGAGATGAACAATTTGCAATCATGCCAATCAGTGGAAGACAGTCAGTCTCAACTATCACATTCGCCCCAATGAAATACTCTTTATCGCTCTCTAAAGCAGTCACCAATCCCCATATCTCTCTCTTAATCTGTGGATATTTTCTTTGGGTATCATGTAGGATTTTAGCACCAAAGCGCACTGCATATCTCTGCCCCTCATCATCATCTTGCCCTATGACCCAACCTATGCCAATAGGACTGGTATCAACAGTCAAAATGATAGGTCTCTGACCTGAATAGTCAACACGCTTCAGAATCAGAGCTTCAATTAGCAGCTGCTTCAGTTTACGCATAGTTCTCGACTGTTTCTCTGTCCATACAAACTTCTTTCTCTTTCTCAGGAGATCATATAAGGGGTTCACAACGTGAGCAAAGTGAGGAATCCATATCACATAGAATACACAGGCTCCTAGAAACCTTCTCACCTCACTGACATTATGACACACCTCAGAGATCCTGCTAATGGCCTCAACTTTCTGCGGGTACGGCTTGCGGCCATAATGTCCACACAGATGTCCTACAATGAGGACCTCATCAACGCCAAAAACAGATTTCTCTAAAGAAAGTGTCAGCCCTACATCTTCAAACCTCTCAAAGATCTTCTCACAATCAGCAATATGATCTCTCACAAACTTTCTACATCCTGAAGCATCTACACTCACATCTTTCACTCTTTCCTCACATCCCTTTATTGGAACATCATCAATGAATGGCATAGTCACATATGGTATAAAGTCTCGTAAAACCAGATTCATGGCATTCATCATGTGAGCCACAGAATTCGTTGCTCCCTGCGGCAAAGTACACATGCGTACAAGGCCCAGTGGAGTCCTCATGGTCGTAATGTCTCTACTCTCCATAGCCAACTGAAACTGGTCATAACCTGAATACAGATCACCCATAGAGTAGATGGAATGCCCAGCAAACGCCTCAGCAAACTCATCCACTATGGGTCCTGTCCCTACATTTCTAATTGTGACTTTATTCATAGGCTGCAGATCCTGAATGAAACGAAGCTTCCCATTTTTCTTAGGCACTGTAAACCACCTATTCGAATATGGAGCCGAGGAGGGTTCCAATATCCGCATGGAAATCTTTTCCTTTAGCAGTCTCATCAGCTCAGGCAAGTGAGCCTTTGGGACTGGTATAGGCCGGATATTCCATGGTATATGTGGCACTGTAAAGATAATCATGGGAGGTACTTGTTTTGGGTCCGCGCAACCTATCTCATGTGGAAAAAGTGAAAATGCTTTTTCATGTTTCTTAATAACTTCAATAAATTTCTGTTTCTCTTCTTTTCTTAGAAATGGTTTTTCTCCAAACTTGATCTCTTTAATAGTCTCATCAGTGAAATGATGCCCTATGAGCTCTCGTCATCTCAGCATAGGGTCATCCGACACTCGTAGATACTTTTCATGACTATCTTCTGGCAATGGCTGAGCTATAGGCTTCACTTTCTTATCCACAGTCTTATACTTCGTATTTACATTTACTTCATGCTCTCTCATAAACTCCTTAATCATCTCATACTCTTGGATAGAGCTGAGCATAATCATTTCTGATTTCTCATTTCTCTCAAATGCCTGCTCAAGCTCTTCCAGAGTAGTCGAACTTCTCTCCAATTGGATCACATCTTCAATCTTCTCATCAGGTAACATCATTCCTAAATGCTTATAGTGTCTCTCATGAACTTTTCTGAATCTATTTGAAACATTTTCTTTCTGTAAGCATAGCAACTTGAATGCAGATGAATAAATAGAAAAACTTTCAAAACTATGTACAAAGTCATGCGAGACATCAAACCAACTCCCACTGTTGTCTCACTCAATAGTGGATCCTAACAGAAATTTTGATCAGCAGAAGCTCCATACTCTCCAACAGGCATACACTCATCATGGTCATGTGAATTAATAGGTTTCTTTCTTATATTCTTTCTATTCCTGGAGTGATTTGGACACACAACCATCACTTGCAGAGAATGAAGGCCAGATCTAGAACGGATTCGTGCATAGGCAGATCCATCATCCATGGCCTTAGTCTCCATTCTCACCTCAGCTATAAAGGGCTGCCCAAGGATAGCCTCATATGAATAATGGTCCTGGACGAAGAAGTGAAATTCCTCAGAAATCCCACCTATGGTCACAGGCACAAAGGCGCATGCCCCAAGCAGTGTTTCTGAACCATTATCCGCTGTCCTCATCCTCCATCCATGATCTTTATCAATCGGCCACCTAAACTTATCATAGAGCTTCTTAGAAATCACATTTATCTCTGATCCTGAGTCAATCAAGGCTAGAGCAAAACATGACTCCTCATTGCTCCCTAGCTTCACCTTCATCTCAGGTGTTCCTCTCGCCCAAAAGGTCCTGCTAAACTCACTTTCTATCTTCCTCAACTCATCATCAGGTATTATAGGACCTAGAGAATTTTTATGACACCTGGCAACCTCATCATCATCATCAGATGTATCACTCAATGTAACTGCTTCATTTTTCACTTGAATATCTTCAGGTGCTTCTTCCATTTCTACATCTTCAGGTAGTGGAAATCTCTTTCTCTTAACCAGCTTTATGAAACTGTCCTTGAACTCAGGCTTCGCTATGGAGAAGACCTGCTCCAAGGACATGGTCACTTGGCTCTTCAGTAAATTGTCATTTAATATCTCTCTTGCATCATTTTTCCTTTCCAACTCAGAAATTAATACAGCCTTTGGAGTTCTCTTCTTTTTCTTCTTCTTTTCTTTGTCAGCCTCTTGAATACTTTCTTGAATTTCATCTTTCTTTTGAACAGGTTCAGGTTCTTTCTCTTTCTCTTTAGTCAGTTCTTGAATCTTAGTTGGCCCAGCCGGCCTCTTTCCCTCTCTTATCTCCTTCTTCTTTGCCTCTACTTGAGTAGCTACAGGTTCTTTAAACTGAACTTTCTTCTCTGGCTCTTTAGCTTTTTCTTCGGCCTCTTGACTTTGCTTTCTAGTCACTCTTCTTTCAGGCTCAGTCTCTTCCTGACTCTCATCCCTTTTCCTCTTTTCCTCCACATTGGCTATATGGGAATAGACCGAGGATTCTTCAACAGGAGACTTCCAGGCAGTCTTCTGCATGATCGCATCCCTAGCCCTCACTAAAGCCTCAATGGAATAATTTCTTTGGGGTCGAGGTCTAGGCACTTTTTCATCTTCCTCCTCAACAGGTTCTAATCGTGCAGCTGATGTACTTGCATTATTGCCAGATAAATCTTCATAAAACTTCTTCATCCCCCCCCTTTCCCCAATTCACAGGTAGAGGAAGGCGGGTCCTGAAGTCACATAGTTTCTTATCGATATCTATCACCAGTTGATGCTCTTTTGCTAGCTTAAGCTATTCACAAGCATATGAAAAATGCTCTTGTGCATCACACCATATGCATCTCTTAGCCCCTCCAAACCCACCAGTCGCTCGTCTCTCAAAAGGTCTAGTGTTTCTTTGAAATGTAGGTTGCACTGGTGGTGCAGGTGTCTGTTGGGCAACAGGCTGCACTAGAGGTGCAGGCTGTGGCATCACATAGCCGTGCATATTTGGAATGGGCATAGTGCCTCTCTGTAATGTATCTACATAACTCGTACTCGCCTGAGGAGGAGTGGGGTCCTGATATCCCATAGAATTAACTTTATTGTGAATACTCGCCATTTCTTTTGACATAGACGCTTGCATCGTAATAAGATTCTCTATCTGTCGACTGAGAATCTCAACCTGTAGCTCCATCGGCGATCGCGAAGTGGATGCAACATTAGCAAAAGCTGACATTGCAGGCACATTCGGAATTGCCGGAAGTGGAGCTTCCCTAGGCGGTTGTGGTGTTACCACTGCAGGTCTATCGTATAACACCGTCTGGCATTGCCTCATTTGGGCAACCGCTTCTACCTCTCTCCTCACTACACCCCAATCTTCAGTCAATCCAAATCTCTTCCCAGGCTCTTCAATCCTCCTTTCGACCTCAGTCCTGTCTTCAAGACTTAAGATCCTAAGGAAAGATATAACTAGGTCAGGTTTCAAAGCATCTAAATCGGCTTGTGGAAGTTGTTCATACCTTCTCAAGAACTCATTCAAAAGTTGAGTGAGGGATGCAATGGGCTTCGGAGAGCTTATCCACCGCAAGAACCCTTCTCTACTGTGTTGGGAAAAATCTTCCAAATAAAACAACTTATGCAATTCTTTTCTGAATTCGGCCCAAGGCTTTGTTATATGTGTTGTAATAGGGGCTAAAATGGATCCTAATACTACCCGTGTGAAGTAATGTGTGAACACATCTTCGGGTAGACCATAAATCCGTGCCTGTTCCTCAAAAACATCTAGGTACTCGGTTACATTCAAGCCTGTAAACTTTCCTTTTTCTCTCAATACCGCTTGGACTACGCGGACCCCTTGTTTCTCTATTACCATTTCCTTGAATATATCCTCCATCTCTCTTCTCTGCCCTGTCCTAGAATGTAGCACAAGGTCCAGTGTAAGTGGTTCAACTATCTCTCTAAGCTCAGAGTAGAGATCAGAGAAGAGGCTTGATGAGTCACGAGCCAGGAGGTAAAGGTCAGTCTAAGCTCTCTGATTTGCCTAGGCCAAAGTCTAGTCGAACTGTCCTCTCTTCGATTCCCAAGATTTCAATGTATTTTCCCCCTTTTTGTGATAAGTTTTCTAATGTTCTATCTAAGCTATGAAATCAGTAAATCCCTAGTCTTAGCAAGAAAAAAAATTGCTCACACGTATGGACTAAACTAATGCAAAGTGTGGATGCTCAAACGCAGACAGCAAGACAGTCTTTCTGTTCAATGTGTGTGTGAAACAATGCAAAATTCAAATAACTTGAAGTGCTAGTACCTGGAGTCTCTGTCTGATGCCGAGGTTCTTGTCTCTTTCCTCAAGGAGTGGGTGGCGTGTCGAGGATCACCAGGCAACCACCTCGCTTCACGTCAGGTTCAGGTGTCGGGAAGAAGGAGGTCGTGGCAGGAAGCCGGCGCCTGGGGTTGGATCAGGCCCCGCTCTGGTGCGCCGTTCCCGCTGTCCTGCGAGCGGCGTCTGCGCCCTTCCCGCTGTCCTGCAACCGCCTCGCTTCACGTCGGGTTCAGGTGTCGGGAAGAAGGAGGTCGTGGCGGGAAGCCGGTGCGTGGGGTTGGATCAGGCCCCGCTCTGGTGCGCCGTTCCCGTTGTCCTGCGAGCGGCGTCTGCGCACTGGGCACCTCGCCTGTGCTCTCCGTAGCGTGCGCGATCCTCGTAGGGTCCCTTGCCCCTCGGAAATGTCGAGACGTGGGACCGTGGGCGTCGGAAAGAGACGATGGGGTTACCGCAGTGAAACACGTGATGTAGATCAAGCTCGAAGATACAATCGGAAATGAAACTGAAGCCTCCAATAAAATGAATGATACAAATCAGGCCGCTACAGTGCGGGCCGATGGTACAATAAAACCGCTACAGTGCGGTGCGATGATACAATATGAAAGCCGCCGCTACAGTGCGGGCCGGCTAGTATCTACTCTAGATCCCTCGCTACAGTGCGAGAAATCCCCCACGAGATTCCGCTTCGGTCTTCGCAGTCCAAGCTTTTCTTCCAACTTTACTTCGGTCCGTTCTTTTCTTCAAGTATCCTCCGTAGTGGCCTTCCTTCTCTTTACTTCAGATAATCAGAAAACCGCATAAACCTGGAGAAGCGTTCCACAGAAGAAACCCACAGGGAGGGGGAACAAAATCAATCATTAGTGCTTTGGAACATACTCCAAAATCATTGTTTAGGTTCTCTCTTTTTATCTCTTTTCTTTTTAAATGATTAATAAAACAATAGTTCTCAAAATAAGTTTTTAATTTCCTATTTCTCTCTTCAAATTTAAAACTCATGGAACACCATTTTTAGATCATTATAGTTGCACGATCATCGAATCAAATAATCCAATCAAATATGAATGACAATTCATTTCAATCTCATTGGATAAGGCAATCGCACACTGAATGTTGGATGGTTGCACGCGATCTTTTGAGGACAACCACCTCGAATTATAGATCTTATCCTCTATCGCTTATGTAGATGAACATAGATATTCATGAACTAATGCTTGTATCTTGCCAAATGTACAGAACTCCACGTAGATAATCATTTTCAAATGAAGTTTCTTCGAAGACAAAAGGTGATATAGTCGTTGATGTTGAAGGGCATATGATCTATGTCATTCAATTATCGATGTAAACAACACTTCTATAATCAAAGATAAGTAGATATGAACTCGAAAGAATCTCTCTCTCTGATTTCGTTTCACCGCCTCTCTCAAAGTCCTCCATAGCTGTCGTCTCTCTCTCCAGACATCTCTCTCTCTCGTTTGTCCGGATTTGCTGCCGCTGCCAACCCTCTCTTTCTCTTTCTCTCTCTCTCTCTCTTTGCTTTGTGCCACCATAACTGACCAAACTCCACGTTTCTCTCTCCGTGTTGTGTCAATCAACCCATCTCCATCTTTCTCTCTCTCTCTATCTCATTTTTTCTATGCGCGATCGTCCAGCTATCTCGATCGATTCTCTCCAGACTCGGAGTCCAGAGGCATCGCCGGCCCGCCATCGCTGGCCCGTCAATCTCTCTCTGCTCTCCCTCTACGTAGATTTCTTCACGCCGCCATATCTCTGTCTGCCGTGGCGCCCAACAGGAGGCCAATCTCTCTCCAATGATTGCACGGTTATGTCTCTCTCTACAGGAAACACTTCCGCTAATCTCTGTCGGCGCCCACTTCTCTCTCTTCGCATGCCCATGAGCGACGGCTAACATTCTCGTTCTCTCTCTACAGAAGCGGCAAGCTCAGATTCCATCGTCGTCAATCTCCCTTAACTCTCTCTCTCAAATCTAGCTCCCGCATGACAACAGCGCATGAGTTATTCGCATATGTCTCTCTCCATTGAACATCTCTGTACTCCACGTCAATGCACAAAGCTTCTCTCTCTTTCTCTCTCCGCAAATTATGCCTCCTGCTGCGACATCGCCCATCTCACTACAATCCATACGTGATTCTCTCTTCCCAGATTTGTGGAGTACGCACTTGTGTCTCTGTAGATAGGTGTCTGCGTCGCCGCCGAGTCTATCTGCCTCACTCTCTCTCTTTCTCTCTCTGCCCCGAATAACTCTGCGTTTTCGACAATTAGCTACTTGCAGTACTCTCTCTCCGACAATTTCTTCCAGGTTCTCTGTCAGCAGCCATCGAGCCCATCGTTTCTCCTAGAATCTCTCTCTACAGCGCCGCCTCCAAATACTCTCTCTCTCTCTCATGTGTGAGCAGCCAACAGCGCCTCATCACGAACGACTCTCTCTCTGACACACACAGCAGCCGAGTTCTCTAGCCATGGTTGATCGGAGTATATCCTTGCGTATATCTCTCTCTACCTTTCTATCTCTCTCTCAACCATAGTATGAACATAAAACAACAATGAATGCAAAATGAATGAAAAGGAGAGAGGGGTAGAAGTTTACCTAGAGAAGCGTTCCACAGAAGAAACCCACAGGGAGAGCAAATGAAGGTTGGGTCCCTATTTATAGGCCACTCCCCCCTTGGACTTTCTTCTGGAAACTTCTAACCTCCTTACAAACTTTCCATTTTCAGACGACCATGCATGTTCAGTTACTATTCTTGGAAAATCCCATCTCTTAATTCCATTTTTTATTTTTGTCCCTTTTTTTTTATTTTTAGTTTTGGTTTCACACTGTATATACAAAATTAATTATTTTCAAAGGTTTCACCTAGGATAACCATCAATTTCAAGGGTCCGACCTAGGGTTTTTGATCGGGAAAATTAGGGTTTTGCTCACAATTATCTGAAACTCGCCAATTCATGGGTTTATTTACAGTTTCGGCCTAAACTCCAAGGGTTTCCAAGGGTTTAAGTCCGATTTTCAGGGGGTAAACCCTCACTTTCAATCAGATTCGAAGGGTCAAACCTAGGTTTTCATGGGTCAAATGTCTGTTGTTTATATACACGGGTCTAACATACATCTCAAACTTGTTTTCGCATCACACAATCAATTAATTCGGCCAAAATATGTACAAAATATACCACTCTCGATCAAAACATCACACAAAAACTCAAAAACAATGAACTTTTGAAAAAAACTCAGTGCACACTCCCTGCGGGATTTCATCCCGACAACGTACCATGAAGTAGAGGTATCAAAGACACACAAGGAGACATAACAACATTAAGTGCTATCTTTTGAATTATGTGGATGAAATGAAGTGGATTCATTTGTAGCATGTGGATTCATTTGAATGAAGTGCCATCTTTTGAATTCTATGGATGAAATGAAGTGGATTCATTTGTAATATGTGGATTAAATGATGTGGATTCATTTAAATGAAGTGCTATCTTTTGAATTATGTGGATGTAATGAAGTGGATTCATTTGTAGTATGTGGATTAAATGATGTGGATTAATTTAAATGAAGTGCTATCTTTTGAATTATGTGGATGAAATGAAGTGGATTCATTTGTAATATGTGGATTAAATGATTTGGATTCATTTGAATGAAGTGCTATCTTTTGAATTCTATGGATGAAATAAAGTGGATATATTTGTAATATGTGGATTAAATGATGTGGATTCATTTGAATGAAGTGATATCTTTAGAATTATGTGGATGAAATGAAGTGGATTCATTTGTAATATGTGGATTAAATGATGTGGATTCATTTGAATGAAGTGGATTAAATGAAGTGGTATCATTTGAGTTAAGTGGATTAAATGAGGTAGTATCATCTGAATAATGTGGATTAAATGAAGTGCTATCATTTGAGTTGAGTGGATTGAGTAAAGTGGTATCATTTGAGTGGATTCATTTAAATTATGTGAATTAAATGAAGTGAATTCATTTGAACCATGTGGATTAAATGAAGTGCTATCATTTGAGTTATGTGAATTCTTCTGAAGTAAAGTAAGTGTTTTTGTTTTGTAGATTTTAAAGTAAAACATGGCAAGAATGCCAGATGTGAATATTGATCTTGATCATGCTGAATCTTAAAAGTTTTTTTTTTTAAGAATGCTCAATTTGCACATTCAAGGCTAGCATTTTTATTGCATCAAGCTTTAGAGCCAGAGATTAGAAGAAGAACCATTATCAATGAAAGAAGTCAAAAAGCTATGTCCAAATCATTTTGTTCATGATGTTCTTTTTTGGGTTACATGAAGGGCAAAAGAAACAACACCCTTAAAGCTTTTTGTCTTACAACATAAAGGATTAGTTGAAAGTCAACTTCCACGCTTTGTGCAAGTTGAGAGATCATTACCAAATAATAATCAAATAGCACTATATTTCATTCAGAAAGTTTTTATACAAGGTATTCTTCATTGACGTGTACATTGGGATGATCACCCGAAGAATGCAAGTATAGGTTTGGGTCGTCCTCAAAATCGGGCAAAATTTCATTGAAGGCAGTCTTCCTCAAAAGAGCCCCTACATTTTGCTACTTGAAGAACATAATCTTATCCATAATTTATCATCACAGGGAGAAGAATTATATAATGAATGTTTAACAATTCTTGGATTACAAAGAACAATTGATGATCAATAAAAGAGGATTGATGATCTAGAAAATCAAGTAAAAAATTGACAAATATCTGTGGATGCATATGAGAGGAGATATTCAAGACTCGCATAGGCAACATCATCTTTTGATCGGTTCACAATCAATGAATTATTCAATCAACCAAACATTGAATAAACAAGCTTCTTTTTTGTAATCAAAGACATCACTATATTATAAAGCTATCAATTTTTCAATTAAATCTAATCAAAGTATTCAAAGTACATCATTTTCTTCATTTTGGATATCATCATCTATGACAGGTACCATGTCATCTTTTTCTTCCATGTCTGAACCATCGTTGTATCTACATCTAAATCATGATCACTCCATGAATCATTTGTTAAACTTTCATGAGTTTGAAATTCTCCAAAAGTTTTTTGTGCTGTTGTAGAAGCTAACTTGGTTGGAGCATGTAACAAATGCATATTACAAAACACAAATACCAAATCATTAGCACGTGATACATTAAGCAATTTCTTTGTTTTGAATGAAAAAAAATCATATGCACTCCAATTATGTTCACAACTGCCACTTGAAGCTATTACTCAAAGCACTCTCATAGCTATATGTTGCAACTCCACTACTTTGAATCGCTTCAATGTGCCATAGATCTCCAAAACATCCTTATCAATTTACATAAACTACTCTTTGTTGGAATTCGTCTCGACTATCTATACTTGGAAGTAATAACTAACATGTGGTTTTGAAATTTGCCATGACTTCTTTGTTTGACACTTGACCATTGAGTTGAAATGTTGGATCCAAAACAAACATTGTTCCATGTAAATGAGTATGCATTTGTGTCCATCTTTTCTCTGCTAATGATACAATCTATGTTTTTCCACGTAATGAAAATTGATTAAAGTACTTCACTTTTTGAATAGGTTCTTGCATAATCCAATAAACGTTTTCTCTCACAAACTTATCAGTATCAACAATTCATAAAAGTTTGACAAAAGGTTTAGTGATATCGATGATTTTTTCGAGATTACACCAAACATTTTCTAACTCTATTAGAGACGTACACTTTGAAGGTGCAACTCGAAAAGAAGGATACTTTTATAGCCATGCCTCCCATCTTCGATCATCAATCATTTTTACAAGGGCTTGCTTGACTTCCAATAATCCACTAAGCACAATATAGGCAAATGGGAATCATGTAGCACAAAAGATATGAAGTGCTTTATTGGGAGATTTTGAACGAAAGAGTGAATATGAAAATTGATGCTCTGTGATAAATTTGACTACATGATTTGCATCAAATAAAATTTGTTTTACAAAAGATAATCTACCTATATCTTTCAATAATATATTTAGTGTATGAGGTGTGCATGGAACCCAAGTAATGCCTTGAATCATACTTGTTTTGAATTGCGATTCCAACACTTTGAAAAAAATTAGATGCATTATCAATCACTATCGCAATCACATTCTTTGGATGACCCACATGGGATACAACATGTTCATAGATCTTTACAAGAAAACCTAAACTTTTCTCATTAAGAGAAGTATCAACGGCTTCCAAAAACATGCTTCCTTTTGGACATATAACCATGCCATTAATCAATGGCTTCTTTTGACAACTTTTTCATCCATCCAATGCTATTGTACATCCATACATGGGTACATAATCAAGCACTGCTCATTTTAAAATAGATTCAATACCTTTTTTTCACTTTATCTACGTACTCTATTTGCATTTTATTGTAATCTAGCATGGTGAATCCTTTCTGTGCAACTGACATCAAAGCATCTTTGAAAATAAGATTACTTACAACATTGAAAGGAATCCCACGTGCTAAAAATGCTTGAGTCCATTTAAGATGAAGCTCGAGAAAATCTTGCTTTTCAAAAGCTATAGGTATTGTCTTCTATGATTTAGTATGGACAAAGCATGGTGACACATTATAAGATCCACCATTTTTACTACATTCACAAGGTCCACTCTTTTTTGATGCAAAAATGGAGTACATGTATCTTGATTATTTAAATGGAGTACATGTATCTTGATTATTCTCAAAAATAGTTTAAGATGTTTGAGTAGAAATATCATGAGGATCCTCAATTGTCATTGATGCATCTTCTAGTTCTTGCTCTACACCTAGACTACTTCAAAAGTTCTATGAACTACTCATGCTTTTGAATCTTTTTGATGTGATACCTTGAGATTTATATTTATTTGCGTAACTTGCAAAGTGTACCCATATATCACTATTTGGATTAGAGCATCCTGCAGCATTATTGCCTGTACTAAAAACTTTTATCTGAGTTGCATTTTTTGCATAACGATGTCCACAACATTTGCATTGTATTGTAGAGACTGTTTTACCCTCTTGATGCATAATCAAATATGACCATTCTTTTCCCTTTCCCATAGTGCTTGCTTTATAAAGGCTTTATATCTACAAAAAGACAACATAAATCAATATCAAATAAGATATACATTTCACTAAATATGTATATTAAAACATATATAAAGTACTCTAAATCTCTCTTAAACTTTTTAAATTATTAATATATGTATTTACATTTTCTATTTATTAAAGTTCTCAATCATACACACGCATACTATTGTGAAGTAAGAATCAATGTCGAGTCAAAAAATCATAATAGATTTTAATTCTCAATCACACACACACATACACTTACACATATTATAGTGAAGTAAGAATCAATGTTGAGTCAAACATTTGCAATAGATTTTAATTTTCAATAATATTGCATACACAGACATACAATTACACAAACTATTGTGAAATAAGAATTAATGTTGACTCAATCAATTACAATAGACTTTAATTCTCATCATACAGCCACATACAATTACACATACTATTGTGAAATAAGAATGAATGTTGAGTCAAACAATTACAATAGACTTTAAATCTCAATCACACACACACATGCATTTACACATACTATTGTGAAGTAAAAATCAATGTTGAGTCAAGCAATCACAATAGTTTAATTCTCAATCATACACACATACATTTACACATACTATTGTGAAGTAAGAAACAATGTTGACTCAGACAATCACAATAGATTTTAAGTTCTCAATCATATGCACATACACTTACACATACTATTGTGAAGTAGGAATCAATGTTATGTCAAACAATCACAATAGATTTAAATGCTCAATCATATGCACGTACACTTACACATACTATTGTAAAGTAAGAATCAATGTTGAGTCAAACAATCACAATAGATTTTCATTCACAATTATACGCTCATATGCACATACACACATGCTATCGAATGAAACTTTGTTGGATTCTTTTACAATTCAAGGTTCTAAGAAGGTGTTAATAAGTCTACAACACAAAGCCATCTAGAGATCTATAAAGTTCTAGTTCACTTTTTAACACTTTGTCAAACCTTGAATTATAAAAAAGAAGATAAAACCGTTTCCAATTAAATCCATTGGTTTTCCTATCACAATCAAATAAACACATACACATGTGCATACACAATCACATTAGATTTTCACTTACAATCATATGACATACATGCACATATGTATACACATACTATTATGAAGTAAGAATCAATATAGATTCAAACAATCACAATACAATTTTACTCAGCATCATAGACACACACACATATACTATTGTAAAGTAAGAATCAATGTTGAGTCCAACAATCATGATAGTTTTTAACTCACAAAAAATATATTTTTCTTTAGTCTTAATACTAAAGTACTTAATATTTCAAACAAGAGCTTATACCTTGTTGTTTGTATGACACTGTACGTTCATAAAAAATAAAGTAACTCTTATGGAAAATGATCCAAAGTGTGCCTTTTTATAATACTGTATTCGATCCAATTTGCTTTGATAAAAAACCTTTTCCATCAAAAATGTTTTCGACCAAAAGCGCTTTTGATAAAAAACCATTGAATCACCATGCAAAAAGTATTCGGCCATGCCGAAATAAGCTGACAATGCACCAAATAATTTGATCGAATAATAAGTGCTTGGCATAAAATTCCGTAATTATTCACGAATAAACAAATTGTCAAATAACAAATAATGCAACCTAAGTGGGTAATAAGATGTAGAATTTTTATGAATCACCAAAACTCATTCATGAGAGATTCAATGACTTCATTAATCTATCACTGTTTATCTCAATGGGTAGTCCAAACCTCATGAAAAGTTTTTCAAATAAGAATTTTGCAATAGTAAATGAATCACTTTTCTTTGTGGCTTTTACTTCTACCCACTTGGTTAAGTAATCAATAGCCACTATGATATATTCATCATGAGAACCTCTTTTTGGGGGATTAATAGGTCTAATAAAGTAAATTCCCCGTCGTTAGAAAGCTCTCACACATACCATTGGTCTCAAGGGCATATCATCTCTTTTGACTGGGTATTTGATTCATTGTCACACATCGAAACTTCTGAGATAGGTTTGTGCATCCATATGGAGATTTGGCCACCATAAGCCTACAAAGAGGATCATCTTTAGAATCTTATTAGCTAAGAAATGTCCTTGAGCTGCTCTAGCACGAAATGCAGCTTGAAGGTGATAAAGCCTTCATAGAGTCACTTGCTAATGGAAAGAAAGCTATTGTTATCATTGCTTCTCGTGAGTGATGAAATACATCAATATAACAATTAGCAATCACTCAATGTACTCTCATACATTTCAAGTGAGATACAAAGATATCATTCAATCTAGTTGGATTCCATTAGCTCGTCCAAACATGTATTACATGATAGAATTCTTGGTCACTCAAGTGTTGGAGTTAGATGTCTACGGAAGCACGTGAACAACACAAGCAAGAAGAAGAACCTTGGAGCACAACACACAATACTGAATGTATTACTAGAGAATGAAAAAAGATAAGTAGCCCATTAGGGCAATGGGCGTATATACACGCAAGGGGAAAAAACCTCCTAAAGAGGGAAAAAAGTGCCCCGGTGGTCCTAGTCTGTTCACACACATCACTACCTAAATATATCTACAAATCACCTTGGGAGTGATGCATTGAACAAGGAGCTGGCACTCATGTATAAGGAAGTGCCAAGCTATGTGCAATCAATCCACAAAAGGAAGTAAACCCAAAGCTTTGCGGAAAGCTTCAAACTTCTCCCTAGGCAGAGCCGTCATGAAAAGGTCTGCAATGTTCTCTTGCGTGGGCACATATGCCAAGCTGATCTCCCCAGCAGAGAACCTCTCCCTGACATAATGATAATGCACCTCAATGTGCTTAGTGGGAGCATGGAACACAGGGTTCGTCGCAATTGCTAATGCACTCTGAATGATAGTGAAGATGGTGGTGGCAGAAGACTGACCAACACCCAAATCAGCCATAAGGTGTTTGAGCCACACACTCAACAATAGGTGTGAAAGCTGCCCTATACTGAGCCTCACAATTGGAAGTGGCCACAGTAGGCTGCTTCTTGCTCAACCAAGATATACATGAGCTACCAAGCATGAAGCAAAAGCCACTAGTGGACACACGAGTGTCATAACAACCAACCTAGTCTGAGTCAGAAAAAGCATGCAAATCTAGCAGTAGTGATCCCCCCTTGGTATAAAACAACCCAAGTAGCCAAGCACCACTCAAGTAGCGAAAGATGCGCTTAACTGTCTGCCAATGCTTGACACCTGGGCAATGCATAAACCTGCTCATCTGTGAGACAGCAAACTGAATATCTGGCCGAGTAATTCATAAGTAAATCAAACATCCAACAGCCTCCTGATAGAGAAAAACATCAAATGCATCTCGAGCATCCTAAAGACTCAATTGTAAACCTGTCTCCATAGGAGTGGAAATAGGCTTACAGTCTTCAAGGCCAAAATGCTGCAATCCACCATGAACATGCATAAACTGAATGCCCAAATAGTGATGCAAACGCCCCAAATCAGACATCTCAAATGAGGCATGTAAATCAGCCTTAAAATTATTAGTATGCCTCTCATGAGGACCAGTGAGCAGCATGCCATCAACATAAACCACAATGATCAGAAGGACATCATTAGCACCCTTAACATATAAGGTGCTTTCAGTTGGACTGTTCTCAAAACCATGTGCAATTAGATAGGCATGTATTTTTTCATACCAAGCACGTGGTGCTTGCTTTAAACCATATAATGCCTTCTTTAACCTGCACACCTTGGTTTTGTTCCCTTTTTGTACAAAGCCACGGGGCTTAAAAACATACACTTCTTCATGCAAGTCGCCATTCAGAAATGTTGTTTTGATATCCAACTGATGTACATTCCAACCATGATGAGCTGCAAGTGCACAAATGCTACGAAGAGTAGTCATTCAACAAGTAGGTGCAAAGGTCTCATCAAAATCAATGCCTCTTTCCTGTGCATAACCCTTTGCAACAAGCCTAACCTTATACTTCTCAACTGTACCATCAGGCTTACGCTTCAGCTTGTATACCCACTTAGTCCCAATGGCCTTCTTTCCAGGAGGAAAGTCACATAAAGTCCAAGTACCATTCTTCATAATAGCATCTTATTCAGATTGCATAGCAACCATCCAATTTTCTGAATTTTGTGCTTCATCAAACAAAACAGGCTCATTCTCATCACAGAGACTAGATGCAGCCATAGCATAGCAATGTGTTGCAACCAAGGCACTATGAGAGCCTGATCAAGTACGATATGATAGAGGTGCATCTAATTTGCTATCACACAAAGTTTGCACCAGCCATTTTGGCATAGTTTTTGCCTCCTCAATATCAATTCTCTCATCAACAAGTGCATCATGTGAATTTGCATCAGAAATGGGATGATCTACATCATCACATGAAACCTGCGAAGGTTGAGGATTTGCCTCATTAGGACCAGCACTAGACCGTCCACCTGTAAAAAGAGGCAGCAAAGTATCATACATGTCTTTCGGGCTAACAGATGTCTCCTTAGTACATGAAAGCAATGGCTGAATAGCATCTTCCACAAAAAACATCACGGCTAACTAGAATGAGTTTAGTCTGTGGATGATATAGACGATAGCCTTTACTTTTAGAACTATACCCAACAAAAATACATTTTACTACTTTATCATCCAATTTTCTGTGATATTGTTCATGCACTAATACATATACGAAACAACGAAAAAGATGCAGATGTGCAACAGATGGCTTGCGATCATGCCAAGCCTCATATGGAGTGATAGATTGCAGCGCTTTAGTGGGACACCTATTAAGTACATATGTTGCACACATGACAGCCTCAAGCCAGAAACTATGTGGTAAAGCTTGACTCTTGACCATACACCTCGCCATCTACATGAGTGAACTATTCTTTTTTTCAGCAACTCCATTCTGTTGAGGTGTATATGGCACTGTACACTAGTGTTTTATCCCACATTCAACCAGAAATGCATTAAAATCAGAAGATATATATCCCCCCCCCCCGATCAGAACGGAGGGTGCCCATTTTACATGCTGACAGATTTTCAGCCAAAACCAAAAACTGTTTGAAGCACATGAACACTTTGGACTTTGCCTTCAATGGATATACCTATGCATGCCTGGAAAAATCATCGATGAAAGTCACGAAGTAAAGATAATTTCCAAAAGAAGGCGTCTGCATAGGACCACAGACATCACTATGTACAAGCTGCAATTTTTGAGTATCCCGAACAAAACCATCTTTTGGAAAGGAGGAACATTGCATTTTACCCAAAATACAGCCTTCACAAACATATTTTCGAGGTGCCTCAAGTTTGAGCAAAGAGGAAACCATTTCAGATTTCTGTAGGCGTAGGAAACTAGCAAAATTCAGATGACCAAAGCATGCATGCCAAAGCTTTGCATCTGACATAGCCTGAGAATCATGTACTACACATGCCGAATCATTTACAGATCTTTCATAGTCTATGAGCTCATACATCCCATGACATAAAATGCCAGAAGCAATAATCACGTTGCCATTTGATAGATCATGAACTGTACATCTATCATAAAAAAATTTCACAACCAAGCCAATCTTGGCTAATGCAGAAACGGATAACATGACCTTACCAACTCCCATAACAGGATAAGATGAGTTGTTGGTGCATGTAATAGTATTCCATATAGGGGCACGCTCGAGTGAAGAGGTGAAACTATGCTACAAGGTAATATGTTTGGTTGCCCCACTGTCAAAGTACCAAACATCTGAGTCTACTACAGACATGCACTGCTCATGAGAGGATGGGTCAAAACTGCAAACAGTAGTAAATGCCCATTCTTCTTCGTGCACAAGATTTGTAGACTCTGCTTTTGGTGTAGAGGCTTCTGCAGCAACCATTCCAACCTGTTTCTTCTTTGCTTCTTTAGCAGCCAGTTTTGGACAGTTCTTTATGATATGATCATTCCCTTTACAGTACTTGCAAAACAATTTTTGCTTTGCTGATTTTTTCTCATCTTTATCTTGGTTCTTCAAATGTGCAGCATTTGCAGATTTTTGCTTACTAGTAGAAGAGCTCCATTTTCCTTTACCCTTCTGACTAGCTAGGAAAGCTTGATCTGCAACACACATAATGGACTTGTTCTGCCTAGACTGTTCTTCGTGCAACAAAATAGAGACTAAATCCTCAAATGACAAGGCATTTGGATTGCCTTTCATCATCAACCAAAGAGTAGAAGCAAAACTCTTATATGAATCAGGAAGGCCATTCAGAACGGTCTACACAAGTGAGCTATCTGGTATAACCTCATCAACAGAAATCAAATGTTCCTTCAAGTCTTTGATCTTTGTTAGAAAATTGTCCATAGAATCACCTTCATTTATGTGCTCACTCTCAAACCGTTTTCGGAGGTAAGCAAAACGAGCCTCATTCCTAGCTTGGTACAATGTGGTAAGAGTATCCTAAGTATCCTTAGCTGTTCTGCAAGAGCATATGTGAAGAATAATGGCACGTTTGATAGACAAAGCTATCAATGCATGTGTCTGGGCATCTCTGCCATCCCAACAAATCTACTCTGTAGTAGGTGCACCAAAAACCGTAGCATGAACAAGAATATGTAGAATATCATCATCTTCGACACCTTCTACATCAGCTTCAGTACCTGTAGTTGTAATAGTTGCAGGTGTGATAGGATGTTTTTCAACACCTTGCACAATGTTTCACAGTCCTTTTACAACCAATACATGTCGCATCATATAAGCCCATAACGGGTGGTTGGTACCATCCAACTTATCCTCAACAACCAACATACGGAATACATCACTGCTTTCAGCCATGGCCAGTGACTAAAATACCTTGATGCTAAAAATTGACTGTATCTCAAAAAGTTGAACAGAATTGCCAAGATGAATTTTGCTAGACCTGAAGCAGACTTCAAGACGCTTATATTGGCAAACGGAAATTGGTATATACCTTTGGCACAAAAAAATGAAATAGCCTACACAAGCGCTGCGATAGTGCATTTGGAGGCAGAAACGAGCTCAGATCGCGATTTTGGTACCACATAGCGAAGCTGTTTTGATCTCAAAAACACGTTGAGTATGCTCACCAAAATTCGTGCGATTTTCAGACTGCAACCAAAGGAGTGTCGATGATGCCCCTAGATGAAGCGGCGACCTACTCTGATACCAATTGTTGGAGTTAAACGTCTACGGAAGCACGCAAACAGCACAAGGAAGAAGAAGAAGCTTGGAGCACAACACACTATACTAAATGTATTACAAGAGAATGTACAAAGATAAGTAGCCCATTAGGGCAATGGGCATATATACAAGCCGGGGGAAAAAAACCTCCTAAAGAGGGAAAAAAGTGCCCCGGCGGTCCTAGTGTGTTCACATACATCACTACCTAAATATATCAACATCAAGTGACTATGATAAGGAAGAGAAGACTTTCACGCACTTAATACACTTAGAAAAAAATATTCAAGTATTCACATAATGGTAAAAATTCATTACTAAAGGGAAATAAGCATAATACAACAAAGGATATTAGTGCTATTTAACCGCTAGATAAAGATACAAAGAGATTCAAATCTTTGGTTTGCACCTTAAGTAAGCTAGAATACTTCCACTCAATTAAAATTCTCTCTATAGCATGTAAAATTTCATGAAAGCTTTTGTTATAGATTTCTTCACTTCAAGTTAAAATTTTACTGGTTGAGCACAACTAAAAATTATCTTAACTCCTAAGATAGGATTCCTAAAATTGCATCTCTCAAGCATTGTGCTGAGTTATCCCTTCACTATTTTCAACCTCACTTAGAGTTTGCACAGAGAAAAATAAAAAACTTATAGTAGTTTGAAAAGACTACATGAGAAATCAAGCACAAGTTAAAACCACCTCAAATTAATAATGGAATAAGGAAATATATCTAAAACAAGACAATTATGCCAACTATCTCATTGCATAGAGAGGGAGTGAGAAATGGCTAGCGACAATAGAAGTATAAGCTAGAAAGAGGCTAACTTTGAAGGGGGGCTGCATGTAAACACTTCCTAGAATTCTAAACTAACTTGGAAAAAGAGTATTGGTCGTGGATGTACTTTAAAAACCAATATTCATAGACATATAGGTTGTCGAAAAGTGATCCTTTAATTTAGGAGCAATAAGTCAATCAACACTTAACTTTCTTGGTGATTTATGAATTTGGAAACTTCTTGAAACGTCTTGATAGTTGAAATTCATTATATGAATCCTCAAAATAGTAGGATGACTTCTCATCCACTCCATTGAGCTTTGACCTAAGTTTAAACGCTTGATTTTTAACATAATCTTCCCTTAATAAATTGAAGGTATGTGCTACTAGATCATCATCTATGTGGTTTCCAAGGGATCCTAAAGGAACGTCTAACTATTTGATTTTGAGATTATACTTATTGATTATCCTATCCCTCAGAAAATTGGAGATGATCATCCGTTGGTCTTAAGGGGCAATGAGGATTGTTCAAGAGTGGTCGGTCACAATAACTATTAACTACGCACCCATAAAATAATACAACAAAGCATATAGAGAAGTATACTCAATGGTAAGAAAGTATGCACATATGGATAAGAGAGGAAAGAGTCGATGACATGAGCTAACTAAGTACAAACAAGAATGGAAAAGTCACAAAGAGGCTCTCTTGTGAAGATAATGTTGGCAGCAACCCATAGGAGCACCAACCCCTTACCATGATCCTCATAGAGACTCCTTGCACAAATCCTTCCTAGGACAAGAGTCGCAGGGCTTTTTATTCCTAATAGACATGTATCCCAAGCATGAGCAACACTTCCTTTACTTGTCAATCCATGAAGACATGAGGAGGATATGAAGATCATGAGCAATTGTGGCAAGAAAATGTGAGTGACAAGCACATACATGCACACACACACACACACAAGGCAAGATAACAAAGATAGGAACAATGGAAGCTTTGATTCTCAAGAACTCGATTATACTCCTCAAGAAGCTCTTTCTCTAACTTTCTAATTTAAAAAATTCTAACCTCAATTCACTAACTTTAAAAATGAGCTCTCTAGCTCTTTTTATAGTTTTTGATTAGTTTTGGCCCTACTTAGACCTAGTGTTTGACCTAGTTAAAAATTAGGTTCTAGGGCTTATTTGAGCACTCAAACAGAGTCTACAAATAATGAAAATTGGAAGGTAGACACTTCTAATATTCCTGAAGCTTTAGGAATCCTCGGTTTGAACAAAATGGAGTTGCAAAAATGAGAAATCACATTTACAATTGTTTATAGTGATCAAAGTCACTATTTTTATAGGGGCTTCTTTTGAAAATTTGACATATGCTTCTTGGAGCTCCCTACTTGCTCCTTCTTCTTGTGTTTCCACCTCTTCAATATGCTCCGTGCCTTGTGCTTGACCTTGAGTGCCAACAAGATACTACAAGTTATATTGGATAGAGAGAAGCCAAATGTTCCTCCTTTTGATCTAACAATGGTTTCCTTGCATGGTTTCATCTTTGCACATTGGAGATGAATTTTTTGTGGAGAAATTTCAATCTAATAAACTCCAATACATGTAGCGGAAGTTAGAGAACCTCTTATAGAATCTACCCTATATGACACATGTTTACTAAAACTTAATTCATTCACAATACATAGATTGAATCAGTCCACACATAGTGGACTCTTATAGCTTTCTAACAAGCTAAAGAACACTCCAACTGTCCAAAGTTAGACTACCTATCAACTCAGGTTATGCTAAAAGTTGAGGTTCACAAGAAATGTTCCTTGTAACTACTCGAGAACATCTGATAGAGATATTTGAGATACAACAAGTATGAGAGATACACTTTTCAAGAAGATATGATATGCATTAAATTGATAAGTACATAGAGAGATATGACCTTCACAAGGTGGTTGTGTACAGAAAAGGTATGCGGCTTGAATACCTTTGTGCATTGTAGCATCCAAATGAGGTACCTTCGGATCTCCATTGGTGAGAGAATGACCAGAATATGCTTCTACACCATCTCCTTGGCATCTCCACACATTTTCACGTTCAAATGACCCCTTTATATAGAGGTATGGGTATGGGAATTTTCACCTACCCTTGCATCTTCTCTTACCTCTTGACCTTTCACTTCATGTCCTTTGTCCTTCCATTGCTTTGGGTGGCTTTTGGGGCTCCAAATCACTCCATATGGATAAGGTCACGAATTTTATGAGTATTCCATATATTCAAACATATTTTGGCTTTTATCCAAGTGATAAATAACTTATCCCCTTTTAATTCATCACTCTGTTTTAATGTTACGAGTGTGCTCTCTATATTTCTAGGGCTTAGCTTCATTTTGGGCGTATAAAAAATACATAAATGATGAAGAGATAATTAATGAGAGGTGAGAATGTGCCAAGCCTCACAATTAGAGCTTGCACATGTTCCATAATTTTCAACACTCCCCCTCAAGCTACAATTGGGAGTCCATGCTACTCTCCAATTCTCCTCCTCTTCGCCTTTTGCTTCTTTTGCCCTTGTATCTCTTCCTTTGATAGGTTGGTGATCTTCCTTCTTTGCTTCCAAGATCCTTTGGCTTCTTTCTGGCTTCATGCTTGCTTCTTTGGCTCTTCATGAGAGCTCTTCTTCAATCCCTATCAAGGAACATGCTTCATACAAACTCATAGAATGAAATTATATCACCTTCGATCCTCCAAGTTTGTCTTTGGATCATCTTTGACTTTGTCTTTGGGTGCAATCTTTGCATCTCCTTTTGATGTCCTCATGGTTGTCATGCTTTCTTCTAGCTAGTCTTCATGACTTCTTTTGTACTTAATGGCTGCTCCTTCCTTCTAAGAACCCCTTCCATATAGGTGGCTCCTCCTTATGCTTTCAATTTACCTTTGATGGCTGCACTTGCTCTTTCTTTGAGTGTAACTCCTTCTCTTGGGTACTTTTCTCTCCTTTGGACTTGCCTTGGATCTTCCAATCCATGCAATCTAACTCCCCCTTGCTTCATAAAATTTTCTTCATTATTCATGGTTGATTATATACATGCAAAATCAACAATGGGCTGATCATACATGAACTCTTTCAAAAGTTCCTTTTATGTGAAGCATTTGTAGCTTTCACATCTTCCAAGCTTCCTTCATCACCTAAAAGAAAACAAAAGAAATTGTGAATGTGATCAATGGTGCCTCTTGCACCTAACAAGGCTTGCCATTCCTCTTGGGATGGTCTTACTTTCCCTTAAATAGGCTTGCCATTCCTCTTTACAATACATTCACTTGATTTATGCTTGGAACGTAGCAGCACATAATGTGGATTTTTCAAAACCTTTACCTCAGCCCTTAGCATGGTAAATGGTCTTCTTTACCTTCCTTTGCTTCAGCCAACATGTCACACTTTGCATGAGTGACTCTTCCTTCTACCTTTGCACTTGATTGTGCTCTTTGAACCTTGGGAGTTTCCTCAAGTCCTTGTTGAGTCTTCAACATTTTATGGCAGCCCTTCTTGGGACTCTTCTAGTCCTCCTTGCCTTTGCCACCTTCAACTTGGGCTCCTATCTTCAAGTCTTTAAACCTTCAAGTTTTTGAAAGCTTTTTATCTTGGGCTCTTTCCTTGGCTTTGGCTCCAAGCTTTGTGTCCTTCCTTCATCCAAGCTTTGCCCACCTTTGCTTTGGCTTGTTTAAATGGGAGCATTGAGTTGAATTCATATATCTCAACTCAAGGATCAAACACATTTAGTTATCATAGCATGAACATACACATTTCACCTCAATAGGTATTTATCCACAACAAGATACATCCACACATTTCATACATAGCAGCCTTGCATCTTACCAATCTATATGGCATCCAAACATATGTTATTTCAGCTCATATATAGCTGAACATGACCAACCTTAAGTCATTCTATAACACTCTAACAATCACATATAATCATGCATGCAAATCACCAATGATTGGAGCATATATTCAGCTCTCTTTGTACCAATTATTGGAGCATATATTCAGCTCTCTTTGTGCCAATTCATATGGCTACATAGACCTACAAATTTCTAGTTTGTATAGGCTAATAGCCTATTACTCATCAACAAATCATCAACATGTGTATTCATCATCCATGACCACATGTGCATACATTCTTGCATATTAGACATCAAGAATCAACTTTAAATTTAGTCTATATTCAGCCTAAGCATGACTGTCCAAAATCATCATACATCTTGAGCATAAACTTCACAAGCATGCATACATGGACAACTCCAAATGAATAAGCATATAATGCTTTCATCAAGCTTACATAAAATCTTAAATCCTTAGCCATGTACATAATCATAACTTGCACTTCATTCAATTGAGTGCAACATCTCAAACATGCATACAATCTTCACATGTAACTATATGTAGTTGCTCATCCAAGATTCTTTGCTTGAATCTTCCTCTTCTTGTATAGGCTGCTCATAAATCCTCATCCAAGTGATTAGTACCACGTATAGCATGTCTCAATGATCAAGAATATGTATTTGAGATTAGGACAAGAGAGTGTTGGACTTCAATTAACATAAAGCAACAAAATGTTCTTACATACACAAGCTTCATCTCCATAGCTTTCCAATGAGCATGATAGCTCCAAGCTTTCCTTTTCCATCTCTGCATCTTCTTCAAGATATCTTTTCACATCCATGGGCTCGACTCCCAATTCTTTGTAACCAAAGCTATGATACCAAAATGTGGAGAAATTGCACTCCGATAAACTCCAATACATGCAGTGGAAGTTAGAGAACCTCTTCTAGAATCTACCCTATAAGACACATGCTTATTAAAACTTGCTTCAGTCACAACCTAAAGATCCAATGGCTCTCAAACATGGTCCACACAGATTAGAATCCAATAGCTTTCTAACATGCTAGAGAACACTCCATTTGGATTTCATACCACCAGGCAAACAACTATCCAAAGTTAGACTACCTATCAACTTAGGTTATGCAGAAAGTTGAGGTTCACAAGAAATGTTCCTTGTAACTATTAGAGAATCTTCTCATAAAGATATTTGAGATACAGTGAGTATGAGTGATAAGCTTTCCAACAAGATATCATATGCATTGAATAGATAAGTACGCAGAGGGATATGACCTTCATAAGGTGGCTGTGTACAAAAAAGGTATGCGGCTAGAATACCTTTGTTCATTGTAGCATCCAAATGAGGTAGCTTCGAATCTGAATTGGTGAGAGAATGAATAGCATATACTTCTACACCATATCCTTGTCATGTCCACACATTTTCACATTCAAATGATCCCTTTATATAGAGGTATCAGTATGGAACTTTTCACCTACCCTTGCATCTTCTCTCACCTGTTGACCTTTCACTTCATGTCCTTTGTCCTTCCATTGCCTTGGGTGGCTTTTGGTGCTCCACATCATTCCATATGGATAATATCATGACTTTTATGATTATTCCATATATTTAAACATATTTTGGCTTGTATCCAAGCCATAAATAACTTATCCCCTTTTAATTCAACACTCTACTTTAAGGTTATGAGTGTGCTCTCTATATTTCTAGGGCTTAGCTTCATTTTGGGCTTACAAAAAATACATAAATGATGAAGAGGTAATTAATGAGAGGTGAGTATGTGCCAAGCCTCACAATTGGAGCTTGCACATGTTCCATAATTTTCAACACTTTTTGAAGTCATCGACCTCTTATCTTGCCTTTTCTTCATGATAGATTGGAGAGAACCTTGTGTAAGTTCTTGATACAAGGAAACTGAGGAGAAGAGATTGGGGAACTACCATTGCACACAAGCAAGATAGAGAGCTAATGTTACATGAGTGATTTTGGAAATTTCCTCGAATATGCCCTTGGGGAAGTGTGTAGTTTCTTGAGGAGGAGATACTCTAAGGAGGGCAGAGAGAGAGAGAGCAGAGAGAGAGAGAGAGAGATAGAGACAGAGAAATCATGTAAGGGAGAAGAATTCTTCAGCAAGGGGGACATTGGTGGTCTATATCACAATTGGAACTCTTATTTCACATAAGATTTTATAATACTTTTCCAAAACTCTCAATAGTGATTTTCATCACTCTTGTACCATATGTAACATAGAACAACCACCTTTGTAATTAGTAGCTCCATTTTGTGCAAGCCAATGAGTCCTCAAGCTTGAGGAGCTTAGGTAGAATGAGCCTACCAATTTTGACTATTTTTAGACTTTGTTTAGACCTTCAAACAGTACCTAGAACCTATTTTTTAACTAGGTTGGTCAGTAGATGTGAAACCGGTGAAAACTAGTAAAAAAACTATAAAGAGAGCTAGAGAGCTCATTTTTCAGGTTGGCTAGTGTGAGCTTAGAGCTATTTTGAGCTTGTAGTTGAGATCTTGAGTAATAGAGTCTATTTTCCTATCTTCCATTGTGTCTTGCTTGTCTCTTACATGTGTGTGCATGTGTGTGTGCATCTCTATGCTTCTCACCTTCACTCTCACTACATCTCGCATTCACGATCTTCATATCACTCCTATCTCTTCCGCGGATTGACATTAAGGAGGTGAATCTTCTTAACGTGGTACCTACCATTGTGCTAGAGCAACACCAAATTTGGCACCATTGTCGGGGATCAAGTCTAGGATGAATGTGTGATGGTAAGAGTATAGCAAGAAGTGGCGTTGGAAGGTAAAAATTTCAGTTTTTGTTTTTGTTTTTAATTAGTTTTTTGTGTTTTTCATCTCCTCTACACTCCTCCTTCACCACCGCATCATCTTCTCCCACTCCGAAAAAAGTCAGAAAATTCACCATATCCACCCATCCTCCTCATTTCCCCTCATTTGCGCACATGAGAGAGAGAGAGCTTTTGTGCTTGTATGTGCATGTGTGTTTTTGAGTTTTCTTGCAGGTACAATGCTCTAGAGCAGCAGGAAAGCTTCCAAAAGGTGAGAAATCTACTTTCAGTCAGAATCTGCCATTGGAGTTGGACCATCGCGATGGTCTCACAAAGTCTGCACTTTTGGTAAGCGAGTACACCACGAGGTAGGTGACCCTTGCACACACACGAATCCACATCTGCATACAAAAAATTTGCATTTTGGTGGACCATCACGATGGGCTCATGCCATCGTGACTGTGTCACACCATCGCGATTGGCTCATGCCATCACGACGGCTTGATCGGACCATCACGACAGTCTCACACCATCGCGACAATTCACTTGAACCATCACAATGGTCATTGACCATCGTGACGATCCCATCAACCCCACGCCATCGTGATTGGCCCAAGCCATCGCGACAATCCCCTGCCACGTGTCAAGGTAGACCATCACGATGATACCAGATACACCATCGGGACGCTTCAAAATCGGACCATCACGATTGGCTGAAGTCATCGTGCCTCATGACCATCACAATGGGCTCATGCCGTCGTGACGGCTCAGCCAAACCATCACAACCATCTCACACCATCGCCACGGTTCACTTGAGCCATCGCAATGGTCCTAGGCCATGGTGATTATCTCATACCATCGCAATTGTCCATTAGGAACGCCAAATTTAGGGAAATGTTTGGGCTATTTTGAGGCTATTTTAAGTAAAATTTTGGGTGATTAAGCTCATTGGAGACCTGTTAGCTCATAATTGAAGAAAAACTTGTTTGTCAGTTTTTATCCCCGAGGGCTTGAACATTCATATCATTTTCATTTGAAGTCCGATTTTTGAGCTTTCTAGCTCATTAGAAAGCTCTTCACAAGTTCTATAGGACCTTGACCGATTTTTTCCAAGAAAAAAGCATTGATATTTAGATAAGAAAATTTGAAGTTGACCCATTGTTGGGACTAGAAAAAAAGGGGGCATTAAAATTCGGCCAAAGGAAAAAAGGACCTAAAAGGTGTACATATCAAAGTGCTTGATTATTAATTGAAGGATTGGTCTAAGCATTGGATTTTTACAGGTCTAGCGTGAGCTATCCAAGAGCAATAAAGGCAAGGTAGTGAAGAACGCAAGGCTTGGGAAGTGCAACTTCTTGGGCATGAGAGCAATCAAAGAAGCTGACTTGAGGTTGGAAGAATACTCAACTCCCTTAGTCAATTATTAGCTTAGGCTAAAAGTTTAGCATTGTGGATTAAATAAGAATGATGATATGAACACATCAAGTCCAAGAGACTTAATTTTTCAAGTCCAAGACTGTTGGGGGATTCTTGGACAAGAAGGGATTTGAGTGTTTGTAGGAGAAAAGGGAAAGACAAGAAGAAATATACACTGGAAGCCTCTGTCGATTGATTATAATAAGACAAAT
>CM035419.1:58514927-58529927 GCA_020310875.1 Ceratopteris richardii
AGGTCTACTTGGAGCTAATCTTGGGATTTATGCAGGCCTATTGAGAAGCAACTGAGAGTATCCAAGCAAGGGTGTTACGCACGCTTGAGAATCAACTTCTCGAGCTCTAAAGAGCAAGGTTCGGCAAGAAAGGTCGGAATATTCTCAACTCTTCTTCGTCAATTCCTAGCTTAGGCTAAGAACGATTAGAAGTAGGAGTAAGTCAGGGCAACGATAGGCCACTATCAAGTTGAAGACTACCTAAAAACTCAAGTTCAAGCTAAAAACTTAATCTCTGTACTGTCGACAACGTAAAGGAAAGAACCTAACGTGGAACGATCAACCTGAAAGTGCGAAGAACATTCAAGTATTCCTAACGACGTAATAACAGATAAGACTTTAAACACGAGGAATAACTAAAAAGAATCAAGTAACTGATACCAACTGATCGGCAACGAGATTGTACTCTGAAAAAAAATTGGGCTAATCCGTTAGGCATATGAACCTTAGATCAGGACGACACCTAGTAAGAGAGAGACAAAGCCTTAGGTCTTCAGAGGCTAGTGTCAATCACACTGCAAGGTCTTGGGCCCAGCAGTTGAGTCGCCACTCTCATTACCCTAGCTCTGATACCAGTGAGTCAGAAATGTCTCAAGGCATGGATAGACCTACGGGAAGTTCAGGTGTGCCCTACTTGTACAGGGTAGAAGGCCCTTACAAAACACAGCTGGAGTACCTGAGGACCAACCGATTAGGTGCTAGCATCTATGAGGACGGCTTAGGAAGGTCTGTGGTCCAGATTAAAAACCCTGATCAATCCATTGGACTAGAACACCCAGCTGTCAAGTTTGAAAATGGTGCATACCTGGACAAAGAAGGAACTATATATGTAGTCACTAGTCATCCTGATAGGACAGATGACTTTGGGAATGTAATCTCAGAAGCGGACTTAGGTGACCTGGAACAAGGGAACATGGGTGCGGAACCTAGAACCCCTCGAGGTAAATCAGTTCTCACTAGGATTATCACGCCTGAGTGGGTCCCCCAAGATAACAAGTGCATAGATTTGCTTCTCAATCGAGAAACGGACGAAGCCTTTTGGAGGTATAAACCGGATCACCCAATTGATATAGGAACAATCATGATCTATGAGTTTAAGGATCCAGATAGCCCAGGTAGAGTGACCTACTTAGACCACACTTCGGAGAGGATCTTTGTGGTGACAGAAAATGATAGGCATGCTTACACTTGGAAGGGCGAATTCATTTTCCCCCAACCAAGATCAAGTGTATCCTATGGTCAACCTGGAGCTGGAACATCCCAGGCTCATGGTACGCAAAGAGACAGAAGTAGAGATAGACCAGAAGTAAGTTTTGCCAACCTAGTGGGCAGAGAAAGAACGAGAACGGAGACAAATAGGGTAGAACCTGAGATGCTCAGAGCCCACAGGAACCAAAGAAATGTAGATGGATTCCCTCTGCTGAGGCCTAGAGAGCACACAAGAACTTTGAGACCCACCCAGCTAGTCAAGTCCATGAAGAATTACTTTGACGGCACAGGAGATCCCTATGATCATGTGGCGGAGTTCAAGCAAGTCTTGAGAGCTGAACAAGTTGAGGATCTATTCACGCAGTACAATGCCTTCGGTCTAACCCTTAGGAACACAATGATGGAGAGTGTTAATCTCCAAAAGAACAACCTACTCTTGAATTTAGAACACCTCTATATCAAGAGTAAGTCAAAACCTTCACTAAATTAGAGGTCCAATCTCCAAATTATCAAACTTAAGAAAATCTGTGAAGAAGATGAAACACAGAAAAGTCTGCTGCACTATTTCCTCACATTGACCTATCAAATGTGTAAAGTTTTTGATGAAACTTTGTACGAATCATCTCCTAGGGATTGCGCATCATCTCCAAGTTAAATTACTTCAAAAGCTATAGTATAACTTGAGAAATCAATTTCACAAGTTACATATGTCAGAAACTGTTACTCAGAACAGTCGATTCTACACCCCTAACTTCTTAACTTTGGTTCTCACAATGTCGAACCCGTTTTGCCAAATCCTTTTGACTGAAGATAGCTTATCTCTCAACTTAGATTTTAAGCTATCATATGTGTAAAACTTTACACTGTGCACTGAGCACTACTCATTTCTTTGGACTCGAAATGTGCGCCTGTTTCAGAGAGCTGTGAACACTCAATACATGTGAATGTTCCTATCAGCAATTCTCTTCACCTGTTTACAATTAGACTCTAAAATTCAAACCACAGACTCATTAACTAACAACTTAGATATCCTCAAAAGGATTTCACAAATGATCTACCACAGACGGAGTAGACGCAGAAACATCGGGCGCAACATTTCCTTCATTTCAGGAGAAGACTACAACTGAAAAGTGAGAGAGACTTCAACTTCTTTCTCAACTGTCTATTGACATTTACAATCACTAATTTCTCTATTCCTATGCTCATACATGGTCTCTCTTTGTCTTCTCTCTTCTGCTCTCTATTTGCCCGACATTTTTCAAAAGTATTTATAGACATCTATGTACAAACTCTCATCAAAACATAAGTATATGTAACCTATGTTATAACTAATGTACATATGTGTACATGTCCTTCACTCTTGTGAATGTGTCCATTTTCTTCACTCCAAATCTTCAATTGGTGATTGATATGCACCAACAGCTCCCCCTCAATCATCAATTGAGGTTTCTCCTTTCTTCTTTATACCTGCCATGTCCTTAAACTTCTGTAGCTTTGGTCCATCCAAGCTCTTTGTAAGCATATCAGCTATCTGATCCTTTGTTGAAGTATGTATGACTTCAATCTCCTTATCCATCACTTTCTCTCTTAGAAAGTGATACTGAATCTCAATGTGTTTAGTCCTGGCATGAAAAACAGGATTAGCAGCTAAATACAATGAACTCATGTTATCTCCATATATGATTGGTACTTCATGCACAATGTCAAGACTCTTCATCAAGGTCTTAACCCAAATTACTTCCTTTGCAGCTTCAACCATGCCTTTATACTCTGCTTCTGTAGAAGATAAAGCAACTGTATGTTGCTTCTTGGAACACCATGAGATAAGTTTATCTCCCACATAACACATGTATCCAAATGTAGATCTTCTATCATCTGGATTACCTGCCCAATCTGCATCACTATAAATTTTGATATTTGTATCTGAGGTAAACCCATAATACAAACCTTCATTGAGTGTACCCTTAATGTACCTCAACACCCTTTGTCCTGCAATCCAATGTTCTTTCCTTGGGCAATGCATAAATTGAGACAATACCCCTACTGCATATGATAAATCAGGTCTAGTTAGAGTAGCATAGATAAGGCTACCAACCAAACTCTGATATTGTCTCATGTCCTTGAATTCTTCACCTCCATACTTACTCAATTTGTGATTCACCTCCATTGGTGTAGGTGCTACCCTGCAATCATCCATTTTAAACTTGATTAACAAGTTCTTCAAATACCTTTCTTGGGTCACAAATACTCCATGTTGAGTATATGTAATCTCCATGCCCAAGAAGTATGACAAGTCTCCCAAGTCACTTATCTTGAACTCCTTTTCCATTTGCCTCTTGAGCTTTTGTATTCCTTCTTCATCTGTACCTGTAAGAATTATATCATCAACATATATGCACATGTATATGAAACCATTTTCACTTGCCTTGACAAGCAAGCTACTATCTGCTTTAGACACCTGAAATCCAAGTTCTTTTAGGAACTTCACAAGTCTATAGTTCCATGCCCTTGGGGCCTGCTTCAAGCCATACAAAGCTCTCTTGAGCTTGCACACATGATCTGGATACCTTTTATCTCTGAACCCTTGAGGTTGCTCCATGAATACATCATCTGAAATATAACCATTCAAAAAAGCATTCTTCACATCAAGTTGACATAGCTTCCAACCTTTACATGCAGCAATAGCAATAAGTGTCCTTATGGTTGTCATCTTTGCCACAGGACTATAGGTCTCATCATAATCAATACCATATGTTTGAGCAAAACCTTTGACCACAAGTCTAGCTTTGTACCTAGACACACTTCCATCTGCAAACCTTTTTGTCTTGTAGACCCATTTGCATCCAATAATCTTCTGACTATTTGGTTTAGGAACCAAATCCCAAGTTTGATTCTCCAATAGTGCATCATATTCTTCCTGCATAGCACTCTCCCATTTTTCCTTACCTTTTGCCTCTTCATATGTAGAAGGGTCTTCATCTGTATTCACCATATAAGCATAATCTTTTGTGGCTAGAAATGAAGTATCATAACTATACCTTGTAGGTTGCCACCTATTTCTTGTTGACCTTCTGAGTTCTCCACTCCTTGAGGTTTCTGGCTCTTCACATTCAGGATCAAATCTTGGTGTCTCTTCCACTTCAACCTGCACTTCATTATTCTCTTGCTCATCAAATATTTGAACTTTTGATTTACCTTTTCTTTGACTCACTTCTTCTTCCACATCTGTATTGATATTGATTGTACCTGCATACCAAGTGTTTTGTTCATCAAATGTAACATCTTTAGAAACCATAAATTGTTTTGTTGATGGACTCCACAATCTATAGCCCATCTGCTTATCATCATAGCCAATGAAAACATACTTTTCAGCTTTGGGTTCCAATTTGTGTCTTAATTGTGATGGCACATATGCATATGCCACACACCCAAAAACTCTGCAATGATCTAAGGTAGGTCTCTTACCCCACCAAGCCTCATATGGTGTCATACCCTGCAAGGCTTTACATGGTAACCTATTGACCAAATAAGTGGCTGTATTTACAGCCTCAGCCCACAAGTAATTAGGGCAATTTTTCTCCTTCATCATGGATCTTGCAAACTCAACGAGAGTTCTATTTCTCCTTTCTGCAACACCATTTTGTTGAGGAGAGTACCTGCAAGTAATTTCCCTTTTTACACCTGCATTCCATAAATAATCACTGAACTCATTTGAGAAATACTCTCCCCCTCCATCTGACCTTAGTCTCTTCAACTTATGACCTGTAATTCTTTCTGCATATGCATGATAGTGTTTAAATGTATTAAACACTTCTGACTTATCTTTGATCACATAGATAGTGATCCACCTAGTAGCATCATCAACATAAATCACATAATACCTTGATCCATTTATACTGAAATCTTTTGATGGTCCCCACACATCTGTGTGTACCAACTCAAGCTTCTCTGAGTGCATAAAACCATGCTTGGAATAGGAATGTTTATGAGCCTTACCTAATTGACATGCCTCACATTTGTATGTCATATGTTGACCTGCAACATTAGGCAATCCAAGCACTGAACCATTGTTAACCATATCTTTAATACCTCTTTCATTGAAATGTCCAAGCCTCTTGTGCCAAAGATCTAACTCAGAGATCTTATGTCCTCCATATGTGAACATTGCATGACCAATGTTACCCTGAATCTTCAATGTAAATAGTCTTCCTTCTTTTTTCCCTGAAACAATCTGTTTATACCCTTGGCTAGGGTCTTCCACATATACTCCATCATTAGTGAACCTTACTTCATATCCCTTTTCAACAATTTGACCTACACTTATCAAATTCTTAGGGATTGTAGGAACATACAAGACCTTACTCAATAAGGTGCTTCCATCCTTGGCCTTCACTGATCCAATTGACTTCACATTGTGCTTTGTGTTGTCACCTGTTTGGACAACATGATTAAAAACTTTACTTTCCAAATCAGTCATCAAAGATATGTTACCACTCAGGTGATTGCTACACCCTGAGTCAATGTAGAAGACTCTTTGATCTTCACTCTGCCTTTCACAAGTTGCATTCATTATCAATGTTGAATCTTCCTTTTGATCTGAAGCATAATTGTAGTAGGTGTTGTTGTATTGTTGACTTTGGAATCCTCTACCTGCATTTCTTCCAAAGTAATTTCTTCCACCTCTACCTCTGTAATTACCTCTTTGATTTCTGCCACCTCTTCCTCTTGCATTATAATTTTGATTATATCCACCATTATTCTGATTATTATGCCAACAATCATTAGCTAAATGATTTGTCTTACCACAAATCCAGCAAGCTTTGCCTCCATCTTTGTTATTCCTGCCTCTTCCTCTACCTTTGCCACCTCCTCTTCCTCTTAGGAAGTTGGCTTGAGTAGTTGTTCCTTCATCTTCACCTGCTTGTTGTTTTCCTTTGCTATTCTTCTTCTTATCCTTTGAGTACATTGCATGACCTGTACTCTTGTCACCATCTCCTTTAACATCCTGCTCAAATGTTAGCATATGACCTAACAATTGATTTAAATCAGGAGTGAAATGGTCAAGTGATAGTTCTGTAGACAAAATAAATGGCTTCCATTTGTCATCACCTCTCAACCCTGTAAGGATTTGCCTTACCAATTTATCTTCCTCAATGTCTTCATCAACAGCTCCTAAAGCATCTGCAATATCTTTCATCCTTGTCACATAATCTGAGATGGACTGAGAAGCCTTCTTCTTGAAGGTAGTAAACTCTGCCCATAAGGATGCCTTCCTTGACTTTGTAGTGTTCTGAAAATGCTCCTCCAAAGCATTCCATATGTCAGTTGCACTTTCAAGACCTCTAATGTGAGGTAACAAGTAATCATTGACTCCCATGTAGATAATGCTCCTAGCTTGAGCATCTTTCTTCATCCAATTTTTCAAATCTGCTAACTCTTCCCTAGTTGGAACACTAGGATCTCTGAACTCTGGCTTCTCTTCTTCTCCTGTGATATAACCAATTAAATCTTTGCTCATAAGATGAGCTTCCATCCTCATTGACCATGCAGGATAGTTTTCCCTATCCAATTTCTCTATCTGTAGAGCATCTCCCATCTTGTGTCCACCTGTGTATTGAAAACTTCAAGCTTTACAAGCAATGTATGTACCTTTACTTCGAATTAGGCTCCTTTTGCCTTTCTTGATGTCGAGTAGACTTCTCCTCAGCCTTTTGACTCCAAGCTTTCACTTCTTAGTTCTTCAAATGTTGAACTTCTTGAATCTGCAGCAGTCGGGACCTTCCTTTCCTTGATTTGATGTCTCCTGCTCTGGTACCACTGATGGAGAGTGTTAATCTCCAAAAGAACAACCTACTCTTGAATTTAGAACACCTCTATATCAAGAGTAAGTCAAAACCTTCACTAAATTAGAGGTCCAATCTCCAAATTATCAAACTTAAGAAAATCTGTGAAGAAGATGAAACACAGAAAAGTCTGCTGCACTATTTCCTCACATTGACCTATCAAATGTGTAAAGTTTTTGATGAAACTTTGTACGAATCATCTCCTAGGGATTGCGCATCATCTCCAAGTTAAATTACTTCAAAAGCTATAGTATAACTTGAGAAATCAATTTCACAAGTTACATATGTCAGAAACTGTTACTCAGAACAGTCGATTCTACACCCCTAACTTCTTAACTTTGGTTCTCACAATGTCGAACCCGTTTTGCCAAATCCTTTTGACTGAAGATAGCTTATCTCTCAACTTAGATTTTAAGCTATCATATGTGTAAAACTTTACACTGTGCACTGAGCACTACTCATTTCTTTGGACTCGAAATGTGCGCCTGTTTCAGAGAGCTGTGAACACTCAATACATGTGAATGTTCCTATCAGCAATTCTCTTCACCTGTTTACAATTAGACTCTAAAATTCAAACCACAGACTCATTAACTAACAACTTAGATATCCTCAAAAGGATTTCACAAATGATCTACCACAGACGGAGTAGACGCAGAAACATCGGGCGCAACATTTCCTTCATTTCAGGAGAAGACTACAACTGAAAAGTGAGAGAGACTTCAACTTCTTTCTCAACTGTCTATTGACATTTACAATCACTAATTTCTCTATTCCTATGCTCATACATGGTCTCTCTTTGTCTTCTCTCTTCTGCTCTCTATTTGCCCGACATTTTTCAAAAGTATTTATAGACATCTATGTACAAACTCTCATCAAAACATAAGTATATGTAACCTATGTTATAACTAATGTACATATGTGTACATGTCCTTCACTCTTGTGAATGTGTCCATTTTCTTCACTCCAAATCTTCAATTGGTGATTGATATGCACCAACACACAACACTTACTTGGTTTCAGCCATTGGATGAGCGCCAGTTCAGGAGCATAGACCAACTCCTAGAGGCATTCATTGTAGAGTTCTCTAAGAGCGGCATAAGACACAATACCTCCTCATTGATTCACAGCTTCAAACAGACTCCCCAAGAGACTGTCAGATTGGCAGGAAGAAGATTTAGACAATATCTTGAAAGGTGCCCTATTTCGGAGCTACCCACATCTGCTAAACAAGTAGCCTTATTCCTTGATGGATTGCTGAGTACGAAATTGAGATCCTATGTGTATCTGAAGGACCCTAGGACCATAGAAGAATGTGTACGCATGTGCATTGACATTGAAGATAACCTAGGGGAAGAGCTAGAGCTTTCCAAAATCTACAAAGATTCAGATAGTGCATCTAGTCACTCTTCCACGCAATCCACATCAATTGAGGAACTTGCCGAAAAGGTAGCTCAGAAATTAGGTGTAACTAGCAAACAAATCCCAAGGTTTGCCCCAGCAAAGAGGTGCTATACATGCGGTGGTGACCACATGGCAAACGTGTGTCCCATTATGGCTCAACCCCAGGTCAATCCTAATAGCCAATATTGCACTATAGAACGAAGATACACCAATCACACCGCACAAGATTGCCCATACAACAAGCAGGCAGTTAGGCAACCATACCCTCAGCCCTACCAACAAGGCAGATACCAGAACCAGTACCCTCCACCACCACAATATGCTAGACCCCAACAAACCTATCAGCAACCATATCAGGCCCAACAGAGACCCCAACCGGTACTAGCTCAACAGCCTCCAAACCCCGCTAACGTGATTCCAGTAAAGTATGCTGTTGCAGAAGAAAACCTGAATAGGGCCATAGTACCAGTAACCCCATTGATCTCAGAAAGTGACCCGAGTGACCATAGCTTTGATTCTACACATGTCGATAGTCCCCAGGCATACTACATGCAGTCTCCAGAACATGGTGAGTCCTACTATGGTGAAGAGCCAAACGAACCTAGTTGGGAGTCAGATTACACGAACGTCATGTATGCAAATCCCAATCCTAGGCCTCAATCTAGGCAAGTCAGACCTCCATTCCCAAGAGGACCGTGCTACAGATGCCAAGGTGATCACCTCATTCGTGATTGTCCCTTACCTCCGCCTACACAAACTCAGTCCGTGACTATCCAAGGCTTTTGCCAAGACTGCGGAAAAGAGCATCTCTTACGAGATTGCCCTAAGAACCCCAATAGCATGCCTAAAATCACCCCTATCAACGTTGTTGGGTTAGTGGTAGACTCCTCAGGAAGTGTCACTTCCACTGCACCAGTACAGGTAGTCACTCGAGCTCAAGCTTTGCAGCAAAACCAAGGGGTAGGCCAGGAAAAGAGCCCAGATGCTAGCGATACTGAGAGCCAAAATAAAAAGAGAACAAGAGCTTGGAAAGATAGCCGCGAACGTATGAAAAGGCAATGGGCAAAGAAGATGAGTGAACTTGAGGAAAGTCTACGAGAAACCAAGGCTAAAATCATAGAGATCACATCTCAAACGCACTCTCACACATTCCCATCGCTACCATCCCCATCACCCTCCATCCCTTCACCCTCTAAGACAGCCCACATAACCCACCCACCACCCCAAACAGGATCGGTATTAGCTGATCCCACTCCTGAAGACATAGACATGATGCTCAAAGCATATCAGGACAGAATCCAAGAAGGGCCAAACGTCACGGATCATGACAAGTGCTATCCTAGAGCTGACCTAGAGATAGAAAGAACCAAACTATGCGCGAAAATGGTCGCATTGGCTCAGACTATGTTTGAAGCCAGTCGCCTTTTCAATTACTCAGGCTCAGCCAAAATGCAATTACACTTGGATGGATTCCTAGAGAAGTTAGAGAGGATAATTGCAAGATCTGACAAGGAAGAAAAAAATCAAGACCAAGAAAAAGCAAGCAAAAACATGAATCATTCCCAATCGGAAGTTTATGTGGCCAATTCCACTAAACTAGACAGTTTCCCCTCCTTAGAAAGAATAGAGCGGCTAATTGCACAGTCAGAAAAGGAACCTACCCCTCAAAGGAAGGAAAGGGCAAGAGAACGGATAAGCCAGCCTCTTCAGGAAGCCCATGTGCCTCCTCAAGAAGCTTATCTTCCCCCCCAAAAGGCAGATGAGCCTCTCTCGAAAGCTCATGTACCTCCACAGGTTGCCTACATTCCTTCTCAGGGAGCGTATGAGCCTGTTCGGAAAAGTAATAGAATAAGTAATTCTCCCCAAGAAGCTTGTGCTCCAGTCATTTGCGAGAACGAGGAGAGAGTCAACAATAGAATCAGCCCTCCTTCACAGGTTGCTTATGCGCCCAATTCTACGGAGCCAGACACTTCTTCTTCTATGAATCGGTTTGCACCAGACTTCCTACGAGAGATTCAAGAAGACAAATGGGATAACGAAAGCGAGGTCGCCCCTCCTTTTGAACTTGTGGACGATGCACACGACCAATTCCCACAAGACATCCCATCTATTTACGGGGAGCATGAGAGTGTTCAGTCTCACGAGAGATTAGACTTTGAGTCTAATTCCATACAAGAGCTACCCCACTTCACAGGCCCATGGGAAGCAAAGTCCACATGTATGAGAGCACCCACAGTCATGGTAAGGAACGACGACTCAGTCATACCTAGGAACACAGAGGTAGTGAAGAACACTAACGTGCAGTGTAATCTCAAGTTAGAAGAGCTACTCAAGGTTAGACCTGAATTATGGAAACATGTAGCCAAACAAGTACCAGAGATAGCAAAACCTCGTTCCCAGGTAGGATCCCATAGGACAGTGCCAGAAATTCCCTTGGATAAGATAGGAGATATGTGTGAAGGTGAAGAAGGGAACACCTATCTTCCCATCACCTACCAGGAGTACACCACCAAAGCGATTTTGGACTCAGGTGCAGGAGTTGCAATTGCCACCACCTCCTTATGGAAGCGTTGGGGCAAGCCAGCACTCAGGCCAACGAGGATGAAATTGCAAATGGCCGATGGTCATATTGAGAAACCCTTAGGATTGCTAGAAGGAATAACTCTCACCACTTGTGGTGTTGAGTTCGAGCATAGTTTTGCTATATGTGACTTCAGCAAAAATCATGCCTATGAGATGATTTTGGGAAGACCATTTATGCGACAATTGCAAGTGGTACAGGATTGGGGAACCAACTCCTTGTATTTGCAACACTTGGGTGTTACGACCAAAGTCAATCTCAAAGATTACTCTCATAGGGATGTACCTCCTATCCAGTGGAATCCCATCCATAGAGCTAAAGATGACACAGAATCGGTGCATTCCATAGGGTCTGGATCCTCATGGATGCATGAAGACACCCACTTATGGATGTGCAAGGTAGCAGTAGAGGAAGAGAAGAGAGAGAAAGCCAGAGAGGTAGGTGCAAAAGAAACCCATAGATCAATCCAAGACCCAGCCTATGCACCTGTAGTTTTTCCAGACGAAGAATTTGAACCTCACGGTTGGGCAGAAATCTTAGCAACAATGGACGTAGCCATCAACGAAGAACAATGGACACCTCACTGTGATGAGGATGGCTATGATATTTCAGTCTTCTCCATAGAGCCAATCATGGGAGAGGCAGTTCTAGAAGAATGCGAACCTAGCCCTGATGCATTTGAGGATGCAAGTGACTCCGATCTAGAGTCAATCATTATGGACCCACCATTTGCATCAGATGAAGAATACTTCCATGAAGTAGAATTTCAACCCCAGAGGTATGGAGAGGTTACAAATGATGTAAGATTAGCAACGCATATGACCCCTAAGGAAGAAGGAAAGAAACGAAAGAAGAGAGAAGCCTTACCAGAAGAGGAAGAATCTTTGTTTGAGGTCCTCGAAAATTTTAAGAAGTATGAGATAGATGACAGGAGAGTCATGATCAGAATGCCTAAACGGGAGGCACAATCAGGAGAGGCCTATGATAACAAAGAAACCACCAAGAAAATAGTAGTGGCCATAGAAGAAGGAGAGGAGAGATGCACGTATATAGGCCATGACCTGACAGAAGAAGAAGAGCACGAATTGATTGCCTTGCTAAGAGAATACAGAGATGTATTCGCTTGGAGTTACAAGGATTTGAAAGGGGTTGACCCGGACATATGCTCGCACACCATCCCCATGACTTCAGACGCCAAACCCTCTAAGCAAAAGCCTTATACATATAACGATAATTACGCTGCTAAGATCAAAGAGGAGATAGATAGACTGTTTGAAGCTGGATTTATCTATGAAATTGAGCACACCGAATGGGTAATTCCCCCATCGTGGTGGTACCCAAGAAGAATGGCAAGCTGCGTGTGTGCATTAACTTGAAAAAGGTTAATGCCGCCACGATTCGAGATAACTATCCGCTTCCCATCACAGAACATCTCTTAGAAAGAGTGGCAGGCAAGGAAGTGTACAGCTTCCTTGATGGATTTTCTGGCTACAATCAAGTAGCCATAGCTCCAGAGGATCAGCACAAGACAGCCTTTGCCACAGAATGGGGCATTTTTGCTTTTAGAGTAATGCCATTTGGGCTTACCAACGCACCAGCTACCTTCCAGAGGCTGATGTGCCATGTGTTTAAGGAGTTCCTAAGGAAGAGTTTAGAAGTCTATGTTGATGATCTTTGTGCTCATTCCAACGTTAGACAAACCCATATTCCTGAACTCAGACAAATCTTTGACAAATGTAGAGAATATCAAGTCTGCCTAAACCCAGAAAAGTGCGTTTTTATGGTCAGGCAAGGCAAGATTCTAGGACACATAGTGTCAAAGAATGGCATATCTACCGATGAAGAAAAAGTGAGAGCCATAGCAGAGCTACCTAGGCCAAAGAATGTCAAGGAAGGACAAGCTTTCATGGGGCACTGTGGTTATTACCGACGATTTATACACATGTATGCTGTCATTGCAAAGCCCATGTACGGACTTCTGACAACCTTTGAGTGGACGGATGAATGTGAGAATTCCTTCCAAGAGCTTAAACGAAGATTATGTTCAGCACCAATCTTGACCACACCAGATTGGAATAAGCCATTCCATGTTCATGTTGATGCATCCAATTATGCTATTGGATGTGTGCTTGCACAACCTACTGGTGAAGGTAATATGGATCTTCCAATTGCCTATGCCAGTAGACAATTGAATGCAGCTGAACGGAATTACACCACTACAGAGCGCGAAGGATTAGGCATGGTATATGCAGTTAAGAAATTTAGACACTATTTGCTTGCAAATAAGTTTAAATTTTTTACTGATCATCAGGCATTGTTATATCTCGTAAACAAGCCATGCAATACAGGAAGATTAGTGAGATGGTTTCTCTTGCTAATGGAATATGACTTTGAGGTTGTGGTAAGAAAAGGTAGGACTCACTTGAGAGCAGATCATCTCTCTAGGCTCACATCGGGAGAAGCCCCACAAGGAGTGTCAGATGACCTTCCTGATGCTTACTTGTTTAATTTGGAAGTTATACCGCAGTGGGCTAAGCCATTGGTGCCAGTATTGACGTACGGGCCCAACCATCCAGTGGTAAACACACGGAATAGAGAGATCGTAAAAGCCCAAAAGTATCACATCATGGCAGGAAGCATGTACAAGCACACAGATCAAGGGATCTTGGCTTGTTGCGTAGAAGAGGATGAGTACGCTAAATGGTTGCAATTAGCACATGTAGGTGCATTAGAGCAACACCATTCAAAGCAACGAACTTTACAGACCTTAAAGAGACTCGGAGTACATTGGCCAACTATGGAAGCGGATGTCCAAAAGTTGTGCAAGGAATGCCCAATCTGTTGCACTAAACCACTTGTGGAACATGCCACTCTCTATCAAGTATCCATTGTGCCAGATTGGAGTGAACCTCTAGTATCATTCTTGAGGACAAACACATTCCCTCCAGACATGACTCTAGCTAGGAAAAGGAGTTTAGAACAAGAAGCCCAGGATTACTCACTCATAGGTGATAATCTATATAAGCGCGGTAAAGATGGTTACCTGAGGTTATGTGTCCATGAAAGTGAATATCTCAAGATCTTGGAAACTGCTCACCAAGGTGTAGCAGGAGGACACTTTGGACCAGATCGGGTGATCAAGGCAATATTGTTTGCGGGCTTCTGGTGGCCTACCCTTCACATGGATGCACATACCTATGTGAAACGGTGTGATGTCTGTCAGAGGACTCAGTATCCTATACGCAAAGATGAGATGCCACTGAAACCTATGATGGGTGGACGTGCATTCTCTAAGTGGGGAATAGACTTCGTAGGTCCTATTAATCCCCCAGCTAAGGGTTCTCATGCGGAATACATCATTGTGGCAACAGATTATCTCACCAAGTGGGTAGAGGTAAAGGCTACAACCAAGAACGATGCTCAAACAACTGCCAAATTCTTGTTTGAGAATGTATTCACAAGATACGGGCTACCTATAGAGATTGTAAGCGATAGAGGCACTCATTTCTTGAACGAAGTGATTGAAAATCTACTCCAAGAATTCTTGGTAATACACAAGAAGTCTGCCCCTTATCACCCCCAAGCTAATGGACAAGCTGAGAGCACTAATAAGATTTTATGCAATGTACTGACGAAATTAGTGAACACTAAACGCTCTGATTGGGACAAACAGCTACACCATGCTGTTTGGGCATACCGAGTCGCCTACAAAACGGTACTTCAAGCCACTCCCTTTCAGATGGTATTTGGCCAAAATGCTGTGCTACCCTTGGACTTCCTGATCCCTACATTGAGAGTAGCACAAGAGCACGAATGGACAGGTCATGAGCTCTCCTCTAGGATCTTTGACCTTGAACGATTAGGAGAAACAAGACTGAGAGCCGCTGCAGGGATATATGCAGCCAAGAAGAGACAGAAGGCATACTT